>JACJUM010002279.1:11299968-11365182 GCA_020976665.1 Heortia vitessoides | reverse complement strand
CTTATTACTTAAATATATGTACCTATTTATGTCTACCTGTGCGAAGCCGAGACGGGCCGCTAGTGTGTATATATATATATATATATATATATATATATATATATATATATATATATATATACACACTAGCGGCCCGTCTCGGCTTCGCACAGGTAGACATAAATAGGTACATATATTTAAGTAATAAGTATGCTAATTAAAACGACCATGAATCCCTAATTTGAAAAAAAATATGCTTATTTTAAAGCCTCCCTGTACACTACGTTGGCTGTGGTAGTTGTGGGTGGCAACGAAGCGTATGCGAAAGTGCCACATACAATTCTCTCGTAATAATTCAAAAAGTAATCATCAGGTATTAAGACAATTTTGAATACTACATTTTTTATTTGGATATAAAAATATAAATGGTATGGATAACACGGTCTGATTTTAAAGTAGTTATAGTGACGTAACTACAATAGTTAGACATATGTCTCCCGAAGTTTTATTAAATATTGTCAAACTATTTTATGTCCTAATGTTAATACTCTTCGCAGCGTATTCGATTTAAGACATTTTGTGGCTAATTTTTTTACACCTTTGGTAAGTTTTCATAGGAATTTCTAAAGTAATCTAGTACTAAATATAGCCTATGTAACTCAATGATTATGTAAAATTATTAAAATCGGTCCAGTACTTTTTAAATTTATTCTATATATATTATAGTATATAATATTAGTGTAGATATATATATATCTACACTAATAGTGGTCGCCTGATGGCTGCAATATGACCACAATTCATAAAGTTTTAAAACATCATTTTGTTTGATATTTAATATACAATTAATGTTCACTTTATTTAAGTATGTAAATGTGTGTGTAGTATGTAAAATGTGTCCATTACAGACACTACTGTTTATAAAGGAGATGGGAATTCTCTAAGTTTCTTTGCACGATTAATAATAATAATTCTTGTATTTTATTTTTCTCTCCACAAACATTATATTGTTTAAATGCTAATACAATACATTTTGCACTAATATTTGTGGGAGACGAGTCTAAACTAGGCAGTGATCTGCCTGTTTTTGAAAACATCAGGGCTTCAACCTCCAACCCTCTTATTTGTTACATTATATTATACCTACACTTACTATGATTACATTACACTACACATTACATTTCAATCCTACTATAATACACATATTGTTGACTTGTGTGTGTGTTGTTGCGTGCGTGTGGGCTTGGGGCACGTGCGACGTTTCAGAAAAGTAGTATCAAGTTTCTGTCCTAGTATTTTACGCATTATCTGTGATCTGACTAAAACCCTTACCAGGTTTGCCTACAACCAACTTGGAGAGGCCAATGTACAGCAGTGGACGTCCTATGGCTGAAATAATGATAATGTTTTTCAGAATAATTTTATTTAAACCTCGATTAATTAGAATTGATGATGGTTTATTTTACAAGAGATTTTTATTATACTTTATATAAAAACTGCTAAATTATAATTAAGATGATATTTACTAGTTCCTTAAATATAATTAGCATTTTCTATGCAAAAAACCTCTCAAAGTAATTAAGTAACTTATTCTTTTTCCGATGCTTCGAACTTGTAAAAGATTGACCGTTGAGAGTTTGTACGTAATTAGCGACGATCCCGAAGAAATGCGCTGACTTCTCAGCTCAAAAAGGAATCTAGGAAATAATCGAGATGTCCGCTTAGGACTTGGTAGCATAGCGGTAGTTCAGTCTGCCGGTATAGGAAAGATGCGGATTCAAGTCCCGTCTGACGCCTGCAAAAGTTGATTTTTTTCTAGTAAATATCAAAATATCTGACATTTATTGGCTTTATGATAGTAACTACGTATTGTTTGTGCAGATCGAACGCAATCTCGTCGACCCCTGACCTTGTTTGCGTGCCTCCCGCAGAGCGTTATCTTCTCTTTTCCCGCTCGCTCTGTTGCTGAGAGTATCGCAGGTTGAAAAATACGTTCACTGCTGGAAAGTATAATTATTAAGTTATAATAGAGAGTATAGTTATAATAAACTCTGTTAACATTGTTTTTTTATAAGATCAGGTCGTCAAACAAGCGTTCAGTATATATATAGTAAGCGTCACAGCAGCCTATAAACGCTCGTAATATCGCAAGGATATCACTAGCGCATTACCAATCTTGTAACTTAAAAATATTATGTGACCAAACCCACAAATTTCATTGCCGAAACAATTTCATTCGACGGTAAAAATAGACAAGAGTAAGGTTAGGTCATGTGTGACATTTTGTGATCTTTATCTGAGATGAGGTATTTACGGTTTATATCATAATCATCTCATTGAGGTTCTTTGGAAGTATCGGTTTTTTTATATAAAAATGGAACATAATACGGCGTTCGTAGCCTAAAAGCGCGGCCCAATCCAATAGATACTGCGTCACTGTGATAGGTAGGGAGATAGGAAGCAGGCAAGCATGTCTTCTTGGACTGTCCTGAGCTGACAGAGTACAGGAAGTGATCGGATCTCCGAGGTCACTTCAGGAGGTGACCAGAATGTATAAAAGATTGTTGCACTTCCTGGAGAAACTGGGCTGGCAAGAATAGGGCCACGGGCCAAAACAACTCATTTTGAGTTTTTTTGGAATGGTTTAAAGAAAGGCGTCAAATTGCAAAAACCTACTTCTAATTTTATCTTACCCAGTAATTTTACTGAGGAAATAACCCAGAGCAATGAGAACTATGGATTGGGCATATAAAAGTAGTTTAAGACCTCCTCTAAAGTTCTCTGTCCAAATTAAATTAAAACCGCGTCACAAAATCAAGACAATTCGTGAAAGATTAACAAATAGACAGATTCACTTGCGCATTCATAATATACTAGCTTCCCGTCCGTGACTCTGTCCGTGAGGTCGTTCTTTGCTTTATATCTTCTTTATCCCTGAGAAACTCTTGTTATTCCGAGAAGTTCTCTACGGGGCTCTCTGATAGCTGAACTGTTCAAAAATAAAATCCCTGGTCTATCCAACTGGTTCATGTTTTTGGGATAGAAAGTATTCTGTGTTTTTTATCATATCAGCCATTGGAAGTCCACTGCTGGACATAGGCCTCCCCAAGAAAGGGGGAAATTCGCCCATAATTGCCGCGCTGGGCAAGCGTGTTGGCAATCGCAGAACGCAGCTATTGCGACGAGGATGCTGCTGCCCATCCTCACCCAGTGTATTTTAACTGCGCTGTTTTAGATGGATGTACCGCCATCTGTCGGTTCTCGTAATTTAGTCGCCTCTTTAGACACCTGCTGCAGTGGGAGGTACTATTCTATTCTGCCGGTACCTGCCGGCTTAATCATTTATCCCAAATGACTTTATTATAAAAATATTTTCAGTCAACAAATTAGTCACAATGTTAGAAGGTTATTGAAGACGCTTATGTCCAGCTGTGGTGTTCCAATGGCTGGTATGATAATGATGATTTATTTAGACCCGCTATTGTAGATGCTGGCGTGAAATACATTTACGCTCTTTATGCAGGACCTTTGTATACATTTTATGCAAGATAATTTTTTTTTAATAAACAAGTCTTTAACGTAGGTAAGCTTTTTGTTATTTATTTTTACAAAAACTGTCTGTCCCTATGTATCCCGGAATGGTATTTATGCATAATATATTAGAGAAACACTGAACATGTTAAGTTTCCTATATGCAATTACAATGCAAACGCTGCCTGAATCCGACGAAATAGATTAAGATAATGTACTACAGTATTATACATCACCAAAAGGTCTACAGAAAAGTCTTGAATGATATGTATATACATCTCTCAGGGATAAGTCACAATAAATATAAGCTATCAATAAAGGATAAACCACCTTTTTTTATTCCCATTGCACCAGTGGCGGGTCGCTAGTAGCAAATAAAACTCATCTATTTTAAAACAACTTCGAAAACGTTACTCTCTTTATTCTAAAAAAATATAAACAGATTTTTTTTTTTAATAGTTATTGAAAGGTATCCTCAAATTTTAAAGGCACGTACAATCCGTTGTATTTTCTAAAACTATTCAAGCACTTGCTTCTGGTAATGCTGTCGGTATTCTTGTATTTAAATTGTATTTAATTTAGGAATGAAGTTCGTCTTTTTTCTCCATTGTCTCCAATTCCATTGTATTTTTAATTATTGACATTCCAAAGCCACCGTCTACTTTATTTGATGCCACCAATACTGATTTACTTCATTGACCAATTAACTCTAAGCGTTTGTGACGCTATTTTTCTTATGATTTCTATTGATTTTCTAGTTTTTTTCTGGTTAGCTTGTTGAGTTTGTGTG
This sequence comes from Heortia vitessoides, assembly GCA_020976665.1. Lineage (NCBI taxonomy): Eukaryota > Metazoa > Arthropoda > Insecta > Lepidoptera > Crambidae > Heortia > Heortia vitessoides. The sequence continues at coordinate 11,360,882 of JACJUM010002279.1, read as the reverse complement.
TCTTTCAATTATTTGCGGATTCATAAACGTATTGTGAGCCTGTCTGTTATACTGTAAATTGACATGAGGTTTTTTGGACTAGCTAACTGCACACGACTCTGTTCGTATCGCGTCCGGAACAAAAGTAGCTTTTGTGATTTTTGTTTGAATTTGTCAGGAGGTACCTGCAGAGAAAAATAGTACCTCGCCCTGCACCAGGTGTCGTAAGAGGTGACTAGAGAATAGACAGATGAAGATGGCGGTATATCCATCCATAATAGAGTAGCTCAAATGTACAGGGCGGGAATGGGCAACAGCATCCCCTTCACGATAGTTGCATTCTGCGATTGCCAACACGCTCGCCCAGCGCAGCAATTATGTGCCCATAAGTGCCTGGCAAGAGAAAGATGCAGGTTCGAGTCCCACTAGAAGACTGAGATAAGTTGTTTTTTTCTAGTAAATATTATTTTAAGACCACTATAAACGAGCCTCATCAATCCCTTTGTAAAAAAAAACCTACACCTATCTAAAGGAAACCGTCTATTCCTGCAACACAAACAGGAACTAATGTCGTATATTGGACCCTTAAACTACCTATATGAATCTCTCTTAAATCTCACATCTTTACAATTGATTTAATCCTTATATTACTAAATCGATCTCGTTGAATAAATAAGCGTAGGATGTTCACCGAGGTGAAGATACATAGACCTTATACAAAGGTCGTCTGCATTGGCACCTATCTCTCACCTATTTCTACCGCCAAACAGCAGTTACAGTTCGCATTGCTGTGTTCCGGTTTGAAGGGTGATAGAGGCAAGGAAATTACTGGGTAACGTGACATAATATATCTAAACCACATTGTAATATTACAAGCGTTTAGAAGCTGCAGTATCGCTAAATATAAAGAAAAATTTCAATCAATTCTGCTGGTCCCAATGGAAATCTCTCGTTGAGGCTTATGTCTCGTTCACGTCCTCCGGTTGATGCAACGAGATGTCTCGATATAATATTCAATATGTATCTTGTCGTAGAATCTTTACATTATCACGTCTAATATTAGCGATTAATCAAACAAAATTCCACTCAAAATAATACTGCAAATTATTTGCCTGCACGAAACAAATAGTTACACATATGTGTTTGAATGAACTATGTATTTACTTTGTTACATAACGAGTGGCACGTACTCAGTTTAATAATAACACGTTGCCACGTGTAGTGTGCGACCAAAAATAGCCACACTCTAATGGGGGCAGATTGGGTGATGGCCATAAGATCGGTTATCGCATTTTATACCAAAATATCGGTGATCAGATAACAATGCACGGTTAGGGTTGCTGCCCTATATTTAGCGGTGTACCACCAAGCAATTTACGTTCTTATTGTTAAGTTTCATCGTCATCATATCGGGCTTAAGATTTTCACTATTGGATATGACGGGCCTGATAGCACAGATGGTAGCGATCCTATCTTATGCACCAAGGTCGTGGGTTTGATCCCCATCCAGGACAAATGTTTATATGATGAAATTTGTATTTGTCTTGTGTCGGGATGTCAAAAATATGTATTTAAGTATTAACGCGGAGTCAGGTCAGCATGAGATCTGGTGTAAAAAAGAAATATATATATATATAAATGTCTGCCTCCCCGGGCGTGGTGGCTTCGCGACGAGATTGCATCACCACTCTTCGCCCCATTAGCGTTTGATCTACTCTTTTTTTTAAGTTAGTGATAATGTCACCGCAGCCTATAGACCCTGGTACTATCACAAGTATATTACTAGCGCTAGGCCAACTTTGTAACTATGGGATATAAAGTCACATTACCTAGTAATTTTTCATTGCTTCTCTAACCCAAACCGGAACACAGCAATGCGAACACTGCTATTTGGCGGTAGAAATAAGTGAAAGTGTGGTACCAATGCAGACGACTTTTGTATGCGGTGTCTGTTTCGGATATATATATATACCGCGCTCTGAGGAGTAGAGGTACTATTTTATTCTACCGGTATCCCTCGGCAAACGGTAGCTTTAAATGACGTTGTATACCCTAAAGTTTTTTAATTAATTCTTTGATGTCTCGTTACTGCCTGCGATTCTTGAGGAGTGAAAAAAAAATACATCAAATAGCCAATGACCTTGATGACCCGTTGGGTATAAGTCATTTGAACAAATAGGTCATAGTCTTTCAAACTAGTCTATTCGACAGCACCACGACTGTATTGAGTAAATTCATTAATGAGTCACCAGAAAAGAATCTAAAAGAAAACACTGACTTTCAAGAATATTGCATAAAAACCTAGTGGGGTCAATGTTTTGTTTAATTTATTTTTATGTACAATGAGGATAAAAAATGGTTATTGTAGTTTATTCCTAAGAGATAGACGTACACTGCAGCGGACTTTTTTGTGACCTTTTTAACGTGTACAATATTGAAAAACATTATTTTAATCTATCTCATCGGGTTCGGCCAGCGTTTGCAATGTAATCGCTATAAAAAACATGTTTATTTGCGACATCACATTAGAAACTTCTTAAATTATCCGTGATTTTCTACTAAATTCTAAATTCTAAATAATAAATCTTCCTCTTCAATTTTTCTTCCTATCGATTAAGAACTAAGCAAACTAAGGTCAGACAGACAGCGGAAAACGATTGTTTTATACTATGTAATAACATTCTGTCCCATTGATCTACCGGCTGAGTAGAATAGTATTTCCCCTTGTACCAGCTGTCGTAAGAGGCGACTGAGGTACCAAAACCGACAGATGGCGGTATATCTACCCGAAACAAAGCAGCTCAAATGCACACAGCGGGGATAGGCAGCAGCATCCTCGTCGCGGATGCTACGCTCTGCAATTGCCAACATCCTTGCCGAGCGCTGCAATTACGGGCGAAATTCCCCTTTCTTGGGGAGGTCTATGTCTCCAACAGCTGATATAAAATATATTAGCGCGCTGGCAGCCCTGCGACAGTCTGGACGTTGAGTTATCGGACCATATTTTGTGGGGCATTTGGAAAATTTATTAAGCATCTATCGGTTTACGGTGGCGCGATAAAAATGAAAACAACTGATGGTATAGCTATATATAGCCTATTGCCATCGTAAATATTTATCAGGCACCTATAGTTACAGGAAATAATAAATTAATAACTGACGGTCCCGATGGCGCCGATGGTAGTGATCCTATCTTGTGCGCCAAGGGTCGTGGGCTCGATTCTCACCCGGAGCAAATATTTATATGATGATATTTGTGTTTGTTCTGTCTGTCAGGGTTGGGATAGCATTCTCGACGCGGATCTATGTTCAGTCACTACGCTTCCCTAGCGCAGCAATTTAAAGGAAAGTTCCCCTTTTCGTAGAAGGGCTATATTCAACAGTGCCCGTCCAACAGCAGCATATCAGACCGTGATATAGACAGCTATGATGATGATAATCATAGGTCCAACAAATCCTGCTATTTATTTTCATAAATATGAAATTGAAGTTGAATATATGATAAACGTTTTCTTGTCATGTTCACGTAAAATCTAGTAAATGTATTTGAATCAAACTTAACAATAATTAAGCTCATACGTCCGAATTTAGCCGCAGCACATTACTATAAATAGGCTCTCCCTAGAAATTCATATTTGGGTGGTCTCATTACCACTACGCTAGGCAGTAGTGAAATTTGCAGAGCGTTGCTTCACGACTGGATAAGAAAGAATAAAACTGACAAGTTATAATACAATAGGCGACCTTATCGTTCAGGGCGATCTCTTTCAGGCAACCTTTAGATGGACATAGACGAATAAAATATAAAAGGGCAGTCAGATGTGTAATATTAATTTATTTATAAAAAGAAAATTAAGTAAATTAAATAATAATTTAAAAATACATGGTAATATAACAATTAATTTACATTCCAATAAATAAATAAGTACAACTAATTTTTTTACAAAATAAACTATATATATATACTGTTGTCTACTATTAGATCAGCCGCAGGAAAAGCTTTCTCACTATCCGCCTCAATGTGGTAACAGATATAACATATAACAGACAGACATTGCATTTCTAACTAACTCAATTCTACTACGAACTAATTCAGTAAACTGGTACTAACTGATTCAATTCCGGTAGCTCAGTCATATCTTACGACACCTGCTATGAGGTACTATTCTACTCTATCGGCAGCCTACAGCAAATAATAAAAATAATTTAAAAAAAAAACAAAACCCTTAACTGTCGGCTAGAATTGGATAACTGAGTGTCCACAAATTAGCAAACCGCTAAAAGCACTTTCCTATTTATTTCTGGCGTGACAATTGGAGGTCACATTGATCTGGCAGATTGACCTCAGATCAAACAGGCTCCGATAGACGGTCAAGTGCAAGAGCGGAATTTTTAGTGACCTTTAATATCCGATAAGTATTAAGTACGTCGTTCCACCTCACATAGTCGCGTAATACATAATATAATGCTGTTGCTATGTTTATTCCTGGAACACGGACGTGTGATAACGTTCATCGTATGTTTTTTATTGTGCCACAAGTCTCTTTGTTAGTGAAATTTATAATTTGACAGCGCTTGGAATGGGAAAAGTAAGACTTTATAATTCCATCGACTTAAAATCTATATATATATATGTATTACAGTGATAGAATATAAATTTTTCTAAAGAATATCTGCATTGCTAGATTTTTAAAGGTTTAAAGTAATTCTCCTTTTGTTTCTATAGACACTGTCACGATTGCGAACGCATCAGCATTGTGAAACCTTCATTTGATTTACATCAGGATAAATCTTTAATTAAAATAATAAAAACTACTTAATAAAAAAGGACCTAGTAAAAGGATTTAAAAATATATTAGAATATCTTATTATGAAAACAATGATGAAATGGGCAAGTCAAGAATAAGTAAATAAAACTTCGCGACTCGACGATATCACCGTGTACACACAGCAACAGATAAACCTATCCGTATCTCCCCAGTCAAAACTGTCGCAATCGATATTAATCTATAACTAATAATAATAATAATAATAAATTCCCACAACATCTCATACATTGACCTGACTCCGTGGTAAGTCGCTTAAAACACTTGTGTTACGAATGCCAGACAACAGAGGAATCACAAATATACTACTTAAATACATATATTTTACACCCATACACAGAGCAAACACAAATATCATCATATAAATATTTGCTCTGGGTGGGAATCGAACCCACGACCCCTGGTGCACAAGACAGGATCACTACCATCTGCGCCATCGGGCCCGTCAAACTGCAACACATTAAGTTCAAAATTGACTGTATGAAATTGAAAAATTTGTGTAGATTGATTTTTTGTTCACCGTACACAGACTTGTGGCCGATATTTGCTCTGAAAAGGGACTTTTCTAATATTATCGTAGGTTTATCCCGGTTAAGCATTCCTATACTATTCCGCTTTCTACTACAAAAAACAACCCAACCTTCCCTTATTCTTTAAGCTTGGTAATCCTGATACAGGTTTATCGACGAGGGTAGACTAGTGCCCTTGTATTAAGGGCCGTAAGAGGCGAAGAGGTACCGGCAGATGGCGGTATATCTACCCGAAACACCGTAGCTCAAACGGAACATTGCAGCGGTGGGCAGCAGCATTTCCATCGCGATTGTCTTCACGCCTGTCAATCGCTACAATTAGGGGAAATATAATTTCTATTTCGGGGAAGTCTGTAACTAGCAGAGGACGTAATAATGATGATCATCCCTGACGTCAAGAAGAAGACGAAGAAACTTTTGCTCACTTTGCGAGACATCCATGTAAAGGTTGGAAGCTTTATCTGGCCTCCTAAGATAGGTATGGAACTGACGGTAATAGCTCAAAGGCACAACCCTCATGGTTCGTCATTTAAGATGTTTGGCAATAAAAGGCGGGCCCGGTGGTGCAGAAGGCAGTGATCCTGTCTTGTGCGCCAAAGGTCGTCGGTTTGATCCCCATTCAAGACAAATATTTATATGATGATATTTGTGTTTGTTCTGTGTGTGGGTGTTAAATATTTGTATTAAAGTAGAATATTTGTGTTTCCTCTGTTGTCTGATTTCCGTAACATGTACTTGCATTAGATGAGTTATCTGGCGAGTCAGGTCAATGTACGAGATGTTGTGGGAGTTTATTATTATTATTAAAGGAGGATGGAGAGCGTCAAATTAGTTCGGTTGATATGCGCTCGTAGGAGTGACAACTAGAATGCTTGAGGAGAGTTTGTGATTGAGGAGTGACAGTGAGAGGGTGAGTGAAGCAGGAGCATTTATAAAAGTGATGCTATCAGTTAGGTGTGAGAATCAATGGGTGAATGAGTCAGCTGAAAATAAACTGAATACATATGATAATCTTTCAAACTAGCTTGATTAGAATTACAGCTGTTCAATTAACATGTCTTTAAATTATTGTAATGGTCTTTTTGATAAAATTTTGAGTTGATTGTATATAAAATGCTTTATAACGATACGTCTTAATAAAAAATTACGTTGCTAAATACGATGGATGTCGCAGATAGTAGTGATCCTGTCTTGTGTGCTAAAGGTTGCGGGTTCGATCCCCACCCAGGACAAATATTTTCATGATATATTTATGTTTGTTCTGTGTCTGGGTGGTAAATCTTTAGGTAGTATAATTGTAATTCCTCTGTTATCTTATGTGCGTAGCACAAGTGTTTTAAGCGACTAACTACGAAATCATGTGTTTTAGCCAATATATAATGCCAGTATGTACACTCATTTGCAATAAAAACGGGCACCTAAGCAATGAACCATTTTAAATGTTACCATTGGTTTGATTGATAATTATAGGTAGTTTTACTTTCAGAATTTTATAAATTAATAAGCAAATTATCGTTTTTGTCAGAATGATCATAAAATTTTGATAAAATTTATGGGTTTTAATGCTAAAGTTTACTAATGGTGTATGCTCGCTAGTAGTGCATATGCGAAGTAAAAGTTAACAAAGATATTTATTTGTTTTTTCTTTAATGAAGTTAAAGCAGATAAATGTTTAGTATCGAGTGTGACCCCCTCTAGCTGAAATCACAGCTTGAATTCGTCTGGGTATGCTAGCGAGGATATCCCGGATACTTGCTTGCGGAATACGTTTCCACTCCGCGGTAATCACATTCTTCAGCTTTCTGATGGTCTGCGGAGCCGGTTGTACTGATCTCACGCGTCGTCTCAGAACGTCCCAGACATGCTCTATAGGATTGAGGTCCATAAAAATTGAGTCTTCGCCTAAAGCGGCCAATGCGGGTTGCGCATGAGGAATTAGAACTTCCGTTGTATATCGATGTCCAGTCAGTAAGCCGTTTTCAATGAACACTAACTCTGTACGATCCATTGAATTTATTCCGACCCGAAACATAACAGAGCCCGGTTGTGATTTCTTCAAAACAAGCCTCTGCAATGCGTTCTCCTTGTCTTCGTAGCACTCGCCGCCGCCGATCTTCACCGAACAGAGATATCCTCGCTTCATTGGAGAACAAAGCCCTATTCCAGTCTTCTTGAGTCCATGACTCACAATTTCGAGCAAACCTAAGCCTGGCAACTCTGTGCTCACGGAGTAGCTTAGGGCCGCGGGCCGGGCGATGACTACGTATATTGACCGCGAGAAGCCTCCTCTTGACCGTCCATAGACAAATATGCATATTTCTTACTTCTTCGAGGTTGTTCTTAAGGTCCACATACGAAAACTTGCGTTTTCTCAATGCGCAACTCACAAGAAAACAATCATCCCGTGGTTGGGTACATAGTTTTCTTCCAGAACCAGGCCTTCTCTCGAAGGAACCGGTGTCTTGATACCGCTGCCAGGTCCTTTGAACCGTCGAGTGACTCACACTTAGTCTCTGAGCCAAGGAAGCATTGGTTGCAACCCTCTTCGAGCGTCGCAATAATTGTGGTAACTTTTACCACTTTTTCTAACATTATTGATCAGAGCTAAACAGCAATAAATGAAGCTTTGACAATTAAGAATATGATATAAATTCATAAAAATTTTCTAAAAGTTATACCGATATTATCTTTTGGAACTTCGCACCAAAAAATGTAGGATAAAAAGTGGTTTTCTGTAAAAACGAACGTCAAACAAAAATTCGAAATTAGAACGTACTGTGTATATACACCACGGTATTTTTGAAACCGACCTGTTACATGTACAAGTGATTAAAATCATTTTGGTACCGTATTTTTTTAAAGAAGAATTAAAATCAAAACCGCTCGTTATTTTTGCAAATGAGTGTATGACTTGTGCGATAATAAATAAATCGACGTACATCATTAGAATCAAGATATAAACAAAGGGGCATAAGTTATTGTCACAAAAAAACACAATGCAAAAAAACAAGATATAAAAAGTATAATTACATATAAATTAAGTATAACCAGAACCAACAGATGGCGGTATATCCATCCGTAACAGATGAGCCCAAATGCACACGGCGGGTAAAATCACCCAGTCTTCAAGGCTATGTCCATTAGTGAACTTCCAATGGCTGTTATGATGAAGTACATACTTAGCATGCAGTTAATATCTTAATCTTACAGAACATAAAACATACATTGTCGCTATCGAACGAGATTGATGTGTTGTGGCTTACGACGACTATCAATTATTCGAGAGATAATGAAAAGATAAACGGTGGCGTGGTCAGAGATAACGCTCGTATGTTCACAATTTATTATATTTATTGATATAACTAGTTGTGGGCCGCGGTTATTTTCGCCTAGTTTCAGTTATAGACCTATAAGCTTCACTTTTCTGTCTGCCTGATGACACTAACGTGACAGCTCAAGGATGCTCCTGAGGCTCGAACCCCAGGCTTGAGTGGTCGTAATTTAGGATGTTTGCAAATAAATGACGGGCCCGATGGCACAGTTGGTAGTGATCCTATCTGGTTTAAGACAGATATTTATATAATCAATATTTGTGTTTGTTCTGTGTCTGGGAGTTAATTATGTACTTAAGTATTATATTTGAGATTTTTCTGTTATCTGATGTCCGTAACATAAGTGCTTTAAGCGACTTAACACGGAGTCAGGTCAATGTATGAGGTACTGTGTGAATTTTAACTGGATTGTTATGTCACAGGTGTAATAGGTGAATGTTATTTTAAATATAAATTATAATAAATCCACATGACATCTCATACGTTGACCTGAATCTAAGATAAGCCTAAAGACACTTAACATGCAGACTTGTGTTACGGATATCAGATAACAGAGGAATCACAAATATAAATTATATATTTAAATTATATTTAATTAAACAGATATATTAAACACTAAGACACCGAACAAATACAAATATTTATCATATAAGTATGTGCTCAGGGTGGGGATCAAACCCACGATCCTTGGCGCACAAGATAGAATCACGACCATCTCTGCCACCAGGCCCGTCGAAAACATAAGTAGGATGCAAAATTCAGCCTTTTCAATGCATAAAAACTCTACGGTATGATATTATTTCTTTATTCCTATAACTATTTTCATACGTTTTACGGCGTCTTACACGCTATCGTCCGCATTTATTTCTCTTTTCATTGCGATCCTCCTGAACTTTCTTTGTTTTTATTGCCAAATTCCATTAAGAATTTAATCTCATCAAAGAGAAGTGCCGGCCAGGTAGAATAGTACCTCTCTGGGTATCGTAAAAGGCTACAGAGGTACCGGATCCAACAGATGGCGGTATATCTATCTAAAACAGCGCAGTTTAAATGCTACAGGGTGTGGATGGGCAGTAGCATCCTTGTCGCAAAGTGGCGCTCTGCCTTTGTCACCACGCCTGCCCAGCGCGGCAATTATAGGCAATAATCCCCCTACATCGACATACCTGCACTTTTATAACATCAGCTAAGTGTATACTTCATTGTACTTGTAATATAAAACCAAAGTTAATAAGATTTCTTATTAAATATCACTTTGAAACGGTAATAATATAGTGATAAATAGACAGTTTGTAGATAAACATTTGGATGGGTTTGGAGCGGCAATTTACCGCCAGTATCGATGATCATAAAAACTAAGGTCAAATGATTCGCCTTCGTTCCATCGAGTAGTTTTCCAATACGTACCTGCCGCCCGTTAAAACTTTCCAGCCATTGTGTTCGCTTGTTAAACATTGGGAAAAGTATTTGATAATTTTAACTTTAATTTGCACTTCACGCTAACGTTGACTAATTCTCGATAAGGTGGACAACACGCGTGGACAATGCTATATGGTATACCTATGGCTAGTCTTTTAATATATCTGGATCCGATATATATATATCGATATCTGAATTCAGACATACTATTTTATATTAGTATGGATTAATAAATAATTGATTATGTGTTTATTGACAAGTTGCTATCAGAATGCAACTAAAAATTACATTGCATTAAGAATATATGATATAAATCACACAATTGACGATGTAAAAGATGTTGTTGTGAAAACTATAGAGAAGAGAAGGTTTGGATATATAGAAAGGATGGATGAAAGTAGAATGACGGAAGTGAATTGAAGGGTTAATATAGGGCAATCTAGGCGAACATACCTTGACCGGGTAGAAGAGGTATTAAAGAGGGGCCAGATCAGAAGTACTAAGATTAAACGAGCGTGTATGAAATGTCTAATTCGAGCAAAGGAAGCGAGAGGTATGCTCAGATCGTAACAAGTGGAGATCCACAGTATCTGCCTACTCCGATGGGGCACAGGCGTGATGTATTTTGAATATAATAATTTGTTTTCCTATCTTAACCCGTACAACAACCTCAATTCTCACGTTTTCCAGCACGTTCTCTACCAATTGACAATAAAATAACAACATAACTTTAAAACAAATACAAAAGACATGAAAATCTAAATTGCTTCCATGCTCTCTAATGACAAAATAAGCTATTCACAAGCGCCAAAAACCTAAAACAATGTTGTGTTTTTAAAAGTATTTTTAATATATTCAAGATTGCACGTCACACACACAATCTGTAAAATTCCATTCAACATATACAGTTTGTATGAATGGCTGATAATTAAAGCAAACGTTTGCCGCTTACGTATTTTCGGTCAATAAATGTATGTAAGAAACGGTGATAAAGTCTGTGCGTCTGTTTGTAAACATTGTTATTGTGCTGATAACCTTCGTCACCTCGATTGTGGGACGGTTCTTTTTTATGATTGTCGGTCGACGTCGGTTTCGACCAGTTTTATAAATCTACTAGCTGTCCCGGCACGTTGTTGTTCTATATAAACGATATAAAATGACTGAATAACTAAAACAACTATTGACAAATAGGGATTGGTGGTAGAAGGGTGAAAATTTAGGGTTGCATGTATTTTGTAATGTCACATTATAAATATAAAAAAAATTAAAAAAGAATCTCCAAAAATTAAAAAAAAAATTGTATATAGAGGTATATATAGGTAGGTACTTAGTGGTATGAAAAATAGATAGTAGCCGATTCTCAGACCTACAGAATATAAAATTTCATAAGAAGCGGTCAACCTGTTTCGGAGGAGTATGGTAACTGACACTGTGACACGGGTTTTTTATATATTAGATATACTATCACCTGACTTTCACTCATATCATCCCACGGTTTTGCGTTTTGGGGTTCAAAGTAGCGCAGTAAACGTATTACGACTATACAATACACCATGACAATCCTTCTGAGAAAAAGATAATGCTCGGTAGATTTTACAGAATAAAAACTATTTATATGTTATTCCAGTCAATAATCTATCTCTGGATAAAATTGTATTTAGGCCTATTGGGAGGTTCCGGTATGAAAGTGTTGCAAATATCGACGGTCAGAATTCAATTAAAGAAAGACTTTTATTATTAGTTTCAAGTAAAAGAGGATTTAATTCTAATATTTTTTTAAAAAAACAGCTGAGAATTAATTGAAAATAGCCTTTCAAATGATAGAGTTATAATGAATCAATTGTTTTCATTTTCTTTTTGTTTTTTTTCTGTAAATCTGCACATTGTTCCTTACGACAATTGAATGTTTGACCGTCGATATTCCTTTTCTACACAGTCGCTTATTATAACAGTAAAATTTGATTTATTTCTGTGGACAAATTATTTTTTGAGATCTTCATATAATTTGATCAATGCCTAGTTTACAAAATACAGTAGTTAGCATCTTTTTCGTAAATGAGAATCAAATACAACGGTGCGTGACGTTTGAATGGAAGAATTAGTGTCACAAGTAATTACATAGCTTTTGCTGTGTTATTATGCTGTCAGATATTAACAAAAACAATTGACAAGTTGAAAAGTCTAGTATTTAAAAATAAGTACTAATAATTAAGAGGTCAAAATCAATAAATAAGTTCAGAATAAATGCTGTTGAAATAAGAGTACTTTGAAGTATGTATAGTGTGAGTTTGAGAAATAGATTAAGTATGAATAAAAAGTGTGACAAGAGATCGATGTGGTGTAAAATATGATGTAGAGTAAGGAATGTTGAGATGGCTTGGACATGTAGAAAGGTTGGATGAAAGTAGAATGAGACCGAGACGAACATATCTTAATTAGGTAGAAGAGGTATTAAAGAATAGCCAGGTCAGAAGTACTAAGAATAAACGAGCGTGTAATAATAATAATAATAATAAGTAAGCGAAGCGGGAGAGGTATGCCAAGGTATTTTATAAGTATTAAGCGATTATAGGAGTAGAGTTTAGTCTTAACCTACAACCTGTAGTAATACAGGGCTGCGTCAGACTCACCGGCTGTCTGCGAGCACAACCGGCGCCTACCCCCTAAAACCCCGCTTCAACAATCGCACTGCGATTGGACTGGACATCTGGAGCTGCATAGCATGTGATTAAATATTAAATAAATCTTGTAATAAAAATATTAAAAAAATAACTTGTATATATACCGGCTATTCTCTAACAAAACTAACCGACTAACTTCACCTGACTTTGACTGGCAGATTGCTGATTTGATTTTATAATATATCACGGAAATTGCAGGCGTGACTGTAATGTTTAGTCATAAAAGACGATCGTCATAACAAAATACCGAGTGATGAACGCTGTAGTCTCTTCTCACATCTGTTTCCATTAAACTGACGCTTGACGCATAACGTCAGCGTTAGCGTCAGCAACAGATCTGTCAGCAAAACGCCCATTAAAGTCTGGACTTGATCAGTACTCTGTCAAATATACGGCCGCGCCTCAGAGCTGGACTGAGGCTAAAATCAATCGGTGTATCAGTCAAGACATTTACTGCAGTGTCTTTATTGGTGCATTGCTTACGTCAAAGTGTATCGCGTACGTCAGTGCGTGTTGCTTTTACCTCTCGCCCAATAACATCTTATCTATAAATGCCTCCCTCAGCCGCCCTCTCACTGCCTCTCCTCAATTACGAACACCAATATCAGTACTCAGTTTACTGGTCTAATTCGTTCTTATTCAACACTTCCAAACTTGAGATAGACCTCGTACAAAGGTCATCTAGTAGAGGTTCTGCTATGCGGTAGAAATAGCTATTTCTTAGCCTATTTCTACTGCTGAGCAGTGTTGGCATAGCTGTGTTCCTGTTTGAAGGGAGAGAAATACAGTGCAATTACTAGGTAATTTGACATAATATCTTCAAGTCACAATGTCGGCAACGTTTGACATTGTCAATTAACATTTAGAATTTTCAGACGTTGGACAGCTAACAGCAAGACTTTTTTATTCTCTTGTTTCAACGGATGTTTACTACAAAAATCGATCTTCAAAATTCTATCCCGTTGATCTAAATAAACCTCGTACAAGCTTAGTCCCGCAGCTTTTGTGACAGGGATGCTGCTGCCCATCCCCGCCCTGTGCATTTGAGCTGCACAGTTTCGAATGGATATATGTGTCGTCTCTTACGATACCTCGTGCAGCGAGAGGTACTATTCTACTCCACGCATTATATATATATAATGTTGTGTTTTAAGTATTTGTATGCTTTACTGAGCTAACATTTTTGTTTCGCTTGTGATGTACGCCTATAATTGATTGTGTTTTGAACACACAACTATTATAGACTGTAAGTGTTAATGTTACAATCGCTGGTGTGTTAAATAAATAAATAAGCTAATAGTTCGCTAGTATGCGGGCGCCTACGCAATTGTAAGCAAACAACCAGGTAAACGCGTCAATGTGCGTCGATCAAGCGAAAGATAACCATTTCTGATAGGGATGTCAGTGTTCTGTTTTTTTTATGTAGCTACTGAGTGAGGTTCAATTATTTTTTATTATACAGTATATCATGTAATTTAAACCACGCTATCGCACGTGGTTTAAATTATATGGTAATCTTTATAAATAAAAATGAATCGTCTTTATGTATCTTCGCGTATATCTTTAACGGGATATTGAATTATTTATGTTTCATAGGCACACTTTCAGGTTACTATGATACATACTATCATATTCATAATTAAATACGACATGTTTTCTTTAATTTCTGGAATTATTTTTTTTATCGAACAAGTCGTAAATAACCAATTATTTTTCTGCTCTTTCACCTGCTCGTGACTCGTTGACTCGATAAAATTTTGTGTATCCAGAAGATCCGGTGGACAGCTGGCGTAAAATAGTATCCTCAGGATGTAGAATGATATGCTAGATGGACCTTAAAAGAGTATAATTATTAAAAGAGTATTATTATCCTTATGATATAATAATCGCAAAATTTTGGATGGATGGATGGTATGATTAAAATTCTTTCACGCCGGAACGGCCAAACATATCAGGATGAAATCACTGATTAATAATAGTCTAGAATAACACATAACCTACTTTTTAATCCCAAAAACATATTCCCGTGGGATAAATCTAGCTTTTTATTATTCTCTAAATGTTCCGCACAAATTTTTATTAGCTGTCACACATTTTAGCTGTCAGAGACCAACATAGAATTCATCCCGGAATAACACGAGATCCTGAGGGATGATCTTTGCGACTTTGCGGACGAAGTCGCGGGCTAGCTAGTGATAATATACATGCATGTACGCTTGAGGCATATTTAAGATTGTAATGGTACAATGGGTGGCCTTATCGCATAGAGCGATTTTCAAATAACCTTGGAATGGAAAGTAAATAATAAAAAATATTTTGCAGTTTATGGTTAACGTAAGTCAAGTAAAAAAACATAACCTTATTTCTTGTATCTTAAACAATTATGAATAAAATGCCATTTGCCTTAGTATATTGCTCGAATTATAAGCATAGAGTACCTATTTAAAAATATTAGTGGGTGGTTTTTCAATACACTTTTATTATTGGCATGATATTCAATAGACAATTAATGATTATCTCATTCGAGTATATCAATGTGCTGCATTTTTAATAATTAAATGTTTTTAGTGCATTTTGTATATAAGAAAAAGATTAATGCATACCTTTTCTATATTAACTTTAATGTGTCAATTTTACGTTCTATCGTTCGTGTTAAATATTTGCTTCATCTGTATATGGGAGGAGAACCTGACTGACTGACTAACTGACATATTAACGCAGGGCACAAACTTTAAGGTTAGAAACTAAAATTTTGCTCAGGGGTTTCACTAACGTTAAGGAACAATAAGAAAGGATTTCTAAAAATTCACCCCAAAGGGGGTAAAACGGGGATGCGAAGTCAGTATGAAAGTTCTTCAATTTAACGCGGAAGAAACTGCGGGGCACTACAAGTGTAGCAATATCTAGTTATTATACCAAATAGATTCAGTTAAAAAAAGGTATCTACAAATGCCTCCCTCAGTCGCCTTCTCGCTGGCAGTCCTCGGACACAAATGCATTCGCCGGCGTGTGCGTGCTGTCCCTGCCCCTCCCCCCCCCCCCCATACCGACCGCGCTAGTCCAGCCAGGCCCCCTTGCTTTTCGTTTTGCTAACTCACCATGACCCCAACGGTGTCTACTCCAGGCTCATGACGTGATTGCTTCCGCTTCGATCCCACAGGGTACTCGGGAATGTTTATAACATTGTGCATTTATAAACGGCCCGCGGGTGATCGCCATCGATCCCGCTCAGATCCCGCAAGCATGGGCGTAGCTATACGCGCGGTCGTAGCCGCGGGGTACGCAGGTAATATCGGGCGGGCATCGTGTCATGAGCAACTCCGCCCTCTTGTTCGGTGGCGCTGGAATTGACGTCCGAGTAGTCGAGCAATAGGTTCGACCGAAAAAAATTATGATCGATGGCTCTTCTTTTAATGCTAATTTTAATGTTATTCTTTTTTGACAAATCTTTGAATCTCCAATCATAAATTAATGATTTTTTTCTATGTGGCATCCCTGTAATGTGGTAAACGAGATGTCGCACATGGTGATGTCGAAACGATGGGGTTTTACTACTTTGCGATGTTTACTGACAAGTTGAATATGTATTTTGCATGTAACAGAAGGTTTGTATGAGAGAAGAAAAACGGTTTGTTTCTAAGGAACCATAGATAATGATATTTGTAATAATGAATGTTGCCATGCCAGAAAGGGAACGTCGCCTATTATAGAGCGTACAACGAGACAGGAATGCTGCTGCTCATCCCCTACAGCATTTGAGCGACGCTATTGTGAGAAATACCGCCACTTGACGGCTTTAAAAAAAAATAATTAAATTACATAACATCTCATATGAACTTTGATATGATTCCGAAATAAATTGCTTAAAGCACTTGTGTTTCGGATATCATACATCAAAAGAATTAATAATGTATAAATTAGATGCATATAAAATATCACACAGGGTGGGGATGGAACCCACAACCTTTACAACATGGGATTACTACAATCTGCGCCATCGGGCCCGTTATGGTACCCCAATCACTTTTTACGGCACATAAAAAGAAGGTACTATTTAACTCTGCCGGTATTTGCATTTTACATTTTTTTACTAACAACAAACATTTTACTTGCAAATTACGCCCTCCTTTTCACCTTCTTGTTTTTTCCTTGCGCTTTTGTAGAACCTGTCTAGATAAATTAATGAAGTACAAAATGTACTACTTTTAAATAAGGTTTTTGCCCATAATTGCCGCGCTGGGTAAGCGTGTTGGCAATCGCAGAGCATAGCTGTCGCGACGGGGATGCTGCTGCCCGTTCCCGCCTGGTACATTTGAGTTGCACTGTTTCGGATAGATATACCGCTATCTGTCGGTTCTGGTATTTTAGTCGCCGTTTGCGACACCTGGTGCAGTAGAACATATTATTCTACTCTGCCGGTACCTCTTGGCACATTATTTAAGTGTCTAATCTAAATTCCTTAAATAATTTGTATTTTCTAGTTACGTGGAAATTCTAATTTTAAAATCAAGTTGAAATTTCGCACAAACTTCGTTATAAGTATGTAAGATAATATTTCTTAGAAAAAAAAATAGACAAGTCTGAAAAATTCAGTTTGTCAGTCTCTTAGGTTACTTTCCTAGTAAATATTATTAATTATATAGATTCAGCAATTTTCAATGCATAAAACTTCTAAAGTAATTCCATCATATATCCTACATTGACCTGACTCCATGGTAAGTCACTTAAAGCACTTGTGTACGGACGTCAGACAACAGAGGAATCACAAATATAATATTTAAATACATATTTTTAACACCCAGACATATGATAAACAAAAATATCAATAAATATTTGTCCTGGATGAGGACCGAACCCACGACCCCTGGCGCATAGGATAGGATCACTACCATCTGTGGCATCGGGCCCGTCGCATTTTTCCCAAAATAAAGAAATAAAAAGTGAATCAAACCGTCAAAATCCATACGATCCTACAAATTTATCTATTATGCAATTTTTTAGATCACATCTGCATGCGTAGGCGCCGACATATGAGACGGAACGATAATTTTTATATTGTTCCGCTGTGCCGATCATCGAGTGGCGTGACGTCGTCACGTCAAGTGACGTCAAATGACACATCACATAGATAATTGTGGATTAACAAAATGACGTACGCGCGATGGATTAAGGTGAACGGACGGATGTAGCAAATCACGAGCACGATGGCGCACATGGCAGTGATCTTGTCTTTGCGGCAAAGGTCGTGGGTTCCATTTCATCCAGGACAAATATTTATATGATAAATAATTGTGTTTGTACTGCGTCCCAGTTCTAAATATGTATTTGAGTATTATATATGTGATCCAACTGTTGCCTGAAGTCCGAAACAAAAGTGCTTGAAGCGACTCATCTCGGAGTCAGGTCAATGTATGATATGTGGCGAGAATTATTAATATTATCAACATATAAGTCATAGAAAGTCCACTGTTGAATGTAGACTACCACTATGAAAGTGGGGGTGGCCTATATTCAAACAGTGGACACAGATGTGCCACGTTGGGCAGGCGTCGTGGCAGTCGCAGAGCGTAGCGACGAAGATGCTGCTTTTCAACCGTATTTTGTTATCATTGTATAAAACACGCTGTGTTGGATGGATATAACGACATCTGTCGGTTCCATACATCACTTATGCCGGTGTTATCGCAAAGATATCACTAGCGCATCGTCAGTCATGTGACTTGAGGCTATCATGTCACATGACTCGGCAAAATTTCATAAAGATCTATGAATACGTTTAGTCGTGACCATCATCATCATTATATCAGCCGTAGGACGACCACTGCAGGACAAAAGTAAACTGCAATAGGACCGGTTGTGTGCGGCCTGTGTCCAGTGCGATTCTGCGTTTTAAGTCAGAACATCGTCGAATCTTTTCTCTTTATAAAATTAGTTTGGGTTATTTCATCAATTTTTATTATTTTATTAGTAAATGAAATTATTTATTATTATTGTCTATACTATTATTATTATATAGTCAAAGAGTTTGTTTGATTGATCGAGCGTTCTAATCTGAGGAGGTACTGGTAAAATTTATCGAGGAAGGTCATAGGCTATATACGATTAACATGACACTACGACCAAAAGGAGCAGAGCATCAATGATACTAGGTTCTTTCCTTGCGGGCACAGTTAATGATCAAATATACCTACGTCAAAATAATTCACAGGAAGAATTAAAAGCCAGTGAATCGGTTTCCCAGTCGCATACCTGGACGTGAGCAGACGTTGGAAAAACAAAGATATTCCGGGACGCTTTGATAAATGACGTCAAGGGAATCTGAGAACAACACTGAGTGTCATGAACTACAATGGCGTCTGTCTGTATGTATGGATGTATCATCATAAAAGCTATTGACAGTCCACGGCTGGATATAGGCCTCCCCAAGAAGAGGGGAATTTTGCCCATGATTGCCGCGCTGGGCAAGCGTGTTGGCAACCACAGAGCGCAGCTTTTGCGACGGGGATGCTGCTGCCCATCCCAGCCTTGTGCCTTTGAGCTGCTCTGTTTTGGATGGATATACCGTCATCTGTCGGTTTTAGTACCTTTGTCGCCTCTTGCGACATCTGGTACTATTTTACTCTACCGGTACCTCGCGGGTCATGGATGTAAACGATCCAGTAAATTATACCGAATGGTTTTCACTAATGGACGAAGGATGATTAATTATCTGAATTCAGAAACATGAAGGACTGTAATACTTTTCTTTAGATTACCGCCCAAGACTTTCACCGTGACTTTTACGTGCAGGTTACCTATTATGACATGTGGGGGAGTGTGGAGGGGGAGGTACTATTCTATTCTGCCCGTATATGCATACATTAAAGTATCATTCCCGAGGATCTGTTGTTCCGGGAAGTCTATGTAACTCTTTAACAGCTAAACTATACAAAAAACCGTGTCAATTCTTGAGAGGAAACAAAAAGCTAGTTTTGTCCCACGGGAACATATATTTGGAAAAAAAATAGCCTATGTGATATTCCTGAATAAAAATATTCTCTGCATTCACATTACATCTAGGTCTGTTCATAACATTAGTAAGATTTTTCACATTTTTTGTGCAACGTTTCGGGAACCTTGCGGAAACAGTTTTAAAAATTGGCAAAAGATAAATAAATATAAAAGATAATTTATCGATCTATACTAAAATTATTATAAATTTGAAGAGATTGTTTGTTTGAACGCGCTAACCTTAGGAACCATTAGGCTTATTAACCACGTTTTTATTTCACAAAGTTACTCTTCAGGTACAAAATTACTCGCATCTAACTGCCCAAGCCCAATATATGTAGAGTTGGAATCATAAATACACCAAGCGGCAATCTCAACCAGTTCGATGTACCAGCCACTTATTTATTTGAACTACTGGCCGATAAAACTTCAATGTTTTGTATGAAAATCGGACAAAACACGTCCTTGAGATATCTCTTATCAGGCGAGGATAGTGCAGATATAATCTCGATGTTATTAAAGTGGGATAACGCTCCATCATTGTTACCTGTCAAATATTATCTACTGAGATGCAAAATACTTGATCTTTAGACTATAGTTACAACTAGGGAATCCATATATTCAATATAACCACTTAAACAAACAAAATAGCAACACCGCAAACCAATTCCGTGGGATTGATACCAATTTACATGAGGTTGATATCATACGAAAGGTCGTCATCCTCATAATTATCACACCAGCCATTAAAAACCTACTGTTAGACATAAGCCTCAAGAAAGGGGGTATGTTGCCCATAATTGCCGCAGAGCGCAGTTTATTTGAGTTGCACTGTTATGCATGGATATACTGCCATTTGTCGGTTCTGGTACCTTAGTCGCCTCTTACGACACCTGGTACAGGGGGAGATACTATTGAGGTCGTATATTTTGATAATTCACTCTCACCTATTTCTCCCGCGAAATACTCTATGCCGGGTGTCGTAATTGGCAACCAGAACCGACAAATGGCCCTATATCCATCCGAAACATCAAATACATAGGGCGGGGATGGCAACCAGCATCCCCCGCTGCTGGTTGCCATCCCACTCTGCGATTGTCAACACAATTACGTAGAACATTAATTATGGGCAAGGTCCCTTTCCTTTCTTGAGGAGGACTGTGCCCAGCAGTAGACTTCCAATGGCTGGTATGATGATGATGATATTTAAAATACTTGAAATAAAGGATATTGGCGTTGTTATGTAATAAATTAGCCAGCTTCTCATTTTATGTATATAGATAGATTTATCCAAGAACAAATATCTGACTTGACTTTGAGCGTGACGTTAATTTATTATATAAATAATAATTAAAATATATATATATATATTTTATATCATATGTATTTATTGCGTGTATTTATACAAATATGTATGTAACATTTATCTATTGTGTATATATTTTTTCTGCACCACTATTTTTTTTGTTTCGTATAATGGTTGACTGGGAGATAATGCCAACTGGCTAATGCCAGTGTACAAATGGTTATGATTTGTGCAATAAAGTTAAATAAATAAAAAAAATAATAAATAAATAAACAAACAAACGCTCATGCGTGATAACTTTTAACAATCAGACGCGATATATCGATAGATTAAACAATTTGTAATTTTCCCATCGGCGCCATTTTGACAAAAAATCGGATTACGCTTGTAGACGTCATGCGCAGATAAGCAATCGGCGAGTCGAAGAAAGTAATAACAAACATAATAAATTTTGTTGTCAAGTGTCAATATCTTTGTAAAATGAATCACTTTACTATACAACACACAATATATACTTTAGTAATATAATACATATACCGGTTTGTCATGAGGTAGAGTAGAATAATACCTTCCCCTGTACCAGGTGTCGTAAGAGGCGACTAAGGTACCAGAAACGACAGGTGGCGGTATATTTATCCAATTTATATGATTTCTGTGTATATTACCTTTTCGGTTTAGGCTCTAAGTTGATATAAGCTTTTCTATTTATATACGAGAGTATAGCTATAACATTTTTTTCTGACTTGAAATTCAGAGAAATTTTATACTAACTTTGCACCTTCCTTAAGGGATGATTTTCAAAAAAATACTTTACACATATTTCATCTATAAGTTATTAAATAATTATTTCTTCTGTATCGATTGCTTCTAACTTATAAAAGTTTGATATTTGAGTGTATGTATTTCAAATTTATTAAAAATCGACTAAGGACTACTAAGGACTACTAAAGACTACTATTCTATTCTGCACTGCAGCACCATGAGGTACCGGCAGAATAGAATAGTACCTCCCACTGCACCAGATGTTGTAAGAGGCGCCTAAGGTACCAGAATCGACAGATGGCGGTATATCCATCCGAAAGAGTGCAGCTCAAATGCACAGGGCGGGGATAGACAGCAGCATCCCCGTCGCGATATCTGCGCTATGCGATTGCCAACACAAAAAAACCTCCTTTCTTGGAGAGGCTTATGTCCAGCAGTGGACTTCCAATGTCTGGTGTGATGAACTGCTACTTTTTGTGCTAAATTAAAAAAATATATATATTCCATTCTCTTTTTAAGGTGTCCCTATAATGTTTTTTTATTAGTCCAAGTCATCAAACATGGTGATTACAGTCCGCGTGATAGTAAGCGTCACAGCAGCCTAAAGACGCTCGTAATAACACTTGCGCGTGGCCTACTTTGTGACTTGAAGATATTATGTCACACTACCCTGTAATTTCACTGCCTCTCTCGCCCTTCAAACCGGAACTCAGCAATGCGAATACTGCTGTTTTGCGGTAGAAAATGGTGAGAGATACCAATGCAGACAACCTCTGTATGAGGTCTACCTCAAGTATACATATATTTAATTGTTAATATGTGAATGAGGGTGTTGTGGTAGCAATAGTTATTTTTAGAGACGAAGTCGCGGCTAACCGTCGGACGTAGGAACTGTAAGGATTCCTTGTCTATATAAATAAAAAAATATCCATCCCCGTCCTGCTGCAAATGAGCTACGCTTCGGATAGGTATACCACCATCTATCACTACCGGTACCAATGTTAGTGTTAGTTAGTGGTGCCTGTTGTACATTATTCAACTCTACAACTCCCAGGCATACAACAAACACTAATATTCATTATATAAATGTTTGCCCTGGATGTGGAACCCATGACCCCAGGCATACAAGATAGGATCACCATCTGTGCCATGGCTCTCGTCCGTCTGTCATTGTGAGAAAAGTCAATTCAATTTGGTTTTGAATGAGAAGGCTATAGATGCTAGACATGAAGGTTAGACAGCTAAGATCTTCCTGGCATTGTCTGGCATTCATGCCGGGTTTTGGGCAGACGGCTGTCGCCTTGACCTGCGTTTGCTAGAAAACTAGTGTTCTTGCTCATTCATTCATGCTATTATAAATATTTACATTTATTATATACTCAAAGCATGAGCTCTCAGAAAAAATGAACCTGTTCTTCCGGTTACAGACATCGCTAATAATTATTCTAGCTAGACCTTAGACAGATGGAATCACATCAATGTCAAAAATATTTATAATTTCCTTTTCCCTTCCCTTCAAACCGGAACAAAGCAATGGGAACACAGCTATTTGGCGGTAGAAATAGGGGGCGGCAAAAATAATGCCCATGCAGACAGACCACCTTTTGTGTTAGGTCAACGTCATGTGAAATGCTGCTGCCCTTCCTGCCCCTAATGAATTGTACCCAGTACTATTAATTAGGGGCAGGCAGCATTCAGTAGAGGCTATTCTAGTGTGCCGGTATCTTACGTTATATTTCACTCAAGCACATTTTTTAAATTTACATACTGTAACGTACGACGTACACATCAATTTCATAGATAAATCTTTGCCGATATTCTGGTAATTCAAAGAACATTACAGATCTCCAGTTGTTAGAAGGCGCGTCAATAGATTTTCCGTTCTCTTTGTTTTCATCGCCAAACATTTACACACCCCAGGTAAAGTTGGACGAACGCCAGCCGTGGTTTCCTTGAAAACGCGATTTTCCGAGTAAATCCGTCTCGGTTGATCGACGTACCAATTTCATGGAACTGTTGTCGCAAATAAATCTCAGTTTTTACAAAGATATCTTCTGTTGTGATGTCTTGATGTACAAACGAGGTTTTCTGCTGATCGTAAATACCCGTGCCGTGAGGTACCTGCCGAGTAGAATAGTACCTGCCCCTGTACCAGGAGTCGTATGAGGTGACTGAGGTACCGGAAGCGATAGTTGGCGGTATATCCATCCGAAACAGTTTAGCTTAAATACTACTGAGCAAGAATAAGCATCAGCATAAACGTCGCGAAGTTGCAATCTGCGATGCCAACAAGCTTGTTCAAGTGGCAATTATGGGCAAATTTCTTCCTTTCTTGGCTTCCTAAGTTCGAGGCCTAAGTAGTGGACTTCCAATGGCTGGTATGATGATGATGATGATCGTTAATTATAAATAAATAAATATCCACAACATCTCATACATTGACCTGATTCCGTGATAAGTCGCTTAAAGCACTTGTGTTATGGACATCAAATAACAGAGGAATCACAAATATTTACTACATAAATAATAATAATAATATACTCTTTATTAATTTAAATTCATATATTTAACACCCAGACTCAGAACAAACATAAATATCATCACAAAAATATTTGTCCTAGGAGGGGATCAAACCCACGACCATAGGCGCATAATACAGAACAACTACAATCTGCGCACTTGGTCCCCTTAAAGTGAATATTTGTATCATGAAAGTATTTCGTGGAATCTGAACTAAGAAAGAGACTTAAAACAGAGAACAAGGAGAGTGTAGCAATTTTCATAAGCACACCAGAAAAAGCTAAAATATTCGAAATTTTCAATACTGTATATTTTAATTTTGCCATGAGTTACTCGAAAAGTAGTACCTGCTGTACCAGGTGTGGGAAGAGCCGTCTGAAATACCAGCAGAAGGAAGAATATGCACCTAGAATAGCTTTAATGAAATATGGCAGGAATGAGCATTCCCGTTGCAAAGTAGCTAGCTTGCGAGGCTAGTATTGGCAAAATTCCCCTTTCTTGTGGAGGTCTATGTACAGCAGTGGACGCTCTACGGCTGCCATGATGATGATCATTTATTAATCAATTAATATATATAAATCATTACTCAAATCAATATAGATAACCTGAAACATTTTTTAATTGGTTTGTTAGTAAAAACCAAGATATAAACTATAATCCACACATACACACTGGCATGACAGAGATAATCACAATTTCTAATGTACAGCGTTCACGTTAATGACGTACAAACAAAAATTTGACGATTTGAATTATAAGTTACCGGAATCACGTATTGTGTCGTTGTGTGTGTGATAAATATCTTTTGTTTAGTAATTGTTATTGTCATCTTTTGTGATACGCATTAGGCACGCTGGTGATATCATAATACGAGAAAAATATGTATCTTCGCTTCGCACACGGCTTAGCTGTAAACATAGGTAAATCTCAAGATTGTCAGGAACAGTTACGAGGAAGGAAGAGATCTTGCCATATCTACAGATGAGAAATAACGAGTTATATCTTTTAAGCATTCAATTACCATACTTGTCTTGGACTATGCTATTGCTAAATGTATTTATGTGAAACGTTTCTTAATATAAAATAGATTTAAAAGTCCAAAGATATTAACATGTAAGGGGTTCTTTGTTCTTTAATTGTCTCAATGGCTGGGGAGGCGTGGTGACTCGGATTCGTTGCTTTGCAACGAGATGCTACTGCCTATTTTAGTCTTTTGCATTTAAGCTATACGGTTTTAGAAGAATATACCAGAGACTTCCGATTTGACACCTCAGTCGCGTCTTACGATACCTGATGCATCATCATTATTACAGCCATTGGAAATCCACTGCTGGACATAGGCGTCCTCAAAAAGGGGGGAATTTTGTGTTGTTATCAATAGCAAAGCGCAGATTCGCGACAGGGATGCTGCTGCTCATCCCCACCCTATGCATTTGTGCTACCCTATCTCGGATGGATATACCGCCACCTGTCGGTTTTGGTACTACGACACCTGGTAAAGGGAGGTGCTATTCTACTCTCCCGTTACTGATACACAGGGAGGTATTATAGCTTACTACTAAAAAAGACTTTAATAATAAGGTTTGTGCATACTAATTATACATTCAAAGAAAATGTTGATCTGATAAACTTTTTATGATCGAAACATTTGTAAATCAATTTAGTAGCTCGTTTCTGACATCAACACTTCAAATCAAACATAAAGTTTTTGTAACCCGAATAGATCGTTTCTCTCGAAGTATATAAATTGCAAGAATTTTATTTTTCATAAATGTGTGAAGTTTTTATAGATCTTTTATTTAGCTTATTTCTTAAGGAACTATGTCAGGAGAGGGCAATGCTCGGAGTCTCTTTACACAATCATCTATACGATATATAAAAGAAAAAGCTGATCGACTGACTGACTAACTAATATTTTAACGCAGGGCCTAAACTATAAGGATTAGAAACTTGAATTTTTTTTGAGTACCATTTTAAAACGTTCATAAAGGTGCATAAAGAAAGGTTTTTTTGAAAATACTAAAGAGATAAAATAGTTGTGTTAGTATGAAACTGCTGTTTTTTGAAGTTATTCAAATAATAATGTTGTTATTTAAATAGAGCTATAAGTTAGTATGAAAGATCTAGAAATCAACGCAGGTAAAACCGCGTGCAGCTGCTGGTATTAAGATAAAAGGAAACCCATGTTCCCGATATAGCCCAGTAGATTAGCAAGATCAAGTGAACAAGACACAGCACGCAGAACTGATGGAGCCGTAAAACAGTGGAATGGAGAGCAAGCGTAGGATATTCCACGAGGTGGACCTATGATGAGCTCACTAGATCGCGCTGAATGCAGGCCACATGCTACCAGGCGAGGCTCTTAGTTAATGGAAATAAATAGTACTTTTTTACTCCGGGAGGAAATTGAGTTAATGTATGAATAAATTATAACAGCGCTCAAAATTTTCCTTTTATTGGAAGTTCACTGCTGGGCATAGGCCTTCCCAAGAAAGAGAGAATGTTGCCCTTACTCTTCGAAGATGTAGCTAGTGAAATAATAATCAAAACAGTTTAAATCAGTCAGAAGTAATTATTTAAATCGTAACAAACAAACAAACACTTGAATCTGTTTTCTTTATTGGATAGAATAAATTAAATCTATGGTTATGAAAAATTAATCAAATAAAAATTGGTGTCTTAATATGGAATTCAATTTAATAATACACAGAAATGCAATGGCATGAAAATGAACCCGCAAATTTCAACAATCTAAGAAGAAATTGAGAAAGCTTCTGATGCCTATAAACAACGATTCCGCCAACACAGAAACCATTTAGCCGCATCACTACTAAACACCAGTGAACTAAAAAGAGGAAGAATAGCTATGATCAAGTCGCTCGAAAATATGAGAGGACGCATCATAGAAAGTGCATATCTGAATTTCAAGTCCAATATCAAATCTAATTATGTAAAGCCTTCGGGCTGATTGTAGGTAAATAAAACAAAATTATATAATGGTACAACATTCTATATTATTTCTCAATTCCAAGACTCCACAGGTGGCGATAGTAACAGTAATATATAGAGAGTTTTCCTGCTTGGAAAATCAGTAAAAATAACATAAAACACGGTCGCTGTCCGCTGTTTTTCTGAGAACGCAAAAATGCAGGAAAAACTAAGCAATCGCCCGTACAAGTAAAACTTTTTTTAATGGGTTGTCTAAAGTAGATAGGTAGCCTTTAAAAAATAAACTTCAAAACATGTATACATTATAACCTTATATTTAAACTGGTAGAGTTTATTTTAGCATTAGTGTCTTTCCACTGTCTGTCTGTATGTATGCTTATATTTTTGATACGGTTTATTTTAATAGATAGAGTGATTCAAGAGGAAGTTTATATATATATAATGCATGTATAATATAGTATAGAAACTCTGTTGATTTTGAAGGTTTCTAATATGATGTCGTTTGTAAACAAATTTTTTCTGATTACATTGCAAACGCTGGCAAAACACGACGAGATAGATCAAAATAATGTATGACAGTATTGTACAATATAAAAAATTCTACAATAATAGTCCACGGTGGTATATATCCATCTATTAGCGAGAAACCATAATAACCATTTTATATCGTCATTGCATCCTTGCGAAGCTGTGGGGGGGGGGGGCTAGGGACCCTAAGATTCTGCCAAGGTCTCGGTAGCACAACGGCACTTCAGTCTCCCGGTATGGTAAACATGCAGGTTCAAGTCCCAACTGGCACATTGAGACAAGTTGATTTTATTTCTAGTTAATATCATCTTAAATATAATATCTTAAATATATATTTCATGGGCTTGATGGCGCAGATGGTAGTTATTCTATCTATGTGCCAAGGATCCCAGGACAAATATATGATGATATTTGCATTTTTTCTGTATATGGGTGTTAAAAATATGTATTTAAGTATAATATTTGTAATTCCTCAATTGTCTGATGTCCATAACACCAGCGCTTTAAGCGACTTACTAAGGAGTCAGGTCAATGTATGAGATGTGTGGTATTAAAAAAAATTATTATGCATTCAAAATCTCTCAATTCATATCTCTCAAAGTACGTAAAATTAGTAACAACCAATAGATTAAACAATATCTATATATTTACTTGCCCTGTCCGGGAATTTTCGCGTCTGAAGGGAGTCTTGCGCAACTAGCCCGTCGTCAAATAAAGGAAAGGAAATTGAATTACGTCTATATTTATTTGTAGAAAAGAAATAAGTCTTATATAAACTGTGATGTAACTTATGTTTCATAGAATGGTAAGGTCCTATTCATGTTTGTTATTATCTTCGTAATAGTTTGAATTTGATTTATTATGACAGTACTAAAATTATTCTAAACATACTTTATGACCATAATCAACTTATATGTTGTAAAGCAATTCAATTTACATATATATTCTATCTTCTTGTTGACGAATTTATTAAGCACTAGCTGTGCTCGCGACTTCGACCGCAAGGAATAGAAGCTTCGGGCAGCATAGATGTTAAAGGCGAAAAAATCCCTCTTAATGGAAGAGATTTTTGCGTAATAGTATTAAAAAGCAATGTTTTAGCCACGGTTTCTAAGTTTTCGTTTAAGTGATTGACGCGTTATGAACTAACATAATATAATACGTGCTTCTCGAATGCGGTAAGTGTTAATAATTAAGTCTGGTTGTTGTCTTTTCTTTGCTAATACTTTTTTCTATTTACGCGTAATATTACCAATTAACACTGTCTTTTGACATTGTGACAACATTTTTCAAGATGTTGTGTCGTCAATCTTGAAGACCTTTATGTTACTTTGCAGGAACCGAAAAGTCGAAATATGTGAAACTAGCGACACGCGCCTGCTTTGCACGAGTGTAATGAGGATAAAAGATAGTTATTGTTATTTATGTCTACCGATATCACCACGGATATTTTTCTAGAATTATTTAAGATGTAAATTATTAAATTCCCACAACATCTCATATATTAACCTGACTCCGTGGTAAGTCGCTTAAAGCATTTTTGCCAAAGTTTTGTTTGATGCTCCTAGATATATCCATAGATAGCTACTCCTTATTTTATCAGCTGTCTACCAGTAAAAACCCCATCAGAATCGGTCTATCCGTTTCCGGTGGTACCGGTAGAGTAGAATAGTACTTCGCCCTGTACTATGTGTCGTAAGATGCGATTGAGGTACCGGAATCGATAGATGACGGTTTATTCATTCCAAATAATGCAGCTCAAATGCATAGGGTGGTGATAGGCAGCAGAATCCCCGTCGCGAGAGCTGCGATCTGCGATTGCCAACACGCTTGTCCAGCGCGCCAATTATAGGCAAATATCCCTCGTTCCATCCAAAGCAGTGTAGCCCAAATGCAAATATATAAACGTATCAGTGGACTTTCAATGGCTGATGTGATGATA
Organism: Heortia vitessoides; assembly: GCA_020976665.1. Lineage (NCBI taxonomy): Eukaryota > Metazoa > Arthropoda > Insecta > Lepidoptera > Crambidae > Heortia > Heortia vitessoides. The sequence continues at coordinate 11,331,118 of JACJUM010002279.1, read as the reverse complement.
ACATGAATATTTGTCATATGTGGAGATTGAAGTCTTCCCAAGAAAGGGGGTATTTTGCCCATCATCTCCGCGCTGGGCAAGTGTGTTGGCAAGCGCAGAGCGTAGCTTTCCGACGTGGACACTTCTGTCGGTTCTGATACCTTAGTCGCCTCTTACGACACCTGGTACAGAGTAAGGTACTTTTTTACTCTGCCGGTACCACACGGCAAGTGAAAAGCTTAAATATACCGCGACAGTGCTGAACATGTTAAACATATTTTTTTTAGACAAACAAATGTACAGTCTGCGTGATAGTAAGCGTCAACGCAGCCTTTAGACGATCGTCATATCACAAGGATATCACTAGCACGTTGCCAACCTTGTGCCTTGAAAATATTATGTCACATTACTTAATAATTTTACTGCGTCTCTCACCCTTCAAACCGGACTAACAGCAATGCAATGGTATTAGACGGTAGAAATAGGTGAGAGTAAGGTGACATGCAGACGACTTTTTGTATGACCTGATGTATTTGATCCACGCCGTCTGTGCACCTGCACTTTGCAAAGATCGAAGGTACTGTTACACACCATAGTTAGGAATGAATACTTTGATGTATTTGAAAATTAACGAGATATTATGAATGTTTTTTTTGTGTGTGTGTTTTGAAATAGGCCCAATTTGTTCTTTTAATAGATCAACTTGTAAGTTTACATTGGCGTTTGGTCCAGAAGCAAGACACGGGTGTCTCGCCACAATATGTTTACCTCGGCGGAGGCGTGGTGTGATTTCTAATTTCGTTTAAATGATTGACGCGTTTTGTACTAACATAATATAATGCGTGCTTCTCGAATGCGGTATGTGTTGATAATTAAGTCTGGTTGTTTGTCTTTTATTCGCTAATATTTTTTTACGATCACGCTTAATTTTACCAATTATCACTGTCTATTTACATTGTGACAACGATTTTCAAGATTGGCCAGTGTCCATTGTGAACCTTTATGTTACTTTGCAGCAATTAGTTTTACATATTTTCTTCGACTTTTCGAACAAAATATGTGAAACTAGCGACACGTGGCTGTATCGCTCGCACGAGTGTAATGAGAATGAATGATAACCATGTGATGATCGATACCATTGCAGTATTTGCGGATTATTAAATTGATATCAATGACTGATGATTTATGACTGACCTGACTCCGTGGTATGTCGCTTAAACACTTGTGTTACATAAGCCACGAATCTTTGCGGACGACAAGAATCACAAATATACTACATATATTCGACACCTATACACAAATATTACTAAATAAATATTTGCTCTGGGTGGGAATTGAACCTACAACGCGCACAAGATCACTACCATCTGTGCAATCGGGCCCGTCAAACAATATAAGGTACTAAATAATACATATTATATTGATCTATCTCGTCAGGTTCATTCATCGTTTGCAATGTACTCGCAAAAAATGTGTTTATTTACAACATCACATTGGAAACCACTAAAATTATCAGCGTTTCTCTACTATATTATATATATAGCATATATAAACTTTCGTTTTGACCCATTCCATCTATAGTACCGTATTAAAATTCGATGCGTAATTTGACAGATCTAGCCTAGTCCTTATGTATGGACCTTTAGCGGAAAGCGACATTGTTTTATACTTTGTTGTGAGGTAAAATAAATTACCTTCTTTAGTTGCTTTCTACTTGCTTGCTTTCGCACAAATATACAGGTCACCTAGCGAGGCAATTAGTTTGCCCGTAATCTCTTTTTCTTGAGGACTTTTTTCAGCAATACACACACATATATATATATATATATATATAGAGCCCTAACTATAAGGGTAGAAACAAGGGTTCTTTTATAACGTAGGGGTGTACTAAGATAGGATTGTTGAAAATTCACCCGCTAAAGGGTTAAAACGAGAATGCAATTTGATATGAACTACTGTTTTTGAAGTTATTTTAATGAAATTCAATATAAAAGTTCTTCATTAAAAGACATCATGAGACAAGTGTAAATATTTTTCTGAAAATTATTCCTTAAGTGGGTAAAAGGGGGGTGCAAAGTTACTATGAAAGTTTAACAATTTAACGCGGGTGAATCCGTGGGGCGCTTCTACCTGTTACATAAATTGATTCTGTTACTGTTTTTTTATGGGTGTTCTTAAGTTTTGTTTCATCATACCACTAAAAGACCACTGCTGGACAATAAGCCTTTCCAAGAAAAGATGTTCTTTGCCCATAATCGCCTCGCTGGACAAGCACGATGGGGATGGTGATGCAGCTGCCCATCTCCGCCTTGTGCATTTGAGCTGCACTGTTTAGGATGGATATACCGCCATCTAACAGTTCCGGCACCTCAAGCGCCTCTTAGGACACCTGGTGCAGTGGGAGGTACAATTTACTCCGCCGGTGCCTCACGGTAATCTTATTTATGTATCGTTAAAGTAATCACAGATAATATATTACGTGCAACTGATACCTCTTCTGTCCGGTAACTCATAAAGACAAAGATGATAAATATGTATGGTTACAAGTTGCTTATATTGAAATAAATAAAATAAACATTATTTGCTTAACTTAACTGCGCATCATACTAGTATATTAAAAATATTTTTTTCTGACCTATCTCTACCATTTAGATATGCCATGCATAAACTATCAAAAAGCCTTAACTACTTTGAAAGGTATGATTAAAAATAATTGAATTATTTATGTCTAACATGAGCGAAGCAGCGGGTAAAAACTATTACAGTTTCGCTAAACTTTCTTTTGTTGATAATAACGTCTGTCTTATAAACAAAGATTTTTAATATTAATGTCATATATAATGTCCAAATGTTGCATGTAAGAATGCGAACTACTAAAAAGATTCAAACGTTTTTCTTCGTCACGTTGTTTGTACACTGATCTGTCATTTGTTGCAGTTCGTCATGATTTGTTTCTACGTCCAATTTTTATTCGTTGTGACCAATTCTACGAAACAAAAGAAAACGTGTTCGCAACGACTGAACTGAAACAAAGTTCCAACGAGTTTGTGCGTCGTTCTTTCCCCAACTGCGTCATGGCTTCAGTCATGTTTCTCGAATGAAATTGTGAAACTTTTTTTTCTTTTTAAAAGAAATAAAGTAGTCTTACTCTTAAAATTATGTGACTGACTTCAATATTTCATTTGACATTCGATATTTCAATTGCCATATATGTAATGCCTGATATTAAATGCTGGCTTTTACAATGGCTGTCTGCATTCGTAATTCACTCTCATTTGTTGACACCAAATAGCTTGCTGCACTCCGATTTGAAGTCAGAAAATACTATTGAACCAATAATTACGTTCTTTTTTGTGTTATGAAATCTGCAAAGAAGCATACGGTCCGCTTGATGCCGCAACATATAGACACTCGTGTCATCACAAAGACACATATACCCCGTAATTTCACTGTCTTTCACCTTTCAAACTGGAGCACAGCTACGCGAACACTGCTATTTGGCGGTAGAAATAGGTAATCTTTTAATTGGATGCTCACTCTTAATAATGTTGTTTTGCTTAACTTTATCTTTTTTTAAATTGTAATGGCCAAATCCGATTAAAATATTTATATTTTCAATAAGAAGACTATGCTGATTAGGCCAGGACCGTTTAATATATTCCGACTTGTAAATATACTCATTTAAATATATGCTATATATAGTTTATATAGATAGGAATAATATATGTCCAATTATGGTATTTTTAAATTGTTTTATTGGTTTTTATGTATTTATTTAAGTATAATTTTATATAATACACTTGTAATAAACGATGTCGCTAAACACAATTATGCTAATAAAAATAAAGTTCTTTTACACGAGCATGAGTATGCAATGATTTTATATTGACATCGATCGTTCGAATCAAGCTATATTTAAATCAGCAGAGTAAATGGTACCTAACCTCTCCCTGTAGCAGATATCGTAAGAGCAATGAAAGACGGCGGTATATCCATTTGAATAATTGCAGCTCAATGCACAGGGCGGGGATGGGCATCAGACGCTTGCTTAACGCGGCAATTTTGGGAAAAAGTTCCCTATTCTTGGGAAGGCCTATGTATAGCATAGGACTTCTAATGGCAGAAATATTTATATCGACGATTATATTTAAATAAGTATAGATATAGGACGGACAAATAAAAAAGGATCAGGTCTCACTCCTTCCGGTGTATCAAGGTAGCATTCTTATAAGATTCTACCTTCTAAGGGCTGTGTTGTGTGTACCAAATCATTCTTAGACATGTTTAAAGGACTATAGCCGATTTTTCCTTTTGTATAAGATACGAATAAAATTATACGTATCGGTTTGTAAGATTCTATAGTTATGATTTGCATAAATGCATGATAATTTCTCGTCGCAAATCAATGCGGCTCACATAGCATGTGCAAGCAAGGTCAGATGGCCTAGCGCGTGTCCTATGGCTTCATCCGCTTATCCAGGTCAAGCCAACATTAACTATGCATCATGCTCGCTCTTCTAACCACTCTCGAGGCTGGAGATGGAATCGGTAGACTTAGTTGTCACCAATTAGTAGTAATATTTAATTAGACCAGGTTGACTATCAATTACAGCCCGCGTGATAGTAAGCGCCACACTAGATTATAGACGCTCGTGATATAACAAGGATATCACTAGCACGTTGCCAACCTTTTGACTTGAAGATATTATGTCACACACCGAGTAATTTCGATTTAAAAATAGGTGAGATTGAGGTACCAATGCCAACGATCCACTATTAACGATAGGAACCTGTTACCTTGCGGCTTGTAGGGTAATTGCAGGGATACAACAGGAAAACGTAGTTCAGGTTTTCGCAAGCCGATATTGAAGCTTACCTATTAGCCGTCCAACCGAGGAGTTTAGCGGGCGAAGAGATGATCCAGGCTGGGTGGATCGCATCTGCACTACCTGACTCGAAATTGCCCCTAATTGTCACGCTGGGCAACAGGCGTGGTGCAATGGCATGAGCTTTACGATAGGAATGCTGCTGCTTATTGTTGTCCTGCTGCATTTGAGCACTACTGTTTCGGATGGATATGACGACAGCTGTCGATTCCGGTATCTTAGTCGCCTCTTACGACACCTGGTACAGAGGGAGGCACTAGTTTGAATGATTAATAGGTTAAAGGTTCTTTTATAAGTACAAACCCTTCACCTTATTTTCCACGCTAATTTGGTAAAGAAATTAGCGACAGTTAATTCTAATTAAATAGACTTTTGATTGATGCGGCGAGTGCAGATTAGTACAGTCACGTCTGTAAATCAATATTGAAGTAAACTCTTCGTTTTGTCGAAGCAAGGTCGGAAGCGACCTATTTATAAATTGTAGTACGCAGTTATAGAGCTTCGTCTCTTCTTCTACAAATACAATGTGTCCGAGTTTCATTAGAGCCGAGTTTTGTTTAACATAAAATTTCAATTGGTCAACATTCTGATATGTTTTAATATCTACCGCAGAAGTACTGGACATAGTGTTTTTCAAGAAAGTGAAAGTTTTCTAAAATACAGTTTTCAAAAGCAAAGAGCATTTTAAAATTGTTACAGACTCGCAGTTTGCAAATATTTTAAATAGTTTTATTGTCACTTGATAATAAAACTATTTAATTTCTATTTTATTATACCAGGTCGGCAAATAAGCATATAATACGCGTAGCCAACCATATGATTTGAAGATATTGTCTCATTGCTCAATGATTTCACTACCTCACGCACCCTTCAAACCGGAACACAGCAATGCGAACACTGCTATTTGTCGGTAGGAATAGGTGAGAGTGAGGCATACCATTTCATTTGAAAAAAAGTTGTTTTAATAGCCGGGCTTTCCGGGAAAGCAGAACTTTTCATTTTGCCCTTAAAAGTTTTCAAGAGTTACTCAAACGTAGTCAGTCAATTTCTGTCAAAATTGTAATTATCACTAAATCATATGAGAGATTAAGAGGAGAGAAGAAGAGAGAAGATTAAGATTTATTCTACCAGTTCTCAAATAAAGCACACGATAATAGTATTTCGGTCACGGCCCGCGAAGGGCTTAGACCTTAGGTTTATACGAAGGCAGATTCTGGAATAAGGACAGTAGAAAATGTTGCGTCGCTTTTAAATGTAGAAAGTGAATAGGTTCTCGGCGATGTCATTTTATTTATCACTAGCATTGGCCTGCGGTATCAACCACGTTAAGTTGTAGAACAAACGTAGTATCATTTATGATTCGCTGTAATTGGTCCTAGCGTTAGGTTAGGTTTTTTTCTGACCTCATAGTTTAGGCCCTGCGTTAATATGTCAGACAGTAGTCGGCTTTTCCTTATATATAAAATTATAAGATTTTATTAAAAATCAAAGTAAGTTAAGTGGATTGGTAAAAATCTCTTAAAAAACAGAACTTTCATTCTATCTTTGCACTCCCGTTTTACCACCTTAAGGGATGATTTTCGAAGAAAAATCTAAGCTACGCTGTTTCGGGTAGACATCCGCCATCTGTGTTTCCGCGACCAATATCGCCTCTTATGACACCAGGTACAAGGATAGGTACTATTCTGCCGTTAACAATAGAATATTACTTTAGTTACAAAAAGTGAGTCTAGGTGGCAATTGGCGCATTCAGTAGCGTCCCGGTTTTAATGTCTAGGTCATGGGTTCGACCCCTACACAGTACAAACTTTTTTGTGGTGAACATTTGTGTTTGGATATGAACTATTCAAGTATTCTCATTTAAATAAATTAATTCACACAACATCTTACGAGACTCCGAGATAAGTCGCTTCAAATTCTCTCGTTTGTAAATTATTGTAATTCTCGTGAGAATGAAGACCTAAAACTATAAAACTCTTGTGTTAGGGACATCACACATCAAACCTGTGTCCCATCGGCGTAGGCAGAGACTATGGATCTCCATTTGTTACGATCCTGGCAAAACTCTCTCGCTTCCCTTACTCTCATTAGACCTTTCATACACGCTTGTTTGTTCTTGGTATTTCTGACCTGGCCCTTCTTTAATACCTCTTCTACCTAGTTAAGATATGTTCGCCTCAGTCATCCTATACCGACTCTACCATTCACTTCCGCTCTATATATTTGTGCAGTCATTCTACTTTCATCCATCCTTTCTTCATGTCCAAACCATCTCAACATTCCCTTCTCTATTGTTGTCACAAAATCATCTTTTACACCACATTAATCTCATGTCCACACTATTCTTTAATATATCTCACACTCAACTCACACCATACAAACTTCAAAGTGCTCTCATTTTAACAGCATTTATTCTACACGCGTGCTTTTCTGCCATTCCCAACATTCACCGAACATATTTTGACTTTGACGTATTTGTCGACAACGTCAAATCATTAATAATAATTAAGCTCGATGTAGAATAATTATATTTTTGTTACATATTCATAATTGTGTAATTGGGATAACCCGTATAATTATGTTAGATAAATAAATAAATATCATCATATAAATATTTGTGTTAATTGAACCCACGACCTCTGGCGCACAAGATTTGATATCTACTATCTGCTCCATCGGGCTAATCAAAATTAAACTACTTACACTAAACTAATTGAAAAAACTAACAACATTAGGTTAGATTAACCTATCAATTTTCATACCGAAACGAAGCCGTTTGTCGGTATAATTGTAACGATAACGGGGAAAATACGTAACTACCGACCACGTATTTACCTGATTGATTGTGGTGTAATCAACGACCGCGTGCTTGTGTCGTAAAACACTTCTGTTGCGACAACACTTGATTATACTATATCTACGTTTGTTTGTTTATCATCTACGTCAGTGTTACGAGGGTTTTTTTTCTTTTCGTTTGTAATTGGATGTACGGATAAATTACCATAACATCTCATACATTGATATAATTCCCTGATAAGTCTTTTAAAGCACTTAAGTTACGGATATCAGACAACAAATATGCTACTTAAATACATATATTTAACACCCAGACACAGAACAAATATTAAATTATCATCGTATAATTATTTGTCCTGAGTGGGATTCGAACCTTTAGCGCACAAGACAGGGTGACTACCATTTACGCCATCAGGCCCGTCATATATTAGTATAGACAACACAATATAGTTGGTGTTAGATGGAATCACATTTGTTTTTATTCATATTACGCTTATCACTTGATGTTTATCATAAGACGTGTGCCAGTTTCTAATTATGATTGTTTTAATTAGCTACGCATTGGGCATGATCCGCTAAATAACGAGCAGTGCGCTGGATTTTCCGACAAAAAAACATTAGGTACTTCATTGTGCCGCAAAAACTACCGCCAACAGTTCACAGCCCAATCACCATACCAGCCATTGGAAGCCAGCAGTTTCCAGGAAAGTGGCAATTTAGCCCGCTAGCTAGCATAGCGTGCTGGCAATCGTAGAGCGTAGTGTTCGATGCTGCTGCCCATCCCCGCCGAATGCATTTGAGCTGCTAGAGGGTAACACGGAACGTTAAATAAATAAATTCTGTAAATCTATTAACTTTTAGCACTGTCTCCCAGTATCACCCTTTAGTTTTCGTTCATGTACGAGCACGGAAATAAAATATAGAAAATGCTATTTGCTAATAATGTATATTTTTATTATTAATATATTTTTGATATACGTCCAGTAGTTTTTGAGTTTATTCACTACAAACATAAACTCAAATATTTCAATTCTTATAATACACATCTTTTTACTTCGAAACGAGTTGCTTCAAGCATTTCTATTAGGGACATAAGACTATAGAAAAATTACACACAAATAATAATAATAGATATAATTGTCCTGGGGCGGGGGTCGAACCCACGCCCTTTAGCGCATGATAGGAACACTGCCATCTGCGCGAGTTTATCACATCCCTTTGATGTAATTATAAGTTGATTCTATTACAAGTGAAAATTCTTATTAAAATCCATTCTGTATATATTGAAGAATGAGATGAGAATGTTCTAAAGATATACATCCATATATCGAACTTTGATATCATTTCGAAGTATGACACAAATAATGGATATTTCCATCGCCAAATTGCTGTGACAGAGCACAAAGATCATCAAGAGATCTGAAAGGTGAGAGAGGCAGTGAAATTTCTGGATAATGTCATATAATATCTTTAAATCACAAGGTTGACGATGCGTTAGTGATATCCTTGTGAAATTACAAGAGTCTATATAGTGCTCTGACACTCACTATCACGCGGACTGTCCGCTTGTTTGTTGACCTAGGCTAATCAAAATAAGTCGAAGCCGCGTGCGGGCGACAGTCAATAATATTAGTAAGACAATGGGGTGACATTATTATGTGACCCGGTTATTTGTTTACTTTTGCGATGGTCATAATTAAACGAACAAACATTACTCACCTATTAGTACGTACTGTTCTAAAGTGGATGAGAAAAATAACGTTATTTTAATGTTAACTACCTACTACTTACAGATTCGTTTGTTTGAAAAGAATTTTGTTTAAATATCATTATTAATTTGATCGTCGTATACCTCATAGGCCTCCTCGAGAAAAGGGAATTTCGCCCAAAATTGCCGCGCTGGGCAAGGCTGTTGGCAATCACAGAGCGCAGCTTTCGTGACGAGGATGATGCTGCCCATTCCCGCTTTGTGAATTTAAACTATACAATTGCGAAGGATTTACCGCCATCTCTCGGTTTTAGTACCTTAGTCACCTCTTACGACATCCGGTAAAGGGGGAGGTACTATCCTACTCTGCCGGTACCTCACGGCTTCATTTGATACACGACACGAAATAAATATAGCAATGATACTATTTTAATTATTGGTTATCAGACGGTTTAAGTTCTCTCATAATCGGTCCAGCTATTCGATAATAAGTCGACGCTAATAGAAAGATATAAATATTATAAAAAAATTAAGTAAACGCAAACAATCCTGTCCACTGGGTATCAATGACCAAGAAAAGGGGTATTTGCCCAAAATTGCCGCGCTGGGCAGGCATGGCGGCATTCACAGAGCGTAGCTTCCCAACCGGAACACTACCTATCCTCGCCCTGTTGCTTTTAGCACAGCTGTTTCGGATAGACATACCGCCATCTGTGAGAGTATGACATTTGAGGGACCCGATAGCGCAGATAGTAGTGATCGTATCTTGTGCGCCAAAGGTCGTGGGTTCTATCCGCATCTTGGACAAATACTCAATGATGAAATTGTGTTTGTTATGTCTGGGTGCTTAATATGTATTTAACTTAGTTTTATTTGTTATGAAGTCAGAAAACAAGCATACACACTCGCGAAATTACTGGTAATTTCACTGCCTCTTTGACCTTTCAAATCGGAATACACCAATACGAACACTGTTATTCGACCGTAGAAATAGGTGGGGTACCAATGCCGTCTGCATTGGTACCCCACCTATTTACTCTTTATAAAATATATATCTTAACTCTTTGTAAAGTATATATGTTATTTCTCTGTTATCTTTTTCTCTAGTTAAACGAAATTTAAGAGCCAGGTGAATGTAAGAGGTATTGTGTGAATTATTATATTATTACCTAGCTATGCCCGCGACTTCGTCCGCGTTTTTTCATTATTTTTGCTTCAGTCTTCAGTCGTTTAAGCAGCGCACTCAACGAGTCTGCTCATATGAGTCGTTGCGTGATGTTGTATAGCTTAAGTTACACCTTTTTATATCAGCTGTCTGCCAGTAAAAGTTCCATCAAAGTCGGCCCAGTCATCTGAGAGATAACCTCAAAAAACTTAGAAAAATGTTATTTTGTTATATGCACCGTGTATACACATCTATATGCATTTAGTAAAAAGCAGTGAATGAATTCCCAATACTTTTTCCATTAATTTATTAATAGAATGTCAACCGTTTTTTAATTAATTATAATTATATATGTGTTAAAGCGGTAGGACTAGGACTGATATGATAATATCGGTGCTTAAGTTCTAACACAAACAAAGTTGGCAACTTAATAGTTAAGCCCAATGATAACACGATATTACATTTCTAACGCTGCAGTAAAGATTTTATACCGTGTATTGTTTAAACGGAATCTATTTTGCACCAACTAAATGCACAAGCAATTAGTTTTAAAATGATTTTATGATACGTGAGCAATATTTTCCCAATTCTTAGAAAGTGTCAACATTTTAACTTACGCGGTGTTAGAACTTAAACGACGATATGTATTCATGTACATACACATTATTTATTTTAACTGGCACATCTACATATGTATTGTCCAGATACATAGATGTAAATTGTTGTTTGCCTTGTGCACCAGATCGCAGCAGATGGGGACGAAAAGAATCGCACTGAACTGACGTACACTGAAGGGCAGCGATCCCAAAACTTCTTCGTAGGGACCCCCACAATATCTTTATATATATCTATATATATACAAATCCCACGCCACGGTGTTTGTCCGGGATAGACTTTGAAACTACAGGACCGAATTTAATAATATCTTCCTTTTTGTGGATATTTTGATCGAATTTGTGAGATTTGATAATTTAGGCCAATTTACAGTACGCAATTGTTTTTCTTGATAATCATAAGTATATATAGTAAGGTCTCAAGACCTAACTACAAAAAAAGTATATCTTCTTCTTTAATATATAAAATTCTCGTGTCACAGCTTTCGTTTCCATACTCCTATGAATCGGCTTGACCGATTCTTATGAATTTTTTCATGCATATTCAGCGAGTCTGAGAATCAGTTACTATCTATTTTTCAATTTATTATGTGGCATTAAAAATACAAACAACCCTACATTTTGCATCACCAACCCCTAGTTTTTAATAGTTATTTTATTAATCTTATCATTTTATTTAATTTATATGGCAGAACAACGTCTGCTGGGGCAGCAAGTATCACATAAAAATAAAGACATCTTCAATCGTTTTTTTTCATTTTGTCTGTGTTGCGCCATCTACAAGGATTACTTAATGTCACGACTGATATGGATGATTGATTTTATTTAATTACAGAGTAATAATCTTATTACGTATTATATTTTTTTATTTATTTTGGTTTAAACCCAAAAATACCTGAAAAATGTTGTTTCTTTTATGAAGGATATGTTACAGGTGAGTTAATATTTTGTTATTGTTAAATGCTATTAGTGAAATGTAAAAACGTTTTGTAAAAAAATCTTTTATACATTTTTCCCAATTGTTGGATAACACCATAATATACATATTGTGATAATGAGTTTCCTATCCCTATATAGTCTTTGTAGCGTATGTCATTCATTAGGGTTCAATGCTTGCCAAATTTCATCAAATATTTATTATTTTATCGACTTGAATTTTTAACTATGACTATTAAAACACTTTGATTTAAATGAGATGCGGTTTTAGGACTTATATTACTATTACAATTGCAAAAACAATAATCTGTCTGTCTTATTGTTACGCTCTGATGAAGTATGACATATGATTGAACTCTTGGCAAAATTCCCGCAGAACACGAAAAAAAATGTATAACTAATCAAACATAACTGAAATTGAAAACGGTTCCTGCAGGGAAACTGAAATGCTAAATAATAAATGAAAATGGTTAAATAAACCGCGTTTTGAAGCCGTTAAAAAGTAGTACTTAGGTACCATAACTGCCAGGAAAAGCAGTGTAGCTCAAATGCATAGAACGTGGTTGGGCAGCAGCATATCTGTTGCGACATCTACGCTCTGCGATTGCACGCTTGCCCAGCGCGGCAATTGTGGCCTAAATTCCCCCTATCTTGAGGAGGCCTACATACAACAGTGGATTTCCAATGTTTGATATGATGATATCCATAATTATGTATGTTTAACATATGCCATATTTCGCCGTCACGGTTTGAGAACCGCTGCCTTAGACCTTGTAATCTATGATGGCTAGTTAACTGGGTCACCAGAAGAAGGATTCTTCGTGAATATATGAAACTGAGATGTATGACCTTCTTCAATCACATGAATAATTGAAAAGAAATAGATAATACTTATTCTCAAATGTAATCCAAAATAAATTAATGATACAATATTTTATTTCAGTAGTAATAATAAGCTAATATAAATAGATTGATTATTCAAACATAAAGATAGAGTTGTAAAATTTATTTTTAGCGTAATGAGATCACGTCACCAACTTATTGATAATTTACTACGATATGGTCATTTTATGTTTTACATACACACGTATACCAATCTAATTCAAAATCCTAATTAATATAACATATGCGAAAGTAACTCTTATCCCGATTAAAATATATAATAATTACTGTAAGATTTACGATAAACCACAATTTTAGTACAACAAAAAATCAATAGATGGCGCTGAGCTATTTGAAACGCGCTATCGGGTAAATGACATTAGAAAATCCATATAATAAAAAAAATGTGCCTTAATTAATATTACAAATGATAAAGTGAGTTTATTAGTCACTTCTTTACGGTTTATCTATTGAACAGATGTTTGTTAAATTTCACAAGAAGGATATAAGTATATTATCAATTACCCCGAAAAGAGTATGTACTGGTTTTAGGGAGCGAGCGGCTAGCGAGCGAAGCCGCGGTTTGAAGCTAGTGACATCATATTAAATGAACATGGAATTAATACATGAAATCTACTTTTGGACCAAGAGATAAACCAATAGATCCGGTTGCACGCGGCCTGAATCCAGCTCTAGTCAGATGATCTTAGCTTTTGAGTGGTGGGTCGTATGACCTACGCAGCGTTTGCTTGGTGGGTGGCCTCCGTTCCAGAAGTTTACCACCCTAGGAATGAGGAGTTCTGCAGAAAATTCTAAGTAACATAAAGTCCAATAGATTAGCAAGTTGTAACAATAAAAAAAGCAGTAACATTCAATGAAGTATATTTAAGAAACAAGTTTTTAATTACAACTTTCACATAATTTATATTCTAATTACTGTCGAACTAAGGGTCATTGACACAAAAAACAATGGCTTTGCGACTGGTGTAATATTCAAATTTAAGTTGAAGGACTTATTAATTAATTAATTACCAAAGAAAATATACGTGTACCTATCGTATAAGTTCGCATTCACGATAGACAAGTAATGTGACGAAAGGAGGATTGTAAACGAGCCATTTCTGAACGAATATAGCCCAAAATAATTCGCAAAAGGTGTGACCCGATTCGCCATAACTGTTTCAACTGTAATGGAAGCAAATTCACGAGGACACCAAAATAGGCGCACACATTTACAGTTATCAGCTGGAATACTAAAACATTTAAATTGGCAGACAAGCGGTCGCCGGCTCACGATACAGTTACCTCCACTTTTCTAGGCGATACTCATACACATGTAGAAAATTATTCCGAAAACTCTGTGTATATACTCCCAATGTTTATTGGTGGGAAATATCGCGAATGCAAGCCGGCTAAACTGTGACGCCAAACGCATCGCAAAACTAATTTACGCCGAAGCGCGAAAGTATAAATAGCCGCGTCGGCGCGCCGCTCCGCACTCTGCGCCTTGCGTTCGCCAAGAACACACGTGTAAACAAACTTAAACTACCAAACCAAATCTTAACCATGGTCGTTAAACTAGAAACTGTTACCGCGCTCTACGCCGACGTTTACCCGACACTCTCTAAGTCGAGGAATATGGAGTGCATGACATCAGACTGCACGAGGAGGCAGAAGCAGCGGCGAGTCGCCCTCCCTGCGCTGGTCGAGGACGAATCCGAGGAAGTCTTCGTAGAGGAGCCGAGGTCCTACATTTTGCACAACGAAGGTCTCCGAAGACAGAAATCCGTCTCGCCGCAAAGGCGCGAAAGGCTCCGCCGCCAGCTGGTCCTCCCATCGCTCTCTGAAGACGAGGAGCCTTGAAGAGTCCTCGCGCTGTACCAGGAATGAAGTGAAATCGAGGCCGGTTGCGGCCTTTCGTGGGTCCCCATGTGGACTGGGATCCGGAACGCTGTGGAGGTCGCCAGAACAATGGCTCGACCTCAAGTGTCTGTGATTGGACAGAGCGATAAAGTTAGCAGCGTAACTGGGACGACAAGTGTGTGCTTAAATAGTGATCAAGTGAAACCAAAAGTACGCCAAAGTAACCTAGGTGATAAGATATAAAAATGTTTTTTTTTTATGAGAATAAATCATTGTGTTATAAAATTTTCTTTGTATTATTTCCTGAACGGGTATGTACCTTGATATTACATTAAACAAATCAACTAGAGAGGTCGAGTATTACTTCTGAGTATACATTTATGATAATGCGATAGAAATCCTTACTGTGTTAAAGTAAACACTCGATTCTAGTCTCAAGAACAGTTGAGCAATAGACAGACAAACAATGCTGTAACATTGTAAAAGGTTACTATGACAACATCCATGAAATCATCGTTTTCAGGTTTTTTCATACAAATTGCTAACCGAGGCTGAATCATCGTATACTGATTGTTTTAAACATCGAATAGACGCCTAATTTACTCATTAAAGCTTTACAAGGCGATTACACACCAATTAAGAATTAAAATAGACGAATTATGTGGATAATTTTGTTGTAAATAAAACTAATAATTTAGTGAAAGATTTAAATTCAGTTTATGTTAGACGTTATTTGTTTCAACTTTTATCTGCCATTTGATTATAAACCTTATCAGACACAATCTGTGAAGATTGGGTTAGTTAGTTAGTTTAAGAGAATGACTTACTGTTTTATTTAAACACAGATTTTGTAGAAAGTTATTTTAAACAATTTAAGTTGAATATTCTAGAGGTGAAGTTTGTAAAGACTTATTAAGTAAGGGTCTCTTTTATGCAAAGTCTAGTAAATATTTTTTCTCATATCTGAACAATAAGACTGTTTATAAATATACAAGCTAGCTGCCCGCGATTCCGTCCGCATGGAGAATGCATCGCGGTAATTCCTTGCAAAATAGGTACCTGTTCTTCTCTAGAGTTCAACCTATAACATGTCAATTTTAACAATCATTTCACAGGTGAGGCTACATAAGTTGGGAGGTGTATAATTACCGAAGGCCAATGGCAATATAGACACCTTTGAAGAAACAATCAATATAGCCGAGTTTTCTGTTCCACGTAGATTTATTACTCTACAAACAGCGTTCCGCAGTTTTACTCGCGTAGTTAGATTCCTGATTTCTAAAGAATACGGCGTTAAAATATAGCTCATATTATTTGATGATAGTGTAGTTTTCGATTAATGAATTAAGCGATTAAAGAAGTATTAAGTAATTTTTAAGTTTATTCGCTACAAACTTACATAAACACAAATCTTTATTATTCAGTTGTCTATCTTTTTATTCTACTCTAGGTAAAGATCTCATTTTGTTAGTAGAATTAAAGATCCTGCTGTTGCAATGTTAAAAGTATTAATAAAATCGGTCAAGTAGTTTGTGTTAAATAGTAACAAGCAAAGGAAAAACAAATCTTTTTCGTTCAGATAATATAATTATTGAAGTATTGCAATCTGTGAAACTCCATTCCGTTTTATTTCAAGCGTGCGACATCGTTGCAGAAGGTAGAGGTCAACAACCAAGGCTTTGGCGTTTATTTCAGTGAGCACGGACAAGATGCGGTGAATTGACAGATTTATACAGGCGCTCTGTATTTTACGTACAATCAACGTTGTGCGTGAATTGTAATGTAATTCTGTTATGTAGAGTTCAAGGTTTCCAGTTCGGTGACCATTTAATTACTGATTAATTAATTAGTCTACATATTACGTAGGCTTTTGTGTTTATCAAAAGAAATAAATTTTATAGTCTGCTATATTATTTCTAATTAAATTACGCTACATTTTACACAGATACATCACGCCTGTGTCACACCGGGGTTGGCAGAGACTATGGGTATCCACTTGATGCATCTTAGTATACTTATTGGCCCGTTTAGTCTTGGTTCTTCTGACCTGATCATTCTTAAATACCTCTTCTACATTTTATTTGAATGTCAATACGATTTAGTTTGAAACCTTAATTTTAAAGAATTATGGTAGATACAAAAAAGTATGGTTATATTTGAGTAGCTAAATGTTATATATATATAGTTACACTAGCTGTGCCTGCGACTTCATCCGTGTAGAATTTTTTTTTGGGTACCATAACTCTTTACCTTAACTTATACATATATACTTTGAATGTCATGTTCATTTATATCGAATCAATTGGCTTGAAAAATAAGTTTCAAGTTTCTAGCTCCAAAAATAGCAATACTTCCATACAACTTTTCATCCCCCCATTCGACCCCTCACAACCCTTTTTTCGAATTAAAAAATAGCCTATGTCCTTTCTCAGGGTCTAAAGATTGTCTGTGCCAAATTTCATTAAAATTGGTTGAGAGGTATAAGCGGGAAAGCGTAACAGACATACAAAGTTACTTTCGCATTTATAATATTATAGTAGGGATTAAAGGTGAACTGGCTAAAGTGTTTCATAGCCCATTTATCAAGAAAGGTTATAAGGCTGTATAACATCACGCTAGGACTAATAACAGTGGAGCATAAATGATCCTAGGCTTGTTCAACAACTTGATGCAGTTGAAGCCGAGTTTTTGTAAAAAAGAAAATAATGCATTCCAATATTATAAATGCGAACGTCAATTTGTCTGTTACTCTAACCGCCTATGGTGACGGTTATTGATAAAACTTGTTATTTAAATAACTCGAAATCTAAGGAAGGACATATATTTCAGTTCCAGGTTTGTGGGGTACCGGTGTAGAAAATAGTACCTCCTTTTACACCAGGTGTCGTAAGAGGTCACTAAGGTACCGGAACCGACAGATGGCGGTATATCGGCGGCAGTTTAAATACTACAGAATGAGGATGGGCAGCAGCACCCTCGTTGAGTTGCGCTTTGCGATTGCCATCACGCCTGCCCAAAAATGGACCTTCTAATGATTTATATCCAACAATGGATTTTCTATGGCTGATATGATGAAAAGTTCCAACGATTTATATGTGCGCCAGTTCTTGCATCTTCAGATTCCTTTTTGATGGCTAGTGTAAGGAAACTGCATTAACCTTAGTTTTAAGACCAGTCAGGCGCCAGCAGACTAGTTAACACTTGTTAAATGACTTATGATACCATGGGGTTATCGGGATCATTCAGTGTATATTTATTTAACTTTATTGCACAAAATGTTACAAAATGTACAAATGGCGGACTTAATGCCAGATGGCATTATCTCCCAGTCAACCATTACACAAAACAGAAAAAAAATATATATGTATAGTGGTGCAGGCAATATATATACAAAATAAATAAACGTGGCATACATATTTGTATAAATAAACGCAATAAATACGTATGATATAAATATATATACATATATATATATATACATAAAATAACGTACATCAGAAATAGGGTTATAAAGTTAGAGAAGCAGCATCAATCAGTAAATAAGTGTTATGTGAATGATGGAACTTCGTTCGGAACTAGTACTTCGTTTTTTTTGCCGATACGATTTTGAGTTAAAGTTTCAGTTTTAAGTTATGATTTTAGACTTTTACACCTTTTAATTCATTAAAAGAAATAAATAAAGAATTTCTAGGGAGCTCGAAATGAATTATAGAGAGGTCCGAATTATCGCAGGGTTGAATTACCAAGAGTCGGACTGTAGTATGTAGCGAGTTGGTCGCGATAAATTGAAGCGAAGCGAGGTCGAGACACTTGCTTTGT
This sequence comes from Heortia vitessoides, assembly GCA_020976665.1. NCBI lineage: Eukaryota > Metazoa > Arthropoda > Insecta > Lepidoptera > Crambidae > Heortia > Heortia vitessoides. Next base: position 11,312,470 of record JACJUM010002279.1, on the reverse strand, counting down.
GTAATTCAAATTACTATAAATGACAATCATGCATAATTACGGACACAATGGTGCAGCTGGGGGCTGACCCAATGCCAAGGTTATGACAGCTCTTCTTACTCATTTATTAAACACTAGCAGTGTCCCGCGGTTTTAATCGCATAGAACCCATCATACCAGCCATTGGAAGTCATAAGCTTCTCTAAGAAAGAAGGCTTTTTGTCCATAATTGCCGCGCTGGGCAAGCGTGTTGGCAATCGAGATATTGCGATTGGGATGCTGCTGCACTGTTTCAGATAGATATACCACCATCTGTCGGTTCTAGTACCTTAGTCACCTCTAATGACACCTGGTACAGAGGGAGGCACTATTCTACTAAGCCGGTACCTCACGGCGACGTATATATTATATATACGAAACAAATAAGAGGCCGCTACCTACAATTGAGCTATGTAAACAGGATTTGATTTTTCATACGTTTGTATCAAATAATCATAGAAATTACTGAACTCATTCGAAAAACTCTTTCATAAATAGATAATTACATTTTCAGTAAGTGACATAGGTATATTGTATCCCTGTATATTGTTACGGGAAAAGAAATTATGCGAGTGACACCGGCGAGCACTGAGTTCTCTTAAAAGTCTCGTTAAAATCGAACTAGCCGTTTTAGGGATTAGCCGGAGCAAACAGATAGATATTTTGTTTAAGTTCCGTTTATACATTCATATGCATATCCGGAAAAAGAGTTAAGTAGGACAAACAGAAACTTATAATTTATTTATATGTATAAACTACAAGGTAGCCTGCATTCTGCATTTTTAATCAAGTTTTTACATTGTATATTGTAAAATATTGTTATATTTCTGATTCATCCTCTTAATATTCAAATATGTTTTAAATTTAAAGTAATAATTTCGACCGACTGAATCTGATCTTTAGCATCAAGATTCAGTCGGTCGAAATTATATATATATATACATACACATACACACATAAAATAACGTACATCAGAAATAGGGTTATAAAGTTAGAGAAGCAGCATCAGTAAATAAAGTACGGAGACAGCGTTTCAGGATAAATTTATTTGGGGATTGCTTAATATTCAACGGAAGCTCGTTCCAGAGTCGTATAGCTGGCACTGTAAAAAAGTTTGAGATTACACATATGTAGTGTATAGTGTATGATTATATATTATAGATTATATATCTAAATTCAATTATATACAAAGAAAAATACACTTATATAAACTTCAAAATAAAATGCAAATCTTTTCACTTAGAAATATTAGTATTAGACATATGTACATTTTTTATATTAGACCAGGTCGACTAACAAGCAAACTGTCCGCGTGATAGTAAGCGTCACTGCAGCCTATACACGCTCGTAATATTATAAAGATATCACTTACAGGTTACCAACTATATGATTGAAGATATTATATCACATTACCCAGTAACTTTACTGCATTTCTCACCCTTTAAACCGGAACACAGCAACGTGAACACGACTATTTAGCGGTAGAAATTGGTGAGAGTGCGGTACCTATGCTGACGACCTTTTTATGAGGTCTACCTCTCCTTATAAGATCTTTCCTAATCTCTCTTCACTATAAAAAAAAACATTATCTTGACTGGTAGAGAATCGAATCTGAGGCGTCGACGTCAAAAACGAGACCGCCGCTCCGCCTCCGAAGATGTCGTTAAATATATGTAATTATAAACAAAAACTAAAAAAGTCTGGAAAAATCCAAGCAAATGCGTTATAATTATTGTAATTAGACGAGTACTTAACTGATAAATATCATTAAGATTTGTATGAATAAGAAAAAAACAATTATTTTAATTGCGTCGTTCTTGGAGTGTTCTCATTCGTCGGACTTTAAAGATAACAGACAGACTCGCACGACATTCTATTCGTTGCTAATGAGTTAATTAAAGAGAGAGAGGGAGAGTTAGATATAAGCATGTTCCCTTTGTTTTCTAGTTCGAAGGGTGTGAGAGGCAGTGAAATTACTGGGTAAATGTGATATTGTATCTTCAGTTCACAGGGTTGGCGAAACGCTAGTGATATCCTTGTGATGACACGAGCGTCTGTATGCTGCGGTCACGTTTATCATGTTATCATGAAGCGGACCGTATGCTTGTTTGCTGACTTCATAATAAAAAAGTCAAGTCAAAGTCACGTCTGTTGGGATAACACGTACGAAATATTTATATAATACTACGCTTCGTTCTTGTCAATTTTAGATATCTTATATCACTTCCCATGGGAACTCTTCATTTCCTTACATCGAAAGTTTATGTCGTCTCGACTTCTAAACTATCAAGCAAAATAAATAAAAATAAATAAATAAACAGAAATATTTTCATAGCACAAAATTTTATATTAGACTATAGTCTATATCCGTTCAAAATTTCATGCAGTTCTGTTCAGATTTTCTGGTGTGAAAGAGTAACAAACATCCATTATTTTCCATTTTCTGTCTGAAAAATAATAAAAAATTAAGTAATTTCAATAACAATTTTTTTTAAATTTTAATACATCAAATTTAAATTAAGTGATATATAGTGAGGGCGGTATTCTAGATGGTGTCACTGTACCATCTGTCCATAATAGTACCTGTACCAAGTGTCGTAAACGGAGACTGAGGTAAACCGGCAGATGGCGGTATATCCATTATAATCGTTAGTAGCATTCACATTGCAGAGTTACTTTATCTAATCAGCCAATGGAAGTCCACTGTTGGACAAACGCTTCTCCAATAAAGGGAGAATTTTGCCCATAATTGCCGCGATTATCATTATCATCATTATAGCTACCGTTGAACGTCCACCATAGGACATAGGCTTCAACAAAGAAATGAGGATTTCGCACATAATTGCCGCACTGGGCAGGCGTGGTGGAAATCGTAGGAAGTAGCTTTACGACACGAATGCTGCTGCCCATCCCAGCCCCGTTACATTAAAGCTACACAGTTTTGAACGAATATACCGCCATACATTAGTTCGTGAGCATCAGTAGCCTATTAGGACACCCGGACTAATGAGGTACTATTCTACTCTGCCGGTACCTCACGGCGGTAAATCAAATATCGTTTAAAACATATATCCTTCTCAAACATATATGCAAAAATAGTCTATGATTACTAGTTCTTAATGTTCTTTTTCGAAAAATTGTACATTTTGAATTGCATGGTTGTTTCAGCAACACAGCGATATATAGTAGTTACAAAAGTCTAAGCTGACTCATATATCAATGTAGGGCCTAAACAAGAAATATTGCACAGAGGTTCCTTTTATGACGCAGGAGAGTACTATGGACTGTTTTTTTATGAAACCCCTGAGGGGGTGAAACGGGGTTGCAAAGTTAGTATGAAACTTTGCTGCTTTTGAAGTTATTCGATTGAAAATTAGTATAGGGGTTCTTCATTAACAGAAATGAGACACGCGTAAGATATTTTTACGAATATGAACCCTTAAGTGGGTAAAAAGGGGCTGCAAAATTAGTATGAAAATTCTACAATTTAATGCGGGTGATACCGCGGTAGTAAATATATCTTCTATGGACTAGTTTCACAATCAGTTATACCTACCTAAGTTTAAATTGAAATTAATTTCCATACCACAGTAACACGAAGAACAATAAGGTAATTTGAGAAATTCCCACGGAAAGTATCTCTGTTAATTTTAATAATTACGAATTCAAAAGCATCAGTTTGCATCTGTCTGACACTTTTTACTTTTAAACCGCCAATTAAAATAAGGTAAAATATAGTAAAGACGGTTTCCAAGATGGTGTCAATGTACCATCTGTCCATAGTAGTACCTGTACCAAGTGTCGCAAGTGGTGACTGAGGTTGCAGAACCGGTAGATGGCGGTATATCCATTGTAACAGTTAGTTGCATCCACGTTGCAGAGTTACTTTATCTAATCCGCCATTGTAAGTTTACTGTTAGACATAGGCCTCCCTAAAAAAGGGGTAATTTTGCTCATAAATGCCACACTGTGCGAGCGTTTTAACTGTTGCCCATCCCCGCCTTGCGCAATCAAGCTACACTGTTACGGATGGAGGGAGGTACTATTCTACTGTGTAGTCGGTACCACACGGCAAATCCGGTACTACATCTATGATTGAACAAAAATCTCCAGAATTCTGAATAATATTTTGGACATAGACCAACAATGAATGTCCTACGGATTAAAAGATTACAGCCTAAACCTTCCAAATGATCCACTTTTTAAATGATTTCATCAACGCCCAAGTTCTTTTCACGTGTACCTATTGCTACACTACTGTGATGTCATTTCCTGCGACATTCGAGCATCATTACTAATGAGACTGTAAACCACTTCCGCAATTATTTTTCATTGTACAATTTCAATGCGGATTTTGCAAATAAAATATGATTTTTATATACATTTAAATATAGTTTGATAATATTTATAATGACAATATAGTATTTGGCATTATAGTTTGCTGTTAAAATTATTTACATTACATTATATGCGAAATATAATATTACTACATATTTCCGTTGTATTTCAGTCTTTATATATAATATCAATATACATGCTTTAGATTTATAACTGTTTAAAACTACGGATTTTTATAAGGTTTTTTGAGTAGAATAATTCTAGAAAGAATTCTAGAAAGAAGAAAGTTATATGTATAATACATAATATATTAAAGAGACACTGATAATTTTAGAGATTTCCAATGTGATGTCGTAAATAAACACATTTTTTGCGATTACAGTGCAAACGCTGGATGAACACGATGAGATAGACCAAAACAATGTGTAGTACATTATGTACACCTTTCAAAAATATTCAATGTAGGCCAAGACATATGTATTATTTTTAAAGATAACCCGCAATAACCATTTTGTATCCTCATTGCATCAGGGTTGCTAATGCTGTATAAATATAGGGAGACAAAAACAATTCAAATAATTCAAAATCACGTCTTGTTTGACAGTTGCCATTCTAATAAAGATATATTAAAAGATCCATACTTTTATCTTTTTATGATATTACTTATAAATATATGTATATTTACATATATTCTCATAGATATATATAGATTCAAATACTTACAATATAATCTTTACGATAATCTAGAGCAAAGTGTGTAAGTAATAGAAGCTAATAAAAACTATGTTATCCAAGACATTTTTATTTCATATTATGCAAAAAAACTGGAATGAAATTACAGAAGGGTAGCGCCCCCATTTTGGCCTAAAAAGTACTATTGTCGAGGGGGATCGATCGTGTCTCTCCGGGAGACAGAAAAACGGCCGCGTCTAGATGCAAGAAAGAACAAGTTTGTTTTGTTCCCGATCTGTCCGACTGTGTGTAACGGTTTTTGAAGAATCATTTTGTCCTGGAGTGTGGTAATTGTTATGGTTTTTAAATATTATTATTATTTTTAATAAATTAATGAGAGGTATAGCCGTGAGGTACTAGCAGAGTAGAATAGTTACTATTCTACTCTGCTGCGGTAGAATAGTACCTCCCTCTGTACCAGGAGTCGAAAAAGGTGACAGATGGCGGTATAACCATCCGTAACAGTGTATCTTAAATGCACTGGCAGAGGTTGGGCAGCAGCATCCCCAATGCGAAAGATGCTACCCCTGAAAGGGTAAAACGGGGGTGCAAAATAGCATGAAACTTTGCTTGTTCAGCTATCTTGTCACCCAGTAATTGCCTTTCACCCTTCAAACACTGCGATTTGGCGGTAGAAATAGGTGAGAGTGAGTTACCAATGCAAACGACCTTTGTACAGTTCTACCTCATGTCATGAATTCTACGTCATGTGCCGTCACCTTCTTGCGATTATTAAATAAATCAACAATTATAATTCTATCACGCTTCATTATCTGAAATGGTTCAGCTTCATCAAAGTGGCTAATCAATTCACCGATCGTTCTACACGTGTTGGATCGAATAGGTTACGTGCTGCAATCTAAACGGACGTAAATAAAAAATACATAAACGTTAAAATTATATGACTTGTAAATAAAACGCAAGGTGAAAGTATCTGTCCTTCTTTAACGATGGTCTGTGTAAACTACGCTGATATAAAAAAAAAACAAAAGTAAGTCGATTTATTTCACAGAATTCAGTATACTCATGAAATTCGGTATGTATTTTTTATTGACTATCTAGCATACCGACTGATAGTAAGCGTCACTGCAGCCTATAGACGCTCGTAATATTTGTGATATCAATATCGTGTAGCCAGTCTTGTGATTTCACTACCTTTCTTGCCCCTTAAACCGGAGCACAGCAATGCGAACACTGCTATTTGGCGGTAGAAATAGTTAAGAGTGAGGTGCAATGCAAGATAACTTTTGTATTTTTACCTTATGTAATGGATACCTTGAAGTCCAGTGCAGTTCACGAGGATATCCTCGCAGGCGCAAAGTACGCGTATAAATTTAAATAAACATGGCAGAAAAAGCACGCGAGTAGAATAAATGCTGTTGAAATGAGAGCACTTCGGAGTATGTATGCTGTGAGTTTGAGAGATAGATTAAAGAATAGTGTGATAATAGATCGATGTGGTGTAAATGATGATGTTGTGACAGCAATAGAGAAAGGAATGTTTAGATGGTTTGGACATGTAGAAAGGATGAATGAAAGTAGAATGACTGCACAAATATGTAGAATAGTAGTGAATGGAAGAGTTGGAGTTGGAGTATAGGACCTCGGGGAACATATCTTAACCAGGTAGAAGAAGTATTAAAGAAGGGCCAGATCAGAAATAACAAGAATAAGCGAGCGTGTATAAAAGGACAAATGCGAGTAAGGGAAGCAAGAGAGGTATGCCAAGATCGTAACAAGTCTCTGCCTACCCCGATAGAACACACGCGTGATTTATGTGTACTTTTGCGTTTATAATTAGTAGGATGTTTTCAACTATAATTTTCTCATAATAAAATAAATAATAATCTTTACACATAAAATAATAAAATAAAAAGGAGAGTCTGTTTATAATATTGAAATGACCGCTTTCTACTACATGCATTTAAACGTATATACGTGTATATGTGTACCCTATAAAAATATTTTTTTTTACAACTTTTGTCTGTCTTTCTGTTAATGTTAATCTCTCTTCTTCCGGCTAATCTATGGAACGGCAAGAGCGATTTGGACGGGACTTTCACTGGCAGATAGCTTATGTTATAAGGAGTACTACACTACTACTAATAAGAGTGAATCTTCTGTCAAAAGCGGGTGAAAAATATAGTTTTAAATAGAATTTGCTGCCTGAAGTCACTATTCCACGCGGACGACTTCGCGGGCACAGCTAGTAATAAATCAATGCCCACAATATCGTATACATGACTTGATTCAGTCGCTTAAAACACGTAGCATACGGGCAGATCAGACAACAGAGGAATCACAAATACTGAAATACATATATTTAACACCCAGCCACAGAATAAATATGAATATCATCATAAATATTTGTCTTGGGTAGGAAGGGAACCCACGACCTTTAGCGCCTTTCTACAGGATCACTACTATCTGCGCCTTCGGACCCGTCAATAAGTAACACATTTATCTAATTTTGCAACAGTTCGTTGTACCTGCAGAGTAGAATAATACCTCCTTCTGAACCAGGTATCGTGATAAGCGATTGAGATACCGGGCCCGATAGTTGGAGGTATATCAATCCCAAACAGCGTAGCACTTATGTACAATGTGGAAAATGAACAGCATCGCTATCGCAAACCTAAGCTCAGCGATTGCCACCAAATCTGCCCAGCGCGACTATTAATGATAAATTCCCCCATTCTTGGTCAGGCTTGTGCCCAGATGTGGACGTCCGACGAGCTGATAAGAATGTATAAATACTGAACTGAACATAATTTTATCAATCATTGGATGTCCACTGATTGAAATACGCCAAGGTATTTCCAAAAACTTCGTTTCTAAGTAGCTCGCGTCCAGCCTGACTCAATTGATCTAATGGGATAATTGCCATGATGTAGAGGCAATTGCAGATTCCATTACTACAGTCGCTTTCTGCAACATCTAATGGTTGACTTATGAACGGCCTCGCCCATGTCTTCCCTGGCGCTGGCATTTATGCCTGAGTAATCCACCATTTGGTATTTCCGAACGAGTAAAATAAATGGCATCTAGTAAAGAAGCAGATAATCTACTCCTATTTATGCAATTATAGATAAAAATTAAAACATATTTGCTAACATACAACACTAATAAATGTGTACGTAGTAGTAAATTTATTAATACAATTTCTAAGAAAATATGCGAACACATTTTGCCCGATTTCCAGTGGAATTATCGCATTTATAAATAATAATAGCTCGTTATTTTGTCAAGAGCGAGCGATAAAGTGACATAAATAAGATTTAACAGCCAGTTAGCGATATGGGTCGAGATCAAACAAACAGTATATATATTTTTAAATGGCTTAACATAAACATTATTTACGTCACGTCTGTTTTAATCATCAATCTCATTACTATATGGAAGTCTACTGTTGGAGATAGACCTCCTTAAAAAAGGGGAATGTCGCTTATAATTGCCACGCTGGCCAAGCGTGTTGGCAATCGCAGAGCGTACCTTTCGCGAAGGGGATGCTGCTGCCTATCTACACTGTTCCGGATAGATATACCGCCATCTGTCGGTACCTTAGCCGCCTTACGAAACCTGCAACAGGGGAGTTCTAATCTACTCTCCCAGTAACACGGCACCAATAGTCTAATAACTGAAAAGGCAAGTAAACTTTTTCAATTTGCTAAATTTATCTGGCACATATATCCACTCCATGCTAATCAATGAGCTGACATTTTTAAAGTAATACCGCGAAACGTCAGCAAACAAAACGAGGCGTCAGACAGAATAGGGTCAACGCACGCTGCGACGGATTTATCCCGATCTAGCGAACTTCAAACACGTCATTTCGCGTCCTACTTGTGAGCTGCATCGTTTAAATCTATGCGGTTCTCAAGCTGAAAGGTTCAGTGATAAAACTGAATTTCAGCTAGATTTAAAAAGTGAATTCTAACACCTGTAGTATCCAAATTCATCAACATCATTTTACCAGTTGACAGGCCCGATGCCGGGAAGATGGTGGTGATCCTATATTGCGCCAATGGTTATAGTTTCGATCTCCATCTTGGATAAATATTTATATAATGATTTGTCTGGTTGTTGGATTTAATTTAAGTATAATATTTGTGATTCCTCTATTGTCTGATACCCCTAACACAAGTGCTTTAAGCGACATATCTCGGAGTCCGGTCAGTGTACATACGTGGTGTTGTATGAATATAGTTATGGGATATAGGCCTCCTCAAAAATTAATTGCCGCGCTGGGCAGGTGTGGCATTCGCAAAGCATAGCTTCGCGACAAGGATGCTGCTCTCTATCCACACCCAGGTATATTTGAGCTGCCCCGTTTCTAGAAGATATACCGCTAACTGTCAGTTCATGAAACACCGCTTATGACATCAGGTACCGAGGAATATACAATTCTACATTATGGGTACCTAACGGCAAGAAAGTAAACAAATACCTTTTGGTTACCTTGTGGGAACTGTTCTCAAGAATGACAAATGGCAACATCTTTTGTCATTATTGATAACGGTTGCGAAAGTTTAAAAAAATAATTTTTAAATTGAATAAACCGCGTTTTAATGCTTTTTAAAAAAGTAGATTTATTATGAGGTCTTGTTACTTTTGAATAATCAATCGTAGGTACTTTATCATGCCAGCCATTGAGAGTCCACCGCTGGACGTAAGCCTCTCCAAATAAAAGAGGTGTTTTGCCAATAATTGCCGCGCTGGGCAAGCGTGTTGGCAAGCATCATGCCCGTCGCAGCATCCGCGACGGGGACTCTGCTGCTGCCCATCCTCACCCTGTGCATTTGAACTGCACTGTTTCGAATGGATATACCGCCATCTGCTGATTCTGGTACCTTAGTCGCCTTTTACGACATCTGATGCAGAAGGAGGTACTATTCTACTGTGGCGGTAACGCACGGGTCAGACGTAGGTACTTGAGAATCATAATATTGCATCATATTTAAAGTAACAGAAAACACTTACGGCAATATTATTTTTTTTGTCCAAAAACAAATAGTCAACGAGTGGTGTTAGTATGATCTTCGCCACGACATATGGTTTATACCTACTTGAAACTTGTGTAACCAAATTTGATCACCACAATAATCACTATGATGCTAACTATCAATAAATATTTTCTGTTGTGGGGTACCTGCAGAATGAAAAGTATCTCCCTTTGTACCGGGTATAATAACAATAATTCACGCGCCATCGGGCCGAAAGGCAAACTGAGGTACCGAAATCGAAAGATGGCGGTACATCTATCCAAAATAGTGTAGCTCAAATACACTGGGTGGGGATAGACTATGGGACGCTTGGCCAACGCGGCAAATAAGCGCAACATTCCTCCTTTTTTGGGGAGGCATATCGAGCCCTTACCGCCAAATTATCGTAAGCGACACTTTTGTTGAAAATGCCATTTTTATCGTAACTTGTATTTAAAGCCGTAACGGACATATCCTAGTCGACGTTTCCCTCCAAAAATAAAACCGTTATAAAGTTAAAGCAATTACTAAAATTTAATTGCTTAATAATATTTATAAAAATCCTTCTTTCTGTTGGTTACGCTAAGACGGCGGTAAAGGCTCGATATGACCACCAGTATGACCGATATGACATCCAACGACTGATGTGATGATTATAAATAAACATTTGGATATTTATTTTTTTGCAGCTAACACTTGTTAATTTACTGTTTAATGTATGCACGTTACAAAATATGCCGTTGCAATTTAAAAAAATGCATAATTTAATACAATGTGCGACCTTTGCACATAATTGCACATAATCCTTAGGGTTGAAATATATATATAAAAAGGATACGAAGGGCGAGGTAAGCAAAACATGCATAAGGTAAATTATTCTTATAGTTAAGGTTGTAGACCGCGTATAGCCTGATCTATTACAATTTTTACATGAGGTACATAAAACATGAGATCATACAAAGCTCGCCTGCATTGGAACCTTAATTCTACCAATTTCTTCTGCCAAACAGTAGTGTTTGCTTTGCTGTGTTCCGGTTTAAAGGGGGAGAATGGGCAGGGTAATGTGACAATATCTTGAAGTCACAAGGTACAAGACCGTCTATCATTATCATCATCATCATATCAGCCATTGTATGTCCACTGCTGGACGTAGGCCTCCCCAAAAGGGGGATTTTGCCCATAATTGCCGCGCTAGGCAGGCGCGTTGGCAATCGCAGAGCGCAGCTTTCGCGTCAAGGATACTGGTGCCCACCCCCGCCCTGTGAATTTGAGCTGCGCTGTTTTGTATGGATACACCGCCTTCTTTCGGTTCCGGTACCTCGGTCGCCTCTTACGACACCTGTTACAGAAATAGGTACTATTCTAGCCAGTACCCCACGACTAAGGGCGTCTATAGACTGCTCTAAACATATCATGATTCTAAGTGCATCAGACAGTGATCATGAGTTTGATAACATTGGCTTCTTCTGGCAAAAGCTTCTGTACCCGAAGTCCAAATGTTCACAGAAAGCTGCGCCTGCTGTCTTCAGCTGAAAGATAAGTTCAATCAGCTCTCAATTCCGATAAGTGGCTACTTAGTTTGTTTGAACGTGATAAACACAGAAACTACTAAAAAATAATGTAGGTACCGTTAATAAGGTAGCGGCAGAATAGTACCTTCTACTGCACCAGATGTCGAAAGAGACGACTAAGGTACCAGAACTGACAGATGGCGGTATATCCATCCGAAACTGTGCAGTTACTGCGGGTATACTGCTGCCCATCCCCACCCTGTGTATTTAACACAGGGTGGGGATGGGCAGCAGTATACCCGTCGCGGTAGCTGCGCTCTGCGACTACCAACAGGCTTGTCCAGCGCGGCAATTATGGGCAAAATACCTCCTTCCTTAATGAGGCTTATGTCCAGCAAGGGACTTCTAATGGCTGGTATGATGATGATGAATGTAGACGACCTTTCTATATCTGAATCCATACCTCATATCGTTAAATTTACGCAACGAAATCATCTACAAAGAGACGAAAATAAATTTGGTCGTGTGTATTTCTCAACTATTTCATATTGAATGGAGTAGGGTAGAAAATGATAATAATTCGCGTATTGGAGATCTCTCACGGCTCCCCGAAGGTCGAGGCCCTTTGAGCGAACCCATTAATTCAAAAGGACGCGCACAGCTGAGCCCATTCATGTGTTTGCAGCTGGCATAACGGATTTCTTCAAACCGTTGAAGCACGTGGCCCCAACGTATGGCACAAAAAATTAAAGGTTACGTGGAAGCCACGTATTTCTCTTACGAATAACAATGATAATATAGCGACCTATCAATTTGTTTTTATTGCGTACTGTGAAAGTTATATCTTTACGACAAAGTATACAACAAAGTTGCTTTTCGCTGTCTGTCCCTATGTATGCTGAGATCTTTAAAACTACGCAA
>JACJUM010002279.1:11153748-11289968 GCA_020976665.1 Heortia vitessoides | reverse complement strand
GCTAAAGTGTTCTAGTGATAAAGCAGGTGAGCAGTAAAATTACTGGGTAATATGATATAATTTCTTTAAGTCACAAGGTTGGCAACGGGCTAGTGATATCCTTGTGATAATAAGAGCCTTTATAGGCTTGCTTGCTATGCTTACTATCACGCGGGCTGTGAGCGGACTTGATCGAATATGTCATTAAAAAAAATTATAGATGTGTGCATTTATGTTTGTTAGTATTTAAAAAAAAAAGTGACGAATGGCTTTTAATGAAACTTTACAATAATATAGTTCATACATCATAGTAAATACATCGGCTACAGTTTGTGAAGATTTGTAAAAATATAACGATAAGTAACAACTAAATAATTCTGCCATCTGCAAGCTATACAAGCGTGAGTTCCAAAAACCATTACCGTTAGTTACTCTCATTTCACAAACTTCAGCAATTATAATAGCTATTACTGGGATCATCAACAAAAGACTTAGTTTCAATGTACATCATCACATGACTCCTACAAGACTCCTAAAGTAACTCTGTCTGTTACGCCTTCACGACTAAATCGCAGAACTTTGGTAGATTTGAAGGTAAATAAGCCAAAGACAAGAAAATAAGCTAATTGCTAGACTGCGCAGAAGAGGTCGCAGGCATGTGCTAGTATAACATAATATCTTAACAGGCTACTAGCATCCTGGTAATGACACGATCTATATTTTTTTAAAGACCAAATGGACAGGACAATCATACAGTCCGCGTGATAGTAAGCGTCACCACCGTCTATAGAGGCTAGTATTATCACAAGGATATCACAAACGCGTTGCCTACTTGGTGACTTTAAGATATTATGTCACAGCCCAGTAATTTCACTGTCTCTTACCCTAAAAACTGAAATACAGCAATGGGAACACTGCTATTTGGCGGTAGAAATAGGTGAGAGTGGGAATGTACCTTTGTATGAGGTCTACCTCGTGAAATATGTGTGAATTTATTTTTATTAATAAGATGCTACGATGATGTCTTAAACCATTTGACACTTTTCTGAATGGTCCAGACCATAAGACAAATATTTTGGAACTGAAGTAATCTTGACAGGCCCGATGGCGCTGATGGTAGAGCAAGCCAGGGCAAACATAAATATTATCATATAAATAATATGATAATATTTATGTTTGTTCTGTGTCTGAGTGTTAAATCTATGTATGTATTTGTGATTCCTTAGTTGTCTGGCGTCCTTAACACAAGTGCTTCCAACAACTTACTACGGAGACAGGTCAATTTATAAGATGTAATGGGTATTTTTCTTATTATTATGTATATAATGCTCTTATGTATATGTTGGTACTAGCCTTTCTTTCTGATCCCGTTACTGTGGGTTTATTATGTAAGTAGTATTGGATACTTATTCAATTATCTTACACCGCCATCTGTTGGAAACTTATGGCACTCACAGATGAACTCTTTGTTAAATAGTAAATAATGTACTTGGAACAAATAAATACAACAAAATGTTGCGACAATAATTGAGATATAAACTATCGTATCTCTTAAGTTGGATCTAGGTACATACGGCGAGCAGAATTAGATCAAAATTGGTTCGTATTTTATGAGTTCGGTCATGACAAAACGTCCAAACAAAACAAGACACGATATTTTTATTTACAAAAAAGATGATATATTACGAAACAAACATGTTTCATTTTGTTTTTATACCGTAATCATTTTAATATATCGAATTTAAAATGTAAACATATTATTGTTTATTCTAAAATAGAATAAAATACTTGAATAACATTATACAAAAGTTTAAATTTGGTATTCAAACACATAACAGATGGCGTTGTAAATAAATAATGCATCCAAAACACCGTTAGTACTGTTATTTGAATGGGAACGTTTTCAATAATACATTATTATTTTGATTTGGAAAATAATATTTAAATGCGTATGAACAAATAGGGGGCACAATTATAAATAAACTAGTTCTGTGCCCATGGCATGTGACATCGTTCTAGTGGACTAAATATTTTAGGGCATCAGGACGTATTTTTTCTTGGATCCAACGTAACTGATACTCTTTTTTAGGACTCAAGTTATACTCGTGCCAACATTCATCAATATCGGCTGTCTGCCTAAACCGCCAAAGTAACAAGCAGACAGACATACCTTCGCTTTAGTTCTATCCATATTGAAAAGTAAAATACATTGCCTAACATTGTAATTATCTAAAAAAAAATTTATAACCAAGTTAGCGCAAAATTTTACGTCCCCTTTTCGTTTGGCACATTATTTTAATTTTTATTAATACGAGAATCGACCTCGATAACCAAAGGACGCTACCGGTGGGTTTTTAATTTGCTCATCATCATTGCGGCTGTGAAAGGTCCACTGCTGGACATGGGCCTTCCCAAGAAATGGGGAATTTTACCCATAATTACCTGGGTAGGCGTGGTGGCAATCGCAGAGCCTAATTTCTCGAATGAAATGCTGCTGCCCATCCTGACCAGATTACCATTGATACAAGATTTTTCGGCTGGATATATCCGCTTCCATATCTTCGCCTCTAAATATAAAAGAAGCTGATTGATATTGTCTGACTGACATATCAACGCAGGGCCTTACCTTTTAAAATATTGCAAAGAGATTCCTCTTACGCCATTGAAGTGCAACAAAAAAATTTATGAAAATTCTCGCTTTCAGGGGCTAAGGGGTATAACGGGGGTGGAAAGTATGGAACTTTGCTATTTTTGAAGTTATTCGAATGAAATTGTATAAAGAGTATAAAGTATATAGAGATTATAGAGTATAAAGATTCGTTATTGAAAGTCATGAAACACGTGTCAAATATTTTTTCTAATATGGAAATTAGTATGAAAGTTCTATAATTTAATGCAGTTAAAACCACGGGGCGCTTCTAGCAGCTTATAAAAAATCGTGTCACGGTGTTTGTCCGGACTTTGTTAGACTACTGAAGCAATTTTTATGTATGTATTATGTATGTTTGCTTACGGTGTAAAGTTTGATCCAACATACTTATATACTTAAGATACAACTTCTGTCAGTTTAATGTCTGCCCTTAAATAAACGCGGGTGAAACAGCTAGTAACGACAAATAGAACATTTGATACCGCCAACCGCCATCTATTCTGTGAGATCGAGCGATTGCGACGTCATATTCAAATAATAATTTCCACAACATCTCATACATTGACCTAATTCCTGATAAGTCAGTTAAAGCACTTATGTTACGGTCCATAAGACTACAGAGGAATCAGAAATATACTACTTAAATACATACATTTAACACCCAGGCACAGTACAAACAAATATATTATCATATAAATATTTGTCCATTGGGGATCGAACTCACGACGTTTGTGCACAAGACAGGATCACTATCTGCGTCATCTCAATCAATGTCACCCCATATATTTGGTTCTGTTGCAAACTTCATTCCTGATCGATAGATCGCGTAAAGAGACTCCGAGTATCACTCTCGAAAGTATCTTAAAGGTTATGATTTAAAAATCATTGAAAATATCTGTTTTGGAATCTATGCTTAAATGGCCGTATTGCTTATAGCAGGGACTGGCCTAAAACACCACCAACTGCGCCATTGGGCCCGGGTTATAAGGAAAAAAAACGTTTGTTTTTCAAGTGGATGCATATTGAGAAGCTCTGTTCAACTTACCACGATTTAGGTAGCCTTAATGTGATATTGAATTATTTATGGGAATAATTATTAACATGGACCCGCCACGCGTTCTATTGATATTCTTTAAATAACGTGACATCTATACACACAGAAATAACAAAATCGATGTGTCCAATTTCAAATAAAAAAAGAAGAAACTTACTGAATGACATATCAACGCAGTTTAAAAACTATTAGGGTCAGAAACTTGAAATATTGGGTTCCTTTTATAGCGCAGGGAAGCACTGAGAAAAGATTCTTGAAAATTCGGTCGTACAAAGGCAGTAGGAATAAATCGTTTTTAAAGTTACTCGAACAGTGGACTTTCTATTTCTGATGTGATTGATATATATTGACATATATATTGCCATAGAACAATACAAATATTTACAATTTTAAGAAGTGTCCTGACTGGGGAATGCGTCATCAAAATCGTCCTTTTAATTCTCAATCCACCGAGACATTTCTCTTCTGATCTTGCCGCGCTATTCCTCATATATTTTAATTACGTTTATACGAACTAATATATATATATAAATATATATATTTATAAAGTCAAATATATCTTAGTTTAAATAGGCCTATCATAGGCATTTTAAAATAGTCATAAAAATCTATGAATATAGATTTGATAATTACATGTTTACACAAATGAGCGATGACCCTGAAAATCAGTGTTAAGAGTTATTAAAACAAATAGGTCATTCAGTGTCCTACTTTAGTACTACTCTGTCGGCACCAGGTGGGTCTTGTGACAAAGTTTATAGCAGGTTCATTACGCGAGCTACCAGAAAAGAACCTGCAAGAAAAACTGATGGTGATGTCTGGAAAACACAATGTATATGTATCATCATCATAACAGCTATTGGAAATCAGGAAAGAAGGTTTTTTGCCCATAATTGCCGCGCTGGGCAAGTGTGTTGGCAATCGTAGAGCGCAGCTTACGCGACGGGGATTCTGCTGCCCATCCCCGCCCTGTCCATTTGAGCTATACTGTTTCGGATGAATATGCCGCCATCTGTCGGTCTGGCACCTTAATCGCCTCTTACGACACCTGGTGCAGAGAGAGGTACTTATTCTACTCTGCCGGTACCTCACGATATACGAGTATATGTATATATATATATATACTTATACTCACATATGTATATATATAAATACATTTATTTTCTGCATGTCGTTTCTGGGCTAAGAGCTGTATCAAGTTTACGAGACTTAGCTGATGTAATAAAAAAAAATCTTAAGCTACTGTTATGTTAGAAAGTTTAATCTATATAATTAAAAAAAAACTATGTATGTCCACTCGAGTTCGGTTAATCGCTGGGCGATTTCAGCGCCATTTTGTAACTCGGCCCGTTGATACTCGGATATGGAACTAAAAGGCGACTGAGGTACCAGAACCGCCAGATGGCGGTATATCCATCTGAAACAGTGTAGCTCAAATGTACAGGGCTGTGGTGGGCAGCAGCATCCCCGTTGCGCAGCGCTCTGTGATTGCCAACACGCTTGGCAGCGCGGCAATTATGGGCATAATTACGCCTTTCTTGGGGAGGCCTGTGTGAAGAGCACCGAAGTCGCGGGCAACGGGTAGCATTGAATGTATAGTTTTTTTTTCGCACCAAAGCAACGTGCTAGATCTTTTGAATTATTAAAATATTCATGAAATATTAATATATAAAAACGTGTCCTCCGCCGTGCTCCAACGGATATATTTTGTTGTCTGTCTTTACACAACGGTGACATCACTGTCACGTGTATGTATAAAAAATAGACATACATTAAGTAACTTGTTTAAATATTTTAATAAGCAACGGTTTGTATTTTACTTTCAATGTAACGTTTTTTTTGCATCAACCGGTATATTTTTTTTATAAGAATTATATTTTTGATTCGGTAACACGTACTGAATTGTGCGGAATACCGAATTATTTGTTGTTTTAAATTGAAATAGCCCGTCGTGAGATGTTTAAAAGACAGTTTTAAACATCTCACGACGGGCCCAATGGCGATGGTAGTGAAACCTATCTAGTGCGCCAACGATCGTGGATTCGATTCCCACCCAGAGCAAATATTTAAATTTATACGAACATATTGGTATTTGTTCTGAGGCTGGGTGTTAAATATTTGTATTTAAGTAGTATATTTGTGATTCCTGTGTTGTCTGGCGTCCGTAAAACAAGTGTTTTAAGCGACTTTCCACGGAATCAGATCAATGTGTGAAATGTTGGAAATTTAATCATTATAATATTTAAAACAACAAATATCGTGGGTATGCTGCCCATACCCGCTCATGTTGCCCGTTTGCATTTGAGCTATGCTGATTTAGAAGTTCATTCTGAACAAACACGTCATCATCAAAATCATATCAACCATAGAAAATTCACTGCTGATCACAGCCCCCCCCTCCCCCAAGATAGAGATTCTTTGCCCATAATTACCGCGCTAGGCAAACGTGGTGGCAATCGGAAAGCGCAACTTCGCGACGACGATGCTGCTGCCCGTACCCACCCTGTAGTAAGCATTGCTGTGTCGGATGTATATACCGCCATCTATTGGTTTCAGAATCTCAGCCGCGTCTAACGACACATTGTACAAAGAGTAATTAATTCTTCTCCACCGGTAACATGACACATCCTTGTAAGCGCCCTCTAGCGAGCGTCCATAAATATAGAATAAAGCCTAGTTTGACATAACCTGATAGTATTTGATAGTTGATATAAATATAAGATATGAATCAATGAATTAGCCTTCACACACCATATCTACTTGATAATGTAACTTCATACACGACAGTTAAGAATGTCTACTTATTCACCTGATAAGATACGGTGAACAAACAACGGAGGCTGTACTAATGCATCGTGATTCAGAGTCTACTTCCGAATTTCAGATAAATCTCTTAGTTGGTTCCGGTGGTAATGAGTCATGTATTTATCTTGCAAACATGTTTTATCTGCAATCTTGGTATATACGTGTAGTAGAGGCAAACATGGTGATAGAAAATCTTCTGGTGATCTTTTTACGTACCCGTTTCTTATTTTGATATACAGTGAGCGATAATCATCATTATTTCAGCGGTTTGAAGTCCAATGTTGGACATAAGCATCCCCAAGTTAGGGGGAGGTTTGCCCACAATTGCCACATTGGTTAAGCGTGTTGGCAATCGCAGAGCGTAACTTTCGCAAAAGAGATGCTGCGGTCTATTCCCGCCAATGTGAATTTAAGCTAAACTGTTTTGGATGGATATATCTGGGTGGGAATCGAACCCACGGCCCTTGGAGCACAAGATCACTACCACCTGCGCCATCGGGTCCGGTATTAATTATTTATTAATTGGAACAAGCAACAAGAACTAGAGCAACCAGATTTAACATCATACAACATTATCATTCTCGTAGTACTCTATCTAGTGAGATTATGTGGTTAAAAAATACCTTATGTTACTTGTTGAAAATGTAACTTTTTATTAAAGAAAGTGTATTTAAAATCTGTTTAGTGATACTTGAGTTTAATTGATACATATGTACAGAAAAACAAACCTTGTGTTTTGTATGCGTAAAAAAATCTTGTTTGTGTAAAAAAATGTTACTCGATGGATTTTCAAAATCGGTGGAGTAGTTTTTGAGTAAAAAGTAACAAATACAAAAACAACTCTTTCCTCTAGTAAAATGTGTATCCTTCTTTGTGTATCTTTTATACTATAACTTTATTAAATTAATTTAAATAAACATTACACACGCTACTGTTTGAATGACACATTGTCATATTCGTATATACTATGAAGTAAACATTAATTGCCTATGTACATTTACAACAAATGATAAAGAAGTTGTTTTATGCGACAGAGTCATGTATGAGACGTTGTAGGAATTATAGTTATAAGTATGGAAATATATCACTAGAGGCAGACCTCACACAAAAGTCATCTGCGTTGGCACTTCAATCTTAACAATTTCTAGGAAAGTTAGAGAGGCAATGAAGTTACTGGGTAATGTGCCGTAATCTTCAAGTCACTAGGTCACTAGGTTGACAATCCGCTAGTGATATCCTTCTGATGATACGAGCACGCAGACTGTATGTTTGTTTGTCAACCTGATATAATAAAAAAAAAATTGTCGAAATGTATTAAATAAGAGAGTGGCAGCCCTGGATACATACGTGCGCGCGCGCACCCGTGGGAGCGGCGCTATATTTATACCGGCGGGAGCGGCCGGCATTGACCCGATGGACAAGGGTGTGTCCCGGTGCAAACAAACAACTCGTAATACTTTGCACATCCTTACATTACAAACCCGAAGGTTTGCGAGTATGGGCGTGTGTTCGTTGCTCTATCGCGCAAGAACTAGCGAATGGTTTTTAAATAAAATTTATTATAATATATCTAATACAATAGAGTAAAATATAGGCTATTTATAGAGATGTGACCAAGATATAACAATAACTGTTGAGTGCCAAACATTTCTACCATTTATCCTGGATACTTATGATTTTCTCTATTAATCATATCAATCGTGAGACTGTACTGTTATGTAGATTTCCCACCGGTAAGGCATATTCGCATCCTCCAAAATGGTAACTACATAAGCATTATAGAGAAGGTTGATGGCTGTGCAACGAATAGTCTCTGCTAGTTTTCAAAAACAAAATCAAGCATACGGTACGCCTGCCAGGATATATGGTTAATTATCAATTCAATATCAGATCTGACCAAAAATATCAACTCAGCTTGCATAACTGAGGGCACCATAAAGACATCTAGCTAAACTCAGATATAATGAAGTCATTGCACAAGTTGTTCTCAGTCCTTTTTTCTATGTTCAAAATTAACACAGTGTAACCATGTTTTTTTTTAAATAAAAAAAATATATAACTTCTCTGCCTCTCTCACCCTTCAAACCGGAATAAAGCAATGCAAATACTGCTGTTTGCCGGTAGAAATAGGTGAGATTAAAGCACCAATGCCTGACCTTCGGCTTACCCCTGATGAAGCAGATGGCTTAATCAATAAAGTAACGAGTCAATGGTCACAATTAAATGCGTAATTAATTGAAATGATTGTTTGTGAAATCCGTTGACAATTAAATCGTTACCTCACTTATCAAGAATAACCTAGCTGCCTACGTTTTAACATTTATTAAACGCCCTTGAAGATATTTAATATATTTGTATTGTGCAAACAAAAACTGTAAACTTACAGGAAGAATAAAAAAGAAAATGAAAACATATTATATGAAAAGCTATTTTTTTAATAATTTACTAAGATTGAATCCTTGTTTACTTGAAACTATAAACAATAGTTTCTAATAAATATACTCCTTACACCAATTGAATTTCTGACCGTCGTGTGTTGTTTTTATTACATTCGTCCGATTGTAACCGAATAATAAGCATTGTTTTTGTGCATTCAGCCTGAGTCTGGTTCATTTCAACTGATAGCCGTACTGCGCAGTTGGCTCCTCACAACGGCTTATAGTGATGTATTTATATGGATAATATATCGATTAGATTAATCGTTGCGATAGAATATTGTCCACTTATCGCGTTTTAACATTTGTGATACGTATTGTTATTAAATATAGTTGGGTTCACGTGTTTAATTAGTCGTTTTAAACTAGCTTCCTACCGCGACTCCGCTTGGATTTCAATTAAAGTCACCAAATAAAAAAAAAAATGCTTTTTCTAGAGTTCTAGCTATTAATAATAATGTATTTATAATTCATTTAAAATAAATTCAGGCAGTAATTTATATTATTTATTAATTACCTTTGAATTATTTTTTATTATAAATTTTTAATGCCTGCTGCCTATTTATATTATTTTTATACGCTGTGATTATATCTAGTAGGTAATAAGCTCCTTAGGTTTTTTAAGCTCTATATAAAAAAAAAATTACATAACTAGTCAGTTACAAAAATAATATATAACTATGAATATATTTCAAACCTATATCTAATAATTATACATTGAAGTAGAATTAAATACATTTATTAAAAAACGGAACAGTGAGGTACCGGCAGAGTAGAATAGTACCTCCTCCTGTACCAGGTGTCGTAAAAGGCGACTAAGGTAAGGAAAAC
Organism: Heortia vitessoides; assembly: GCA_020976665.1. Lineage (NCBI taxonomy): Eukaryota > Metazoa > Arthropoda > Insecta > Lepidoptera > Crambidae > Heortia > Heortia vitessoides. Next base: position 11,280,214 of record JACJUM010002279.1, on the reverse strand, counting down.
AGACAGGTGGCGGTATATCCATCGATATGATGTAACTCAATTTCACAGGGCGGAATAGACAGCAGCATCGCGGTAGCTGTGGTCTGCGATTACAAATACGCTTGCCCAGTGATAAAATCCCTATTTCTTAGTGAGACCTATGTCCAGCAGTGGACTTCCAATGGCTGATATAATGATGATTGAAAACTAGCTGTCCCACAGAAGTTGTTCTGATTTTTCTGTTTATTTGATTAGAGACTAAAAATATTTATCCCATCGGTGCATCTGTTTCATTGACAGTTTTGTCAAACCTCTAGAAGTTACATTATTATCACACAGAAATGTTAATATGGCGGTTAAGTTTTCTAGGCTTCTTATTCAACGAATACGATCGGTCCAGCCACTGACGTTGAAATAAATTTTCATTCTAATAAATATAAAAAAAGTTACTTAAGAGATTTTATGCATTGGAAAGTGCTGAATTGTATTTTAGATTTGGAGTGCCCGCGTATGTCCGCGTAGAATGGTGACTTTGAAGGGGTATAGTGTTTTCAGGATTTATTCATTTATTTTCATACCAGTTCCGAATTAGTTGAACATTAAACATAGCTGATAGCTTTCCTCGATAAATTAACTACATTACACCAAAAATATTTTTCGAATCGGACTAGCAGTTTCTGAGATTAGCGCGTTTAAACAAACAAACTCATTAGGTTTATAATATTACTATAGATTATATTTACTAGAAAAAGAAACAACCTATCTCAGATTACAGGCGGGACTCGATATTCTGTTTTGCACGCAGGATCACTACCATTTGCGCATCGGGCCCTGACATGATTAAGATAAATTTTAAAATTAGTATTTTTACGAGGAATGGCAAATGTGACAAAGTAGTAAAGAGGAAAGTTATAATGGAAATCTCTTCCCTGTCCACTCCACTCCAATCCACAGCCACTTTATTTTACGAATCATTAGGACTCTGACGGTAACCGAATCTCCTCTAAGGATCCCCCCGTAAGATCACTTACAAAGACTTATTGTTTCGCCTTAATTGATTACTTTAAACTTGTAAAAGTTTGACATTCGAGTGTTGGTAGATTGATCCACAACATTGAAGATACAGCGTTGATTTGTCAGCACAAAAAGAAAACACTAAAGTCTCGGTAGCACAACGAAAGTGCATTACCCGGCAATGGAAAGATGCTAGTTCATGTCCCGCCTGAAGTCTGAGGCAAGTTGATTTTAACTTGTAAATATTATTTTAAATAGATAAAGATGTAGGAAAAAGAACAAGCATTCTTTTTAGACATATAAAGTCCACTGTATGCCATGAGGTTTCCATCTTTTGGGATACTTTTTTACCATATTAATGTTCTGGGTTTTTGGGCAGCAGGGTGGCTGTCCATCTGAAATATACTGTTTTAGTAGGATACACCGCCATTTGTCGAATCCGGTACTTCATTCGCCTCTTAGGACCCCATGTAGAGAAAGATGCTACTCTTCTCTGTAGTAAGATCTCCGCGCCAATATTTTTTAGGCTTTATTTATGAATATATAAGTAAAATGTATAAAATCATCACCATATCAGCTAATGGAAGTCCACTGCTGGAAATATACCTCCCCTAGAAAGAGGTAATTTTTAATTATATTTGCCGTAATTATTGCCATAATTGCCGCGCTGAGCAAGCGTGCTGGTAATGGCAGAGCGCAGTATCGCGACGGGGATACAGTCAATCCCCGTACATTTGAGCTACACTGTTTAGGTTGGATATACCTGGTAATTCAGTCGCCTTATACGACACCTGGTACAGAGGGAGCTTCTATTCTATTCTACCGGTACCTCACGGCTAATTATTATTCAGGTGTTTTATTCCATTAATGTATCGACTGAGAGAAACGAATTAGTTTACGATACTTTTATTATTTTATCGATACAGTGAACGGGTATTTAGAATTTTCCACTTATATTAGTGTCTGTTATTTATGAGTACGTGATTTGAGCGATGCATTAACAGAACGTAAATTAAAAATATATATATACTTTTGAGCATGAACCTGGTAGATGACTCAAGCGCCAATTCCAGCGCCACCAAAAGAGTAGAAACGTTTATAACTCATCATAACAGGGCGTACGTGAAGCTCGAAAAAGGGGGGAGGACCATTCGGAAAATCAAGAAACATCACAAAGGAGGAGGGGGGCTATCGGTGAGAATGAAATCAGGTGTATTTATGTTTTTCGTGTTGTACGCACTGGCGCGGAATTTCTCACTGTCACGAATAATTGCCGGCGCTGGGCAAGCGTGTTGGCAATCGCAGAGCGTAGCTTCGCGACGGGGATGCTGCTGCCCATCTCCGTCCTGTGCATTTGAGATACACTGTTACGAGTGGATATACCGCTATCAGTTTTGTACTTCACCTGGCACCTGGCACAGGGCGAGGTACTATTCTACTCTGCGGTATCACACGGCTACTGTCACTATATGTCCAGAATAAAATAAGATATGCTATTTTTTCAATTTATTTTATTATTTATATAAAGATATAACTAAAGATATCATTAATTATAACACATTACCCAGTAATTTTATAAAAATATTTTTAATGATTTTGATGAATGATGATTCATGGAAGGTCGCTAAATACGTTGCGCTCGCTCGGGCTTTCACGTAAAGCCTTAGAAACCGAACCTGTTTCGAACCGAACTGAGGGCGATCACTGAAGGGCGCCTCCAGGCTGTGAAATTAATATACTCTTTATTGTACACCAATAAAAACAACACAAAAAAAAAACAAAAACATGGAATAGTAGATACAAGGGGCGGCCTTATCGCTAAATGCAACCTCTTGCAGGCAACCTTTGGATAGAGATAATATTTAAGTTGGTAAAAGTTTGAGGTGTACTCAACGCCACGTAAGAAGAAAAGAAATTAAAGCGATAGATAATGCTTCTTTACCATAAATAGAAAGAGAACGAGCAGATCTCACTTCAAGGGGGAGCGCATTTCTCAAATGAACGGCTTGAACCCTAATGGATTTGCTAAAGAAAGTGGAATGCGCAGGCATTTTGAGCGATGAATTCTCTGACGAACTTAGTGTGATTTTCCATGGCTGTCCTCAAGGTACACGAAGCGGTTTTTAGGATAAGCAGGAGGAAAAGGACAGAACAATGGCTTGTATAGCAAACAGAGAACATACGCGTACCTGCGAAGTCGAATACGAAGCCATTTGAGCTTAGTACGAAAGTTGGACACATGATCAAACTTACGTAAACCGAAAATGAATCATATACAGAAGTTTTGAAAACGCTTAAGCTTTTAAGTTGATCTCAATTACTGGGTAATGTTATAGAATATCTTCAAGACAAGGTTGGCAATTCGCTAGTGATACCCTTGTGATATTACGAGGGTCTGTAGTCTACGGTGACGCTTACTATCTAGCGGACTGTCCACTTGGTCTTATATGAAAAATAAGGACCCCTTTCACATATTGCAAACTATATATATATATATATGTAAAGAAATATATTACTTAAATTTGTATATGCGCGCGCACCGGTAGTGTGTAGCGTCTATCGAACTGTCATTGTCAAAGACAAATATGTTCTGATCATAAAATGTCTGTGCTAATAGACTATTTAATCAAGTGTTCGTTATGGAATAGGAAAAGTTATAATAAATATATTGTGTTTATCGTAATATCTATCAAACGAGACACCAATTAATTTTTAATGATAAGAAAAAAGATAATTTGTATGTTGGAATGTCCATTTCACTCGCACACACCTCGATTCGAAGCGGTTCTTGCCTGCTCCTGCTTTCTTAAGGGAAAAAAATATTAAAACAGTGCATGTTAGTTCATATATCATTTTGACATATAATTTACGTAACATTTTACATAGCATTATTTTTATTTATTTGACGGGTCATGGCGCATTTGATACCTCGATCTCGTGGGCCAAAAGTCGTGGGTCTGACGTCCACCCAGGACAAATATTGAGATGATGTATTTGTTTTGTGTCTGGGTATATTTGTAATTCATCTGTTGTCTAATGTCCTTTGAATGATTTAAGCTACTTTACGCGGATTCTGTAATAGACAGTATTCTTATCTTATTTTATTATCTTCTTACTTCTTTTTTCTTTTCCATCATACCAGCCATTAGAAGTCCATTGCTGGATTGGGGAGGTCCTCAAGAAAGGAGGAATATTGCACATAATTGCCGCGCTGGCGTGTTGGCAATCGCAGAGCGCAGCTTCGCGACGGTCACGCTGCTGCCCATCAGTGCCCTGTACATTTGAACTACCCTGACAGAATTATATACCGCCATCAGTCGGTTCCGGTATCTCAGTCGCCTCTTCTTCTCTGCCGGTACCACACCGTATACCCCACGCTATATATGTATAGTATACCTATGAAACTGCTACTATATATGTGTAAAGAAAAGAAATGGAATTTTTACAGGGCTTTTCAACCTTAAAATAACCTACACAATGTATAATTTATTGGTTGTTAACAATAAAAATATTTAGACTTTTTGTTTGTATCATTGTTTAATAAATTAAACAATTAAACTAATTCAGCAGTTTAATATCTTCAAAATAACTTTTTTTTTTTCTTTTTAATAAAATTTAAAATTACAAGGTGTTTATCCGGGATTAATTGCTTAACTACTGAAGCGATTATTACATATTTTTGCTTTCGTGAGATAAGATAGTTTAGATCCCAATTAAAAGCAGCAATATTTTATTCCAGACAAAAAGCTATGATAGTTAAGAGATCGATGTGGTGTAAAAGATGACGTTGTGACAACCATAGAGATAGGAATTTTGAGATAGTTTGGACAGGTAAGAAAGATGGATAAAAGTAGAATGACTGCACACATATTTAGAAGTGAATAGTAGAGTTGGTACAGGACGACCGAGGCGAACATATCTTAACCAGGTAGAAGAGGTATTAAAGAAGGGCCAGGTCAGAAGTACCAAGAATAAACGAGCGTATTTGAATAGACTAATGTGAGTAAGGGAAGCAAGAGAGGTATACCAAGATCGTAAAAAGTGGAGATCCACAGTCTCTGCCTATCCCAATGGGACACAGGCGTGATGTATATAGTTAAAACAGGACAACGTTCGTCGGGTGTCTAAGCTAGTATATATACATATCATCATATTAACCATTGATAGTCCACATAAGACTAACCAAAAAAATGGTAAAATCTCCTCCTAATTGCCGCGCTGGGCAAGCGTGTTGGTAGGCTGGTGGTTGGTGGCTGGGCAAGCATATCGTAACTTTCGCGACGGAGATGCTGCTGCCCATCCCGGCCCTGTGGATTTGAGCTGCACTGTTTTGGATGGTTATACCGCCATCTATCGGTTCTGGTACCTCAGTCGCCAATTACGACACATGCTATAGGGTAAGGTACTATTCTACTCTGCTGGTACTTCACGACTGTGCATACATAAAAACGAATGAATTAATCAACAACTTTGGTGACTCGATGTGGTCATGAGTCAAATGAGCAAACATCAGCCAAGTAGGTTTTTATAATGAGTTTAGTTTAGTTTCAGTAACCAGAGATTAAACTCAACAAATAAAATAATACTTGTGTGGTTAGACAATTACTTAAAAATATATATTTCACCAGTGGCTTCACTCACTCTAAAGCTGAACTGATCTGAATGAAATTTGGTACAGACACAGACTTGAGTATATTTTAACCCGAAAATTCCCGTGGGATATATCGGGATTTTTATTTTTCTTTTTAGTTTTCCACATATTTTTTTACAAAGTTTAGGAGTAAGGAGGCGACATAGACTTTTTCGGAATAATAAGGGATCCTCAGATATGAGATAAAAGGTAACTAAGGCTGAAGGCTAGTAGATTAATATTTTTATCACTCAGATCGTATCCTAATTCCACTTGAACAATATGGCCGGCGATTTAAAAACACGTGGGTCAGTCACTTGCAAACAAACCGACACGTGCTAGGGGTAATTGAACTAGGATAATATTACACTCAAAGGCAGAATAAATCGAAGCTGTCGTACAAATATGCGTACTCAATCAGTAGCACAAGCAAAATTCATTTCAACATATTGTTAGGTGTTGTCTTTGGAATATTTTCATATATCTGACACGGTTTTTGGAACGGTTTTTTCACATTTGAATTGGTTTTAAATCTTCTGTCACTAGGCACCGAGAATATTGTATTTATTTAAAATAGTACGCACGTAAACAAATCAATTCCTCAGTTAAACTTGAACCCTATAGTATTGGCATAGGATGTAGAATTGATTAATTGCACACATTCGTTTACGCTGATCTGTCGGCGTGCAATTTAATATAATAATTTGTAATAAACATACATGTTTATGTATATAGGCGAAACTGTTATATTTAATAGAAGCTGTATCTAAAGAGGTATAGTTTAAAAATATATATTTCACCATTATAAGGCTACACCTTACTACTTCACGGTGTAACATAAGCTGTATTATATATTTTTTGACGTGACAACGTCTTATAAATTGGTTTGCCGGGTGACACTTCAAGAAACTGCGTTACGCTCCGCTCACGTTATGCGCACACAATGAGAGCGAGTGAGAGGCACGCGTCCCTCTCACTCGCTCTCATTGTGACGTGTGTTACGCAAATGTATTGCAAGTTATTGTATGTATATTTGTATATAAATACGTATGTATGTGTAAAGGTAAAAATAAAATTTTGTTAATATGAAATTCAGTGCGAGATTCTTTGTATAAATTAATGTTTTAAATATAATTCTTTGTATAAATAAATGTTTTAAATTGTTATTATTATTTCATACTTATTCCTACTATACGAATGAATATTCACATTAAAATTATTTTACCACTCAAAGTCGTTGTCACGTAAAACTTTCGCCCGTATACCGACTTTACAGGCAACCAATTTTTTTTATATAGATCCGAACATATATAGTTTCGAACTGTGTAAACTTTGTACGTTTGTAACAACTAAATTAAAAAACTACTGAACCGATTTTAATAATTCTTTGACAACTAAAATGTTGTGTTATCAAAAAATAACGTAAACTAAATTTTATCTCCGTATTTATAAGGAAAGAGAACTACGTGAGTGAAAACGTGGAGCCCAGTGTTATACAAAAACGGAATAATACATGAAGAATATTTTCATATACCTTTATTTATCACAAAACTGCAAAACTTTTGTCGTCATAAAATGTCAACACACAAACTTTGATTTTTTTTATTACACTAAGTCGACAAAAATGCATACAGTCCGCGTGATAGTAAGCATTATCGCTGCCTAGAGACGCTCATGGATTTCACCAGCGCGTTTCCAACCTTGTGACTTGAAGATATTATGTCACATTACCCAGTAACTACACTGCCTCCCACGCCCTTCAAACCCGAACACAGGAATTCAAACACAGCTATTTGGCGGTAGAAAGCAGAGGACCCTTGATACGGTTCACCTCAATTTACCGTAACAAAACAAAAAATTATAAAATTTCTTCTCCCAATTTTCTCTTAACCTTTCATCTTTCAATGAATATTCATTTAAATCTATACATAGAATACTTATGTTTATTCGCTTGTTAGTCTCTATGACATAGGTGTAAGGTTTGAAATTAGGTGTACAAGGAAAACAGCAATTTACGCAGGTCTTTCCAGTAATACAAACACCGAGACGGGGCCAAGGCCCGCAACTAACGTCTGACATGTTTTGGCATACACTTGGCAAACTTCACGTCGCTCCGCAAAAACAAAATGCTGTTGTCACCGACGACTTTTCAACAACCGCTTCGAAACAGAAGAGTTTTAAGACTGTTCACAAGCAGAATTGATATTTTTGACTGCACCGATAAAGTTGTATTTCAAATGTTTGTGTTCGGAGCACGTGAGATGAGAAAAAGTGTTCCTCAGTTGTAATATGAGTCATTGTTTTCCTCGTGATGCTCATCCAGCGGTCGATTTCATGAATCATTAAACGCTAATGGGCCTAACATATGTCACACAATAAATTGTTTAATAAGGTTCAGGAAAATTATTCCAACTAGAAAACATGAAAAAGTAACTAAGTTATGTACAAACCAATTTATACAATTTCGTCGAATTCTCTGAACCGATCATGAATATTTTTTGCCCGACGTTTTGTTTAACTTGCGGTAACTCAAAGAAAAAACCTTATTCTTAAAGAAAGACAAATATTTTGTGTCAAATATTATTAGTTATTAAGTTCAAAATATGACACAAATTATTTGACATATATGTAAAGAATTAATCAATAACATTGGGTACAAAAAATAGATGTTTTTAAGTTCCAAATCTGGGTTAATTCAAACATTAAATAAATAAAAATTAATGACTTTCGACTGGCGACTTCCTTTTTCATTCTTGGATCCTGGACGGATATAAAGAAAAAGCGGGAAAAGTAAATGGTGATAGCTGTCAAGTTGACATATTGTGTTGCCTGCTAACAATATGGGTTACCTTAGTGAGACGTTTCATTAATAATAAAAATATAGCAAAGAGATCTTTTATCAGCGTCTGTATTAATAGATTGCAATTAAAATGCCTGTGATAGAATATTTTTGTCTTTGAATTTGTAATTAAGTGTTAAACCAAATACTTTTGAAGGCTTCGACATGACTACATTAGGGTCAAAAAATACTTTTGTGTTTTCCGTCGCGACAATGAGCAAAATAATACTACGTTAAAGTTAGGATTATTGCATACTGGCTATTGGACCCTGACACTAGCTTCGTGGAGTATCAAAACTCTAGATTAAAAGTAGTCTGTAGAATGCTCTGACTTCTAACTGCTACGATCCCAAGATATCATGTTTCCAGAATGCTTGCAGAATTACCATGCTGCACAGTAGCGAGATCCTTTGCATCAGAAAATTCCTGTAACGGTGGTCCAAATTAGTAGCTATAAAAACTAAATGCAGAACCTTAATAATAAACGTTTATACAACATATTTTTTACATTTATGAGTGCACTATCTGTGTACATAATAAAAGAAGCTGACTGACTGTTTGACTAAATAACGGATATATCAACGCAGGGCCTAAACTTGAAGGGTTAGAAACTCTAATTTTTTGAGTTTTGTAAGGGAGCAAATAAGAAAGAATTTTTGAAAATGCACCCCCTAAAGAGGTAAAAAGGGTGTGCAAAGACAGTTTGAAATTTTGCTGTTTTTGAAGTTATTTAAATGAAATTCACTATAAAGGATTGGAAGTCATGAATCACGTGTAATATATTGTTTTAGAACACATACCTGAAAGGGATAAAAAGGAGGTGCAAAGTTAGAATGAAAGTTATACAACTTACTGCGGGTAAATCCGCGGGGCGCTGATAGTTCATTATAAAACCAGTCAACAGAGTTTTTTCATCAGTTCTAAATCGGTGTATATTTTGTGTTTACATTTTATATTTAAACTATTTAATTCTGATGTAAGAGTTTTAGCAATATAATTCCCAAGGTATATTAAAGTCTATTTCGTAGTTACGTCACACAACATCTCATAGGTCGCTTAATAGGAATCGCAAACATAATACTTAAATATATATATTTAATACCCAGACACAGAACAAACACAAATATAATCACTTAAAATATTTGTCCTGGCTGAGGATTGAACCTACGACCTTTAAACACGAGATAGGATCTTTATCTTCTGCGCTATTGGGCTTTATTATAATATTGTTGGGAAGAAAATGGCGGGGAACTCCCCATTGATTTGTCAATACATATTCACAAGTGGCTCATAATGCGTCATGGCAGACACCGAATGACCCGTATGACACAACGCAGTCTAAACATGGTCTGAAATGTTTGACAGCGGTGAATCCCGGGTAATGAAGATGTAGAGTTCTCGAACTGTTGACACGCGCCAAGTTCAGGATCAGGTATACGTCATACAAAGGTTGTCAGCAATGTAACCTTACTCTCACCTATTTCTACCTCCAAACAGCATTGTTCGCATTATTGTGTTCCAGTTTGAAGGGTTAGAGAAGCATTAAAATTAGTGGTTAATGCGACATAATATTTTCAAGTCACACAATCGGTGATATCAACGCAACGCGCTGGTTATATCATTGTGATACACGGGGGTCAACAAGCTGTGTCGATGTTTATTATCACGCGGACCGTGTGCTTGTTTGTCAGGGCAGAGTAATATCAACCTCTGTAACAGGTGTCGTAAAAGGCGACAGGTGGCGGTTTATTCACCTAAAACAGACGCTCAAATACAACAGGGCAGAGATTGGTAGCAGCTTTCTCGCCAAGAAGCTAGGTTTCGTAGCGATTATGGTTACAATCCCTTGTTTAGATGAGGCCTATATTCACCAGGTACCGGGACAAACTAATTGCGGTATAGCCATCCGAAAAAGCGTAGCTCAAATGCAACAGGTTGGAGATGAGCTGTCGCATTCATATCACCAAGCTACGCACTGCGATTGCTACCGCGCCTGCCAAGCACGGCAATTATGGGTAATATTCCCCTTTTTTTGAAGAGCTGTGCGGCGGCTGTAATGATGATGTCCAGCAGCAAACGTTCTGCAGCTGCTATAATCAATAAATGGAGATTTACTGGAAGCTCATGGTATAATGGTAAACAAATTATGTTATCTCAACATTGATCATATCAAGAATCTTTTTCTTTTGGAAGACATAAAAAGCCGTTAAACTCGCCTGCATTTGTTTTTCCCTTGAAACCGACCACATTAGCTTAGTTAATGAGTCATGACTCGGTATTCGAAAGGGATTTATTTTGCTATGAAAAGCAAATGGTTGCGTAGTATATATGCAATTGTAATTAGTTATCAGTGTATGCGGACAACTTTCCTGCTTTTGCGGTATATTTTGCTTGCACGTGGACGGATTCAAGGACTATGATAAGAAAGTTCACTGCTTTTTCCCCATGTCTTCTATAAGAGATTAAATTGTAATAATATTTACTGTATATAGTACTGAGATTTTATTTTGTCTGTAAATGCCGTTTTACGTTCACCGATGGACATAGGCCTCCTCAAGAATAGAATTTTCATATTGCCCATGATTGCCACGCTGGGTAAGCGTGTGGGCAATCACAGAGCGCAGCTTTCGCGACGGGTATGCTGTTGCCCATTATTGCCATGTGCATTTAAACTACTTTGTTTTAAAAGGATATACCGCCATCTTTTGGTTTCGGTACCTTAGTCGCCTTAGTGTTAGTGAAACAACTGCGCTGCGAGACTTGTCATAGTTTTACATTTTGATGGTATACACAATGTCTTCAACCATAGCTTTCAATTTTTCGCAATTAAACGCAACGGGCGTTAATGCGTTTTTTTAATTGATAGTGTGATTCAAGAGTGTGAATGTTTTTATGTATAATTCACACATACATACATACATCACGCCTGTGTCCCATCGGGATAGGCAGAGACTATGGATCTCCACTTGCCACGAACTTGGTGTACCTCTCTCGCTTTCCTTACATGCATTAGTCCTTTCATACACGCCCGATTATTCTTGGTTATATATTTGTGCAGTCATTCTATTTTCATCCATTCTTTTTATATGTCCAAACCACCTTAACATTCCTTTCTCTATGGTTGTTACAATATCATCTTTTACACCACATCGATCTATTATACACTATTCTTCAATCTATCTCTCAAAATCACACCATACATATATCGAAGTGCTCTCATTTCAACTGCATTTATTCTACACGCATGCTTCTTTGCCATACCTAATCTTCACTACCATGTGTCAGTGTTGGAACCAACACACCTAATGAACAGCCAGCGTGTCCTTCTTGACACATTTTGGTTACCCATAACAGCATGTAAGGCTTTTTTGACACTATTTCCAGCTTCAATCAATATCTTCTAATAGTTCCCCGCTCTCGTAAAACACTTCCCAGATACACTAACTCTTTCAAATGTATAATTCATACACAATATAGAACAGAAACGCTGATAATTTTAAAGTTTTCTAATGTAATGTCGTAAATTAACATATTTTTGCCATTACATTGCAACTGCAGTACCCGATGAGATAGATCAGTATAATTTACCACAGTCTTTTATAACATTAAAAAGGTCTACAAAAATGGTCAAGGTGGCAAATGTCTATCTCTTAAGAATAACCTACAATAACCCTATTTTATCCTCGGTACATCAGTGCAAAGCCGGGGCAGGTCGCTAGTCCATTAATAAAGACCAATTAACACAAACTGCCCATGATCGCCAACGTCTCATATTGAGACAGACATTCTTAATGATTGAACCTGATTTATCAGGTCATAATAATCTCAGCTTTCATAACCCAATTCATCGTCCATTATTCAAACTCATGTGATTGGGAAGCAATACGCCTCACGCGCTCTCATACACACTCGTAAAATAAATTCACTCGCATGATGTAACCGGCATTGTGATTGCAAACAATGGCCGGCACGTTACAACCACGTGGCATGGTAGTTAGTAAAGTGATCATAGATGCTGACAGTGGTGTGAGTAACATTTTCTTGTTGCCATACGCTTGACGTGTTATATGAGATAATATTGTGTTTTAAGTTAGACTCGTGCGCCGAGGATTATGTATTTTGCAAGTGCATTTTTTCGGTATTTTTCTTTAATTTGTAATATATATAGTATATAACCTTCATTCATGCTGAATTTCATTACTCATCATCATCATTATATCAGCCGTTGGACATCCACTGCTGGACATAGGCTTTACCACTATCCATTCCATGTAATAGAGGACCGTTCGAATGTGGGCTTTGTCCAGCGTGATGCTGCGGTTTTAGTCAGATCGTCTATCCACCTTGTTGGTGGTGGTATATTCTTTCATAGTCAATTAATATACAGCTGTTATTAGTCTGCCGTTTGGTACTGGCAGAGTACAACAGTACCTCCAACTGCACCAGGTGTAACAAGTAACTGAGGTATAGGAACTGATAGATTGCGCTATATCTATCTTTACTTGCAGCTCAAATGCAACAGGGCGAGGTTGGCCAACAGCTTTCTCGCCGCATAGATAGTTTAAGTGATTGCTATACGGCTGCCCAGCGTGGCAATTACAAGGTAAAATCCACAAATATTTTTAATCACTTCGAGAGACTCATAACCATGAGTGGACGTCTCGACTGATGTAATCATCAACATCATCACACCAGCATTGGAAGTCAACTGCTGCAAATAAGCCTCTCCAAGAAAGGAGGTTTTTTTCAAGGATGCTGCTGCATCCCAATGCTATGTGCATTTCAGCTGCACTGTTTCGGATGGATATACAGCGATCTGTCGGTTCTGGTACCTTAGTCGCCTCATACGACACCTGGTGCAGTGGGAGGTACTATTCTATCCTACCCGTACCTCACGGCACGTCTGATGTAATACTTCTATGTTATTTTAATATTATGGGCGATATTGCTCACATGGTCGTCAATAAATACTCATAAAAGTCAAGAGTCTATGATACGTTCTAGAATATGCACCGTTTTACGAAAGATATTTATCTAATTTGAAATAACTGGGCCATATGCTTGTTTGGTGAGTTCGTTAAACAAAAAAAAGACAATCCAGAGAAGGTGGTACATCCAACTGCAACATCGTAGCTCAAATGTACAGGGCGGGATGGGCAGCAGTAACCTCGTCGCAAAGATACGCTCTGAGATTGCCAATACGCTTGCCCAACATTGCAATTAAGTGCAAAGTTTTCCCTGTCTTGTAGTGGCCTTTGTCCAACAGAGTTCGTCCAATGGTTGGGTTAATATGGTATCACGGATATCGTTTATAACCCAATCATCCAAACTTATGCAACTTTTAGAGTTACCACACATCAATTTATAACTGTACCATATAATGTATTAGGTTAGTACCTGAACCTGTTGAAAAACGGTTTTTCTATAGACAGTAAATTCTGGTTTAGCGGTTCAAACAGTCATGTTTGTGCATTCATAAATATATAAATTCACACAACATCTCATACATTAACCTTTTTCCTGCTCCTGTTTTATGGACATCAGACAACAGAGATAAAGAATATTAACACTCAGACACAGGACAAGCATATATCAAATAGATATGTGTCATTCGTGGGTATCAACACCACGAACTTAGCATACAAATTAGGATCACTACCATCTGCGGCATCGGGGCCGCAGAAATTGTATTTTATCCCTACTTATATTATTAATGCTAAAGTATTTTTGTCTGTCTACCTGTTACGCTTTCCCGCTTAAACCTCTCAACCGATTTTAAAAAATTAATAATTTTGATAGATTTAGAAAAAAACTTTAGATCCTGAGAAAGGACATAGGCTATTTTTTAATTCGAAATAAGGGCTGTAAGGGGTCGAAAAGAGGGATGACAAATTGTATGGGAGTGTCGCTATTTTAAAGCTAGAAACTTGAAACTTATTTTTCAGGCCCTTGATTCGATATAAATAAACATGACATTCAAAGTTTATATAAGTTAAGGTAAAGATGTCTGGTACCCAAAAAAACTATTCCACGCGGACGAAGTCGCGGGCATAGCTAGTCTAATATAAAATTCTCGTGCCGCTTTAGTTACCATACTCCTCCGAAACGGCTTGGCTGATTCTTATAAAATTTTGTTTGCATATTCTGTAGTTCTGAGAATCGGTTAATATCTTTTTTCATATCCATGAGTGATAAGGTTAAATAACCCTAATTTTTTTCTAATTTTTTGGACTATTATGTTCTTTTGAATTATTATTATAATTTGGCATTAAAAATACATTCTACCCAAAATATTCACCTTTCTATCACCAACCTCTATTTTTTTATAGTTGTTTTAGTAATTTATTATTTTTAGTAATTTTATATAATTTATATGGCAGAACAACGTTTGCCGAAATAGCTAGTTTTAGATAAAATTATTATTAATTATTGATTTTCTATATCTCTTATATATAATAAGGCCAGTCGCTAGTAGTTTGAATATTACAGAAGCATATTTGCTATCGTGTCAAATTGGGAAGGTGTGTATCGTGTGCCATTGGTATTCAATAATTTAGACTACTTTTAAACAAGCGCTTTCAATTATATTTCTTGCTTTGTGTTCAAATAGAGCGGCCGCCGGGCGTAAATAGAGCAAGTCAAAAACAAACACACTGTTACAGTCGATACTTTGAGCACCTGTGTTTGAGTATAGTTGTTGTTGTAAGTTCACTTATGTCGGGCATTCAAGTCCCATGAGCATACATTGGAAAATAACTGCAGCAAACTTGAGGTTCAAGGTCTCTATGTTTTTTTTCTGAATGTTTGCCTATATATATATACAAATATCGGTGAGGTACCGGCAGAGTAGAATAGTACCAGTTGTCGTAAGAGGCGACTAAGGTACCAGAACCGATAGGTAGCGGTATATCCATCCGCAGCAGTGAAGCTGAACTGCACAGGGTGGGGATAGGCAACAGCATCCCCGTCACGACAGCTGCGCTCTGCGATTACAAACACGCTTGCCCAGTGCGGCAATTACGGGCAAAGAACCTCATTTCTTGGAGAGTCCAATGGCTGGTATGGTGGTGATGACATTCTATGTAGATGCAGAACCTACGAGCTCCGACAACAGATGTTGAACGGGATCACAATGAAGAAGTATGGTCCTGCGACCTGGTGAGCTCAGAAATGAACTTCGGATGTTTGCGGGAGTTCGCGGGTGCCTGGCATAGGGTGAGAAGCGAACTGAACCGCCCGGAAAGGCTGCGCACGACATCACAGTAGCAGCCTCTAAAAATATCAGTGTTTTTCTACTATATTATACATATAAAACTTTCTCTTGTATCACTTTACTATTTAGTGATTATTATAAAAATTTTGGTATGTTACAAAATTACAGTCAAGATTCAAATTTAGTTTATTGAGAAATATCAAGTTATATGACACTTGCGTTTGTTGCAATGTAACAAAATTCCTCTCCTCTTCTGCGATACTCGAACCTTAATCTTTTTTATATTAATTGTTGAAAGCTTCGCCCAAAAAATTGGCAAGCGAACATTCAATACAAAAAAATACAATACCCTGCACCACGATGTCATTCGGTATTCAATTTGCGCGCGAATTCTGACACCTCATTTTCCTCGTACCCGATGAAAATGTTCGACATGACCCAAAAACCCACTCCCAGAATCCCGCAGCACATTACATCGTGTGACATCACCCCTGTAACAACTATTTATAAGTCGTTGTCTGATAAATAAACCTTTTTAATGTTTACAAAATGTATGCCAACGATATCGGCGTTGGGTGGACCACAGATCTAACATGCACAGATGATCCCTCAACTACAATACCAACTATTATACCAAGTTGACATAAGCATATAAACGCTCGCATTATCGCAAGGATCTCACTAGCGCGTTACCAACATTGCAACTTGAAGATATTACGTCTCATTACCTAGTAAATTAACTACCTCTCTGACACTTCAAACCGGAACAATGCGAACACTGCATTTATGCGACGAAGATGAGATGTTGTGGAAATTGTTATTATTATATAGGGTTCAACAACAAATTATTCCAAGATCGAATATCTATGTCATTTTGTAAGGCTCTAACTATCCATTTGGCAAAATATCAGCTAGCTTTATTCTTTTTTAGCAGTCAATAGACGATAGTATCAAACGGATATACTGAAAAGTGTAATAATTATAAATTTACAGAACACTAATACATTGACCTGACTCCGAGCTAAGTCGCTTACAGTATTTGTGTGACGTACCTCAGGAATCACGAACATAACACATAAATACAACTTTACATGGTGAGAGAGGCAGTAAGAGCATTCATTAAGGTTCTAGATCTCTAAAATTCTCTATTAAAAAATACATATAATCAGTTTAGTAATTACTGAACGAAACTGAAAAAAAAATTAATGAAGTACATCATACAAACATCATCACACCTATGTTGCGTCGGAATAGACAGAGACTAAGGCTTTTCACTTGTTACGATCTTGGCATACCTCCCTCGCTTCCCTTAGCTCTCGCTCGCATTAGTTCTTCCATACACGCTATTTTTTTTTATACTTCCGATCTGGCCCTTATTTAATTTTCGACTTAACGACTTCTATCTGGTGAAGTTATGTTCGCATAGGTCGTCCTATACAAACTCTTCCATTCACTGCCGCTCTATATATTTATGCAGTCATTCTATTTTCGTCCATCCTGTCTACATGTCCAAACCATGTGAACGTTCCTTTCTCTATTTTTGTCACAACAAATATTATTTAAACATCTCTCAAAATCACACCATACACATTTCGAAGTGCTCACAATTCGATAGCTTTTATTGTCTTCGCACGTTTCTGTCACAAGGATATGTCATGCATTTGTTTTGTAAACCAAACCATCTCTACCAATTCTATTTGCGGTAGATACTTTATGTATATTTGCTTTAATTAGACGACATATTTAAACTAGATTACGTGCTGTAATAAGGGGCAGAGTTTAAGAAATGCTAATAAAAATTAGACTTGACTAAGGAACACAATGTTAGCGTAAGATGTGTTTATCTTGATGTAATGAAGAAATTTTTATTTTTTTCGGATAGGAAATATTAGAAATATATCTGGAAGTCTTTATTTCTGTATTCCTACGGGAGCGAAAACGCGGAAAAGCGCGGGCGAAACGCACCTTGTTTATTGAATATACATAAAGTAATGTGGATATTATATATATAGGCAGAGTTACCCAAGACAAATAAATGTTTATATTTATTTAAGTATTTTATTAGAGACTCCAATGCCTGGTATAACGACACAAGTGTTTTAAGCTACTTATCTAAAAACACGTCTAAGTATGAGTGTTGTGTGTGTTTATACCATGAACTCTCAGTAATCGTATGACAAACATTCAAAAATAAATATAGATTTAAATTGTATTTACTAATAGATTGTTAATAATAAGTTATAAATATATTAAGAAAATCACGCTGGCAGTATTTCCAACAATATGAACTAATCTCCCGTCCGAACCAAATAAACTTTTTAAAAATAAACATACATGACAACATATTTATTATCCATACTTATATTACAAATGCGAAGCTCTGTTTGTCTATCCATTTGTTATTTTATCACGTTTCAACCTTTGGACCGATTAAGATTTAATTTTGTATGGAGATGTTTGAGAAACAGGAAAGACTTTAGGATTGTTTTAATCCAAAGAATCATAATCTATGGGGGTGGAATAGAGGACAGAATTTATAAACTTAGTAGTACACATTTATATGTTAGTATTTATTACTATTAGCACTCCAGATCCGACAGATGGCAGTATATTCATCTGAAACAACGAATACAAAAAAGCAGATAAGCCACGCTCTGAAATTGCCACATCGTCTGACCTGAACGACTAGTTCTTCGGAAGGCCCAGGTCCAGCAGTGAACGTCCTACGGTTGATATCATGACATAACACAACAATATACGAGTGCACCTAAATTACCTGGTATCCACGACCTTGTTCATATCATTTTCAACATCACAGCACTGCTATCTGGAAAGGTTGGAAATTTGAGTATTCAACATTTGAATTTCAAACTTGTTGAATTAGTAATTATATATGACACACATTCTGATGATCGAAACGTCGACATTTATTTATTTACTGAACTTTATTACACAAAATATATAAAATTGTACAAATGGCGAACTTAATGCCAGTTGACATTATCTCCCTGTCAACCTTTACAAGAAAGAGAAATATATAAATATATATATATATATATATATATAATGGTGCAGATAATATATATGTATATATATATACAAAATAGATAAATATATTTGTATAAATAAACGCAATACATACATGGGACATTAAACAAATAACATAAGAAGATATACATAGATAAGAAAAATAACGTAAACGAGAAATAGGGTTATAAACGCTTGCCCAGCTCGGCAGTTATGGTCAAAATTCCTCCTTTCTTAGGAAGGCCTTTACCTAGCAGTAGATTGCTAATGGCTGTAATGATGATAATAAAGAGATATAACTATCTGTTAGTGCCATAAGATTCTTATAGATCCCGGTGTAAGGTAATTTAATAAGTGCCATATTAATTATATAATAAATTTACAGTAACGGGATAAAAGGGATATATATAATTTTACTAAGCACCAGAATGAAGTCGGGTCGGGCGTCCATTAAAATGTTAAAACGAAAGATAAGGCTATTAAAAATGATTTTATAGTATTCGATATTGCACATGTACATTTTAAAGGTGTAACGGTATATTATAGTAGTGTGGTACATGACCCTGTCGGGTTGCCGCAAAATATACTTAAAGCTGAGAGAATTAATTATAAATCTGGAAATTTTGCATGCATTCGATCTATATGAGTTATCCGTGTGTCATTATATTTTTCTTCCGAGAATTCGTATACAATGTAGTAGGTACTATTTTTTTGATGAGATATTCCTTTAATTTACTTTTGAGTATATTGATATTGCTTTAAATTATTAATTTGTGTTGAAATCTTTATATATATTATAATAGATCTGTAAAATGAAAATTTTCTTAACATTTCTAATTTAGGGTGGGGTCAAATATGAATAACGAACGCGTATATCACTATATAGTATAAAACAAAGTTTCGCTTTCCTCTGTCTGTCCCTATGTATGCTTAGATCTTTGAAATTATGCAACGGATTTTGATGCGGTTCTCTTTAATAGATAGAAAGATACAAGAGGAAGATTTATATATATAATACATGCATAATATACGATAGGAACACTGATAATTTTGGAAGTTAATGATGTGATAACGTAAGTAAATATTTTTTTTCGATTACATTGCAAACGCTGGTCGTCCCCGACGATGATAGACCAAAATAACGTTTTACAGTATTGTAAAGAGGTCTACATAAAAGTCAGTGATGGTATATGTCTATCTCTTAGGGATAACATAGAATTAGGTACCTTTATTTTCATTTTTAAAGAGAAATAGTGAAGTATTCGCGAACTCGATTTTAATTTTAATTTAAAAATTAGAGGAGACGTACGAACGACACCGAGGACGTGAAACGTTGCACGTAAATATCCGCGGTGCAGATCCCCCACACATTACCTAGTGGCAGACCATTTGCAATGGCCGCTGTTGAGTCGCAATTAATTGTTTTATGTCAGAGCTGTCAAATATATATTCGGTTTTATTTAAAATCGCAAACAACAATCGCTATGCCAACATTGTTATTTTTGTGCCACTTAGCGGAATCATAATCATTTTTAAATTGCGATTCGTGAGACATTTTCAGCCATTGGAATTAGAATTGCACTGTTAGATATAAGTCATGAAAGGAGAAATTTTGCCCATAATTGCATCGCTGGGCTGGCGTGCATTTGAGCTACACGTTTCGGATAGATATACTACCACCTGCCGGTTGTACTGACCGGCAGGTGGCCTGAAACTTCCTGTTTTTAAATTTATTCAATAGCAATTCAAAGGTACTTCATTAAAAGTCATGAAACACTTGTAAAATATTTTTCGAATAACGTCCCTTAACGTGTAAAGTTATTTTGAAAGTTCTACTATTTAGCGAGGATGAAACCACAAAGCGCCGCTAGTTATCAAATAATTATTTGAGAGTTGACGTCCTGACGCTGATGAAGCTTCGTTTGAATGTTGATTCATCAAAAATTGTTCATCGCGATGATAACATCATTTTTTCCTGAACTAAAAACGTACAACGTAAAACCTCATAATTTAATCAAATTCTACTTATTAATTCCCTAATAGATTACTCCACAAATTGTTTTCAACCGTATAAAAAACAGATCGGATTTTTTTAATTAATCGCATGACAGCCAACCACAACCACAGACCAAGGTATAGACAGGTGCAACGGTGCCATTATTCTATACCACGTACTGATGTACAAGTTGGCATTTTAAATAATAATACGTTCACACATCTCATATATTGAACTGACTTTGAGATAAGTCACTTAAAACTCTTGTGTTACGGACAAGACTATAGAGTAATCACGAATGTAATACTTAAATACATATTTAACACAAACACAGAACATACACAAATATTTAACTTGGTTGGGGTTAGAATCCACGATCCTTATCGCCCAAGATTGTGACACAACCAAAAGTGTATTTATGGAAGATGTCGAAAGGTAATATATGTTTATAAAATTAGACTGTATTGAATAAAATTGGATACAGCACGGGACTGGAACCGAAACTGGAATTAGGGCAGACAAAATATGGGTCAGATTTTTAATACCTCTTAATAATAATACATTTTGAGAATTAGTCTAACTAGTCAATGTACTACAATGTACTAGTAGCAGCACTTCAAACAAAATATTGTGTTGACTAAAACCTAGATTTAGAAAAAAATTAAATAAGTACTTAACTAATATATCATTACAATAAAGAGTCAAGGCCTTTTTTCAAACTTAAATCCCACTAAAATTTATTAATGTGAAAGTATGTAAATATAGATGTTTGTTATTCTTTCACGCAAAAACTACTGAATGGATTTTAATAAAACTTTACAATAATGTAGCTTATACATCAGAATAACATACAAACTACTATTTTTGAAGATATTGTGTGAGTAGTTTAAAATATGACTATAAATGTCAAGTAAGTACGAAAAAATCTACCATCTGCAATCATGAAACCTATTAAAAATATTTTCTCGAATATTATCTCTTAAGGAGGTAAGATGGTTGCAAAGATAGTATGAAACTTCTGCGACTTAACGCGGGTAAAACCGCAGGGCGCTGTTAGTCCAAAAAAAATTCTAGACTCTCCGCTTGTAGATTCGTGCCTGTAACGATTAAAATACTTATGCGGTAAATAGCGGCAAAGAGTTTAAATTCCCACCCAAAAATATATATATTTCGTAAACATTTGTGTTTATTTATTATGTTTATACCTTCTGTTGTCGCAGTGCACAGTGATAGGTGAGGAGTGGGCGCTCCTATAACCGATTAAACCCGAGACTAAGTATGAGGTTTGCAAATCTATTTCATAATTTCAGCAATTACAAGTCCACTGCTGAATATAAGCCTCCCTAAGAAAGAAGGAATTTTGCTTATAATTGCCGCGCTGGGCAAGCATGTTGGAAATTGCAGTGCGCAGCCATCGCGATGCGGATGCTGCTGCCCATCGCCGCCCTCTGCATTCGAGCTACACAATTTCGAATGGATAAACCGCCATTTATCGGTTTTGGTACCATAGTCGCCTCTTACGATTTCTACACTGCCGATACCGCACGGCAAATCTATTTAAAACATTATTATT
The DNA here is from genome assembly GCA_020976665.1 of Heortia vitessoides. Classification (NCBI taxonomy): domain Eukaryota; kingdom Metazoa; phylum Arthropoda; class Insecta; order Lepidoptera; family Crambidae; genus Heortia; species Heortia vitessoides. Next base: position 11,257,943 of record JACJUM010002279.1, on the reverse strand, counting down.
CTTATATACGTATGTAAACTCAAGGCATTTCTATTTACTTGACCATGACCTCTAAATTTCCTTTTTTCTGAGTACCGGCACGATAAGGGTTTCCAAAATTTAATTAAAATTTTGTTTTCAAATTTTACCCACTCTTAGCCTGTTGTTAATTTATTTGTCTATGTATGTGTTAATAAAGTACGATTAAAAAGGGGTCAATCCTCAAAATAGGGATAAATCTCGAGTATTTTCGAAATCCAGAATCTTCTGGCTGATGCCATGCTCAGGCTCAAATTATCAGTGATAAGATATAACAGGGTAAACATGCACTCATGTCGATGGTAGCACGGTGAAGGAGCAGCAGACCCTGTGTAGCGGCCGACCGTGCGTCACTCGCTAATCTCTATTGAAATGAAAGGTCGCCCCGCTGTCTCTGGCCCAGGATTATTTATACTGCCGAGAGCCTCTTGACGGGCACCGTGGAACTTGCAGATGCAGATGGTACAGATCATACTAATAAATAAATCCACACTTATATTACAATGAGAAAATATTTATATTTTCGCGTGCATAGGAAAGCTAAAAATAAAATCATTATAAATTTTTGACATAAGATTTTATTTATTTTAATTTGTAAAAATTTGTATAGGAATATAAATAATGCGAAGACAAGAGATATTGTGAATATTTTTTTATTTATAACATTATAATGATAAAAGAGCATCATTATACCAGCCATTGGAAGTCCACTGCTGGACGTAGGCTTCCCCAAGAAATGGGGAATTTTGCTATTATTGCCGCGCTGCGCAAGCGTTAAGGTAATCGCAGAGTGTAGCTCCACGACGGGAATTCTGCTGCCCATTCCTGCCCTGTTACATTTAAGATGTACTGTTTCGGATGGATATACCGCCATCTGGTACCAAAGGAGGTACTATTCACCATCATTTTTGGTTTACGCAATTTGATCACGTGTCCGAATTTCGACTTAAGCTCAAAAGGCTTCTCATTGGACTTCGTAGGCATGCTCACATCCTGTATTATATAAGATTCTGTTCGTTTTTAGTGAGTCCTTTACGGCCCGGGCTGTTCGTTTGTGGAATGCACTCCCTCTTAATATTAGATGCACGCAGTCCCTGCCTGTGTTCAAACGGTTGGTGAAGGATCACTTTCTATCACAATAGTTATATCTAATTATATTTCCTTATATACAATCTATTTATATTATGTATTTTTAATATATTTTATTCTGCAGTTCTTATTGACACCTCTTAGTACCTCTTTTAATCATTCGGTCTTTCCATCCAAAGGCTGCCTGGAAGAAATTGCTATTTGCGATAAGGGCGCCCATTTTACTTTATAATTAATCTTTTTTCATGTATTTTAATGTTTGGTGTACAATAAGGTATTTATTATTATAATAATAATTATTCTACTCTGCCGGTACCACTTGACTTAAAGGTACACGATAAAAGAGCAATCTGCACCTATTTATTTGTGCAGGAACTCTCAAAACACGGATTACGTAGACAAGCCGTGCAGACCCGATTTCTTTGGAGATGATGCGTATGACGTAAAAGGTTTTCATGATTTATTATGTTCTGTTTTCGGTGAACTGCGGTGTACCAACTGCTACCGTCAAATTAGATCGTATATGTTAATTCAGAGCATTTATCTCTATATCATTTTTATTTTGGTGTAAATAATTCAGAATTATTTCTGATTTAAAAATATTACGACGATTTATTCTATACTAGCTTTCTGCTGGAGATTTGGTCCAAACGGACTGTTTCTTTTGTCTTTCACCAAGATTCAAGGTTGTGCACCAGTTTTTTAGATCTATGAAACTCGTTACGCTTCACGGCTTTCCTATTTAGTCATTCTTAAAGATAATATGAATGTGTTTGGATAAAACAATACATAATGACCTCTTACAAAGGTCGTTTGCATTGGTAACTCACCCTTACCTATTTCGTCCGTAGTAAAAGAGTAGTGTTTCTATGGGAAATATGCGCGGGCGAAGCCGCGGGCAAAAACTATGCCATAATAATATTATAAAGAAAAGACTTGATTCTTTGTTTATGTCTTCACCTTCTACCAATATTAGAGAGCTATTTCTTTACCAAATAACATAGGCTATATTATATTTTCGGAAAAATAAGACGTAGCTACCGGAAGTAGAACTATATAAGCAGAATTTGTATTTTTGTACGTTTGTAAATGTCGGAACTGATTTCAAAAACTCTTTCATAAGTAGAAAAATATATTATCAGCAAGTAATATTATATGCCCATATTGCCATGGGACGGAGAATACATCAGTGCATTGTTTACGTGACTTGACATGGACCAATCTTGCTCACATATCAGTTATTCACTCGTCTTTGTCCCACTTGGCGAGCTGATAGCTTGGCACTCGTCTCTCGGTTAAGCTAGCCAGATCGATTACATAGGCACGCTGGGTCGACGAAATGGGCTATGTATTTTTATAATTCGTTCTCACATGTATTTTCTATTTATTTACGTGTAAATTTAACAATTATATTATATTTTAGTTATTTAGAGGTAAGCCGTGAGAAGTAAAATAGTACCTCCTAATACCTGGTACAGATTACCAGGTGTCGTAAAAGGCGATTAAAGCACCTCCAACAACAAGGGTTGTCTAACCTTCCTGGAGGAACTGGTCTGACAAAAGTAGAGTCAACAGTCCAGAGAAACGCAAAAGTCGTTTGCGGAAAATCATCATTTAAATAATTACAGCCACTATTGGACATAGACCTTACCAAGAAAAAAGGAATTTTTGCAGGAAAATCGTAGAGTGCAATTTTCGTTCGCAAGTTTCGGTGATGCTGCTGCCCATCCCCACCCTGTGTATTTGAGCTGCACTGTTTCGGATGGATAAACCGCCATCTGTCGGTTTTGGTACCTCAGTCGCCTCTTACGGCACCTGGTGCAGTAGGAGGTACTATTCTATTCTGCCGGTACCTCACGGCATGTGTAATTTCATAAATATCCAATACTCCGAATATAATAAACTCACGGTAGCGGGATCAAAAGTATACAATTATGTGAAATGAGAACATTATGGAAAAAAATTAGTTGAGAATGTGTCCGTGTGCGTGTTCGTGTATGTGTGCGTGTGCGTGTGTGTGCGTGTGTGTGTGTGTGTGTGTGTATGTGTGTGTGTGTGTAATGTTGGAGATGTAATTACATATTATGACTAAATAGAAAGGTTTACTGCTGGAGTCTATCCATAATAATAATTTTCCCAAAAGCTGACTACAACTTGACTGATGACTTCGTAAAAGGTGTGAGCCAAGGGTCATGGAGTCGATTCCAACCCAGAGCGAATATTTATATGATGATAATTGTGTTTGTTCTATGTCTGAGTGTTAAATATATGGATTAAAGAATTATATTTTTAAGTGCTCTGACTTACCACGTAGTCAGGTCACTGTATGAGAAGTTACGGGAATTAGAAAAAATATATATAATACCGTAAACTTATATTTACATACCTCTAATCATAACCAGAACAATAGAACGAATACAAATATGCTGCGTTGATGATAATAATGATGACATTTATAAAATTAATCATGACAATCACATTGGTCATATTGTGGTTTACTTTGTTGTAACGCAGATATTGTCACCAAAGTAAATTACGCATTTTTAAAGTCGATTACTATACTTTCGTCTGCTAAATGAGAATGAGTCACTAATATAAGCGAGTAGATGTATTTTTTTTGTATTGCGTAAATTCTTAAAGCATGGTATCTGATTCATCGTTGGATTTTACCAGCATCGACGTCATTTCACGCGGTTATGGGCCTTCGAATAGTGTTCCACGAAATGTTTGAAGGAAGCAATTTATCTGGTTGAAGATGATTATGCTAAGATTGAGAAGTATATTTAAAAATAGACTTTAGTTACAGTGAAAAATGTAAGGAATACCTATACAAAGAAATTTGTGGATTAAGAAACACCTTAGCCAGTTTGCAACTCGACACCTTTTTGTGCCTATTTAGCGTATCTCTGGACTGTTATCTTTATTCTTGCCAGCCAAGTTCTTATAGGACTGGAAACCCTTGTAGTTGTGGGGTCGCTTCACGGAGTGACCCCAAAATCGAATGATTTTTCTGTACTAGACCAAGTCGACAAACAAGCATACAGTCCACGTGATAGTAAGCGTCATATAGACGCTCGTAAGGATAACACTAACGCGTTTCCAACCATGTGATTTGTGTATATTATCAGACCGGAATGTAGTAATACAAACACTGTTATTTGGCGGTAGAAATAGGTGAGAGTGAGGTACCAATGCAGACGACCTTTTGTATAAGGTATATCTCATGGCATGTAATATATCGCCTCATATATACAGTCAACTTAGGACAGCCCTTGATGACTTTTTCTTTGTTTGCTGCATAGGCCCAAAGTGCGCTGTTGGTGATGGTTGAAAAGGTATGTTTTTAAAATAAGGATCTAAGTAGTGTGGTGTCCTAAAAGCTGTCCTGATTGGCAATCCCGCTTTCGATTTTGGTATCTCACCAACATCGAAAGCGGGATGTCAACTCGCAGGCAGGTCATGTAAGATAGGCAGCTGGGCAATCTTGAACGAACGATCTCCCATAATGTCCTGGAAAAGCATGTCCATTGTTGGACATGTTGTCCATCACATACGTTGCCCTGAGTCCCGAGTTTTGAGCACTTGTGTAATTGTAACAAGTGTACAAGTATTATATCCAATACATGTTCATCACATGAATATTTGCCCTGATTAACGAACGAACTTAGGACCTTGGACGTACAGGACATTACAAATTGTGATATCACTTAAAATATTGACAATCTTGCATTTACCGTGGAGTACCGGCAGAGTAGAATAGTACCTTCTTCTGTAATAGCATTAATCTAGTCTACAAAAGTCCTCGATATCTATCTCTTAGAGATACCCCACAAACGATTTTTTATCCTCATTGCAACCATGCAGAGCCGGAACATGTCGCTAGTTATAAATAACACAAGTGCTTAAGTGACTTTTCTTGGAGGCATAGAAGTTATGGTCGGAGATTTTAGGTGAATTAGTTTTATGGCCCTTATCCAGCAGTGGACGCTGCTTGATAAGGGTATCTGTTTTATAATTCAAACTTAATTACAATCGAACTTATTTGTTTACATTAATTTGATTAAATACTTTAAATATTGACAGTGTTTTATCAGAAAACGCGATTGAGATACCAGAAACGACAGACGGCGGCATATACATCCTAATTGTCGTAACTTAAATACAGTATGGCGGGGATAAGCAGCAGCATCGTCGTCACGAATCTGCGCTCTGCGATATCACCATACCCACCCATCGTGACAATTATAGCTAAAACTTCTGTCATGACTTCACGACTATTATGATGATGAACATGAATTGTGTGACAAGCCTTGTTAAACATCGCCGTTTATTTATTTCCTGTATTTTCATTTAAAAATAATCACGCGTCCACAAATTGTTCCGCTAAATAAAATATCCAGTGTGAATCATAAATATTGACCGTGCAATTTATCAGTCAACGTCTTTCAGATCAAAAGGTCTTGGTGACTCCGGCATTAAGATGTGTTGATATTAAAATCTGGCACCAGGCCACGAGAGGCGACGGCTCGTCTGACTCCGTTGATATATCAGTTCTAATGGTGAAGGCGGCGTCTGGTTGGAAGGTTGGAGAGGTCACAAGGTTGCGACCTTTTCAAGGCTAGTTTGAATAACAATTCCAAGCTGAAACTTCTTTTCGGTGAATTTATCAATTGAAGATAGGACAAAGGTGAAATGAACGGTTTTATTCTAGTGTGTGTTATTTTAGGGTATTATTATTTTCTTTGTTAAGAGATATTTGCTGTATATCAATAGAGATATACTAACATATATACTAACATATTCCATAATTGACTTTTATTTTTAATATATAGAAAGTATTTAGTTTATTTCATGAAATTTGGAATACAGATAGTCTAAAGCCTTAGAAAGGACAAAGGCTACTTTTTCATTCGACATAAGTGTTGTGAGGTCGAAAAGGGGGATGAAAAGTTGTATGGAAGTATCGCTATTGTTAGAGCTTGAAGCTTAAAACTTATTATTTAGGCTATTGATTTGTATATATATATAAATTTATTATTTACAGTTTATATAAGTTAAAGTAAAAAGGTTCGGTGCCCAAAGAAACTACTGTGCTCGGACGAAGTCGCGGGCACAGTTTTTTTAGATTATAAATATGAAATGTATCTGATTGTTTATTGATTTTTCACGAGAAAACGGCTGTAAGCGTCGTCATGACATCTGACAAGTCGATAACTTGAGCTCTATGAGAGAACGTATATATACAACAGGCTACTTTTCATGGGTATTTTCCTGTAGGACGCCGTGTAAAGTCTGAAGTGACCATGTCACAAACGGGAAACTAGTCGAAAATATAACGAATAATAAGTGTACAGGAAAAAACTATATGCAAATTCAGAAATGACATTGTAACAAGGATGCTGCTGCTACACTGTTTTGGATGGATATACCGCCATCTGTCGGTTTTGGTAGCTCATTCGCCTCTCACGACACCTGATACCGGGGAGGTACTATTTGACTCTGCCGGTAACCCACCGCAATTATGCCGTCATTTACGTTAATTTTAAAAGGTTACATAAATATGCAGTTTTGAGTTGTTTCGATTTTCATCTACGAGTACGATACGCTGGTTAAAACGCATGTTTTTTTTTATAAGACCAGGTCGCCAAACTAGCATGGAGTCTGGAGATAGCGTCACCGCAGCCTATAGACGCTCGTAATATCTTTGTGACTTGAAGACATCATGTCACATTACCCTATAGTCTAACTTCATTACCTCTTACACCCTTCAAACCGTAACACAGCAATACAACACTGTTATTTAGTAGAAATAGGTGAGAGTGAGGAACGAATGCAGACGAACTCTGTTTGAGGTCTTAGAATTGGTGCTGATTATTTGTACAACATTTTAGTAATAATAAAAAAGTTCTCTGTTCAACAAACCTTTCATAAACTACTCCGAATTGCGTCAATATAAATTGTGGTGTCAGTGTAATAGCCTTGTATGATTCAGACATTCAGACATGACGTCAAGGGACATCGAGACGCGATGGCGGCCACCAGACATATACCAAAGATATATATCAAACACGGAATCGGATTGGGCGACTGCATATCGTCACAGTGAACCTAGTAATTGGTCGTCTTTGATCTCAATCTAGCTATTAAGGTCAAAGTGGAATGACCGATTTTGACACTAGTTGTTAATCTAACAAAAAACGGCCTAAATAATTTTATTTTTTATTTAATGTAGGTTTAAGACATGGACTAAGAAAAGTACTGTATAATTTCACTGAGAGCGGGTTGCATTTTGGCGGGATAGTTAAAGAGGATCGATGGGCCCGATTGCGCAGATGGTAGTGATTCTATCTTTTGCGCCAAAGGTCGTGGGTTCGATCCCAATCTAGTATAAATATCTATATGATGTGAATATTTATATGTGATTCCTGTGTTTTCTGATATACGTAATATAAGTGCTTTTAGCGACTTATCTCGGAGTTGGTTTAAGGTGATTTGTGAAATTTATTTATATATTTATTGTAACATAAACTTTGCCGTGTGGTACTGGCACAATAGAATAGTACCTCCCACTGCACCAGGTATCGTAAGAGGTGACTAAGGTACCAGAACCGACAGATGGCGGTATATCTATCCGCAACAGCAGCAGCATCTCAGTCGCAAAAGCTGCGCTCTGCGTTTGCCAACACGCTTGCCCAATGCGGTAATTAAGAAAAATGACCTTTCTTGTAGTGGCCTATGTCTGGACTTTCCATAGCTGATATAATAATGATGATGAAATGGTTTTCAGTAAATTGGTATTTGTATACAAGATCGGGGCTTTATTCCATATTATTTGTTTTCAAAACAACACAGTTCAGAATTCTTGGAATAAAGAAACCAGGTCAATCGCCTCATAAATATATTGAACAATGGGAGTCTGTGGTTTGTTTGCTTATGTAAAGTTATAATGTGTTACGTGTTCTATTTTTATAGAGAGACTCGTAAAACTCAGAAGAAGAACATATAATATACATAATAATTTATAACGCCAGAAAGTCGCATGGTAGACCATGTGAGGGTACCATCATCTCGCGTCATGTGACATGTAAATGGATCTGATGCCAGAACGAGGCCAACATAAAAATTTTGTTTTATAAATAGTACGCCATGTCTACGGCAAAAATCTAAATATATACCGCATCATTTATTGTGTTGATTGCCATTGTGAATTATAATTATCATATCCTCGCGTGGTTATTGTCATTAATTAAAGAATAGATTAATTTTACATTCGGTATTTTTTTAATTCTATTCTTCGATTACTCTAGCGTCCCGTACCGTATCCGGCCCTCGACTCGAACTGCTTGCGTTTGCCGGCGAACACTGTGAACTGCTCTCCGAAAACAATGGGCGTGTGTTTGTTATTGTGAAGGGCCAGTAAGAGGGCGACCGAAGAAGGCATTTATAGAAATATGCTAATGAATGGAAAATTGTTGTCAACAGCTTCTCTCACCAGCATTTATTAAATCTATTAATTTATTTTAAAATGTTTAAAGAGAAGTTCAAGATGTTTTTTGGTCCCGGTGGCTCTTGTGCGTTAAAGCTCGTGGGCTTGACCCCTACCCAGGACAAATATTTATTATTTGTATTTGTTCTATGTCTGGTTGTTGAATGGTATTTTATATAAAAATTATGTCCATAACACAAGTGCTTTGAGCGACTTATCACGGAGTCAATGTATGAGATGTAGGAATTTACTTAAGACGTTCTTTTTAATGTTAAAGTACTCTACCTCCTTTTTTAAAGCACAAGACATCGTTCACCAATCAACCAGTGAAAGCGTTTACACATGGCCAGACATATTTATACATATACAATATTAGATATTGTTAGCCATACACGAGTGAATACTGCATTCAATTCTAATGCAGTCGTTTTTCTGTGATAGGGATCGAAAGTACAAAGACGAAATTATCGTTTTCACTTTGTTGCTCCAATGTAAACAATCATAATGATATTAGTAAATATGTGTATTGTTCAAGCATCTACTTGTTACAATTTTATACATACATACATCACGCCAGTCGGAGTAGACTGAGCCTATGAATCCTCCACTTTCCGTCGTGGCATACCTCTCTCGCTTCACTAATGCAAGTAATTAGACCTTTCATACACACTCGTTTATTCTTGGTACTTCTGACCTGGCCCTGATAACTATAGACGAGGTATTAAAATCCTTTTCTTCAATGCATAACATTAATAAAAATGTAACTTTCAATATATTTTTTGTAATCATAAACAAATTTTATAACTTAAAAAAGAATTCATGAGTATATCTCATAAGCGTTTATTAACCGTGTTAAGTGGTTTTATTACGAATTTCAATAAATATAAGAATAAAATATTATTAGTTTTAACTTGTTGGTAAATATTCCACAATTAAAGAAAAATTGAGAAAAAGACATCACAGATATTGCTGACAACTTGATTATTTAATTTTTTTGTAGAAAGTGTTGCCAGTATAAAAATACTTATTTCTAACATAACATATTAGAATCTCTCTAGCCGGCATTGCATTGATGTGGTCATATGACACCGATTACTCATAGGAAACTCCAATCCCGTAAGGACTGACCGACCGGATGCCACTGATGAATTATGCATTGTATTCAGATCAATAATTAAAATATACGTAGCGGTAATTACGTTTTTAAATCTATTGTTATATTATAGACCAGGTGTACTATTTGTCAACTAAGCAGTAATAAATAAATTTCCTCAACATCTTATACTCCGTGATGAGTCGATTGAAGCATTTATATTACAGATATCAATTAGCAGTTGATTTCGTTTTTTATTCAAATTGATCTACATAATTTGGTAGACTAATCATATATTTAAATGAGGTAGACCTCATCTGCATTAGTACCTCACACTCACCTATTTCTATTGCCAATTAGCAGTGTTCGCATTGCTGTGTATACTGGGTATATGTGACATAGTATCTTTAGATCACAGGGTTGGCGACACACTAGTGATATCCTTGTGATGACAGTAGCGCCTATAGGCTCCGGTCACGTTTACCATCAGGCGGACCGTATGCTTGACCGACTTCATAATATTGTAAAAAATAACAAATAAATAAAATTATTTTTTAAAACACGTCAAATTGTCGAATTATCAATTCAATTTAAAAAAAATATTGTTTTATTTCATAGCCTAATAGTTAAAGAAGCCGAAGAGAAGTAAAGCAAGTAAATAAAAGGAAGAACTAGGGACAGATCTATTTTTATATCTTATTTGGTGGTCACAACGAATTTTCGCTTCAACTTTGTGTAATAGTAAATAGATATATGGGAGGTATTTATTGAAAACATTCTTGTAAAAAATGGCAATTAGCAACGTAAAATCGCTGACAAATAATTAGCAGTGCTATCATTAATCTTCATGTCGTTTGCTTCACGCAACGTTGTTTTCCTGATACAAATAGACGCGACGATAGCAGACAAGTGGCGCCACTTCGGGAAAGCAGTTTTGTTGGTACGCAGCGAATGTCTCCGCGTAGGTGCTCGTGACGAAAACGCGTAGGATTGTACAAGTGTTTTATATGTAATTAATCATTTACCATTTGTATTAGTGCTCTGGGTGGATACGAATATAAATGATAAACGAATAATGATATCGTTACAAATTCAAATATAAGAATTATAAAGAAAAACGACTGGCCGAGTCCGCTAAAGTCTTGTAAGTATGTATACAAAAAAAGGCGGGAATTGAGTATTTAAAAAAAAAAGAAAAAAATCTGTAAGTTTACGAATTACGACTTATATACGTTATTTGTTCTGTAATGCTTTACTTTTTTTTATTTGTTACAATCAAGAATAACAACCTTTACCATACATTTAAAATTGTTTATACATTGTCCTCTTCAGTCTATGTACAGATTTTAAAGAATGTATTTAAAAAAGGATGAACTTGAATTTAACTCAAAGCATAAAGCTATTAATGCACTAGTAATCATACAAGCCGACTTGTAATATATTGAAATAATCAAAAGCCATGTTAAAATATTGTTTTAATGGCACACAATATACTTAATACTCAATAAGCCGTGAGCTACCGGCAGTGTAGAATAGTACCTCCCCCTGTACCAGGTGTCGCAAAGGCGACTAAGGTCGGCACTGACGAATATCGGATCGTACGGATCGTGTATCCATCCGAGACAATGCAGCTCAAATGCAGAGGACGGGGATAGGCAGCAACAGAATCCTCGCCGCAAAAATCGCGCTCTACGATTCCCAATACGCTTGCCCAGCGCGGTAATTACGGGCAAATTTTCCCCATTCTTGAAGAGGCCTATGTCCAGCAGTGGGCTTCTGTTGGCTAGTATGATGATGATTATAGTTCAGACTGTTACCTAGGTTTTTATATATAAAGAATATAAGTATTATTATTTTGACGTCATGATATTTATTTATTTGATGATGCTACCTATGTTATTAGGTTTGTTTCTATTTATCTTTTTAACAGCTGTTTGAAGTTCATTGCACGTGTAAGGATCCCTTTACATTATTTTCATAACTCGGTCTTGGAGATAATCAAACGCATCCACTTAACGATTACTTACTCCTTATTAACTAAGACATCAGCTACAGAAAATCCCGTTAAAATTGGTGCAGCCGTTAAAAATATATCAAGCACAATACAGTCGACATTTTTGAAAAATTTATTATTATTTGTAGAACTGTCATATTAAATTTTCACCCCCCCCCCCCCCCCCCCCTTTTACTCTCTCAAGAGGTGACTTTCAAAATTTCACCGTTTTTCATGACTTTCTATGAAGAACCTTTATACTGAATTTCATTCGAATAACTTTAAAAAACAGCTAAGTTTCATTCTAACTTGCACCCCCATTTTGCCCGTTTAGGGGGTGAATTTTCTGAAATCCTTTCTGATTGGTTTCATATGTTATAAAAAGAACTCTTGTGAAAATTTCACACTGCTTCGAGTGGAAATACTATCTATCGGTTCTGGTACCTTAATCGCCTCTTACGACACAACATACTGAGGGAGGTACTATTATACTCTGCCGGTATCAACGGCACTACATGAATGCTAATAAACAATTTTATTACAGATACTTGCACAACAGCTCGTATGAAGTGACATTAAACCAAAGTCAATATGCCGCACCGATACATTGATAAAATTCAAAGAGAAAAGAAAATACAATTCAAAGAAACAGAGTTGGGGACTCTTTACATGGATTATGTACAATAATCATTACTGACAGCTCATGATATATAGATTTTATCACATGATCAATATTTACTGATAATAATAAATTATATTATGTGACAGTACATATAGAAACTTCTCGAGCGCCTTTGTCAGCTGATAACGTTCAATATTGAATTAAATAAAAAAGTAATTGTGTTAAGGAGGCATATAAGTAACAGTCGTTTTGTAAAATATAGTCATAAAGTCATAGTCTGATAAATTAATATTAAATTAATGAGATCTAAACCAAAAAAAACATAGCATCGGTTTATGAAATGACATATTTATATTCATTGTAATCATCATACCAGCCATTAAAAGTCCACTTTTGGACATATGCCTCCCCAAGAAAGGGGGTATGTTGCCCATAATTGCTGCGCTGGGCAAGTGTGCAAGGCAATCGCAGAGCGCAGCTTTCGCGATGGGGATGCTGCTGCCCATCCCCGCCCTGTACATTAGAGCTGACTTTTTTGAATGGATAAACCGTCACTTGACGGTTCATAGTATTAAACATACAAAATTTACTTTGACAACTAAATTTTACTTTAAAAATCTGCGGGAACTTAGCTGGTTGACTTGAAAAGGATGTATGTACAACATGAGAAATCAAACTGGCATACACTAAATTTAAGAAATTAGTACATAACTATCAAATACAAAAAATATACGCATTACATTTGACAAAACTTTTTAAATAAACGCAATATAAGGGAACGTTTCAACAGGATTCGTAAGAAATTGAACCTGCAAGAAAAATTGATTGAGCTGAAGGTTCCATATCACCTGGAAGAAAATATCGGAACCCTCGTTAGTACCAAATTTTTTATTTATTGAACTTTATTGCACAAAATATTACAAAATGTACAAATGGCAGTTGGCTTTATTTCCCAGTCAACCATTACACGAAACAGAAAAATATATACAGTGGTGCAGACAATATATATACAAAATAGATAAACGTGACATATATATTTGTTTAAATAAACGCAATAAATCCATATGATATAAATATATATATATATATATATATATATATATATATATATATATATAAAATAACGTACATCAGAAATAGGGTTATACAGTTTCAGAATATATTTGTTTGGGGATTGCTTAATATTCAACGGAAGCTCGTTCCAGAGTCGTATAGTTATCTGTCCTATTGTCCTGGAATAAACAGATTACCTGATATAGACCTCTAACAATATGCGTCTCACTCTTAGTTATTCTTACAGTTAAACAGCTGATTGGTATTCAGGATTAAAGAGAGTGAGAGAAAGAATTACTAAATAATGTAACATAACACTATTGAATCAATGACAATGCTAGTAATATCCTCAAGATTCCACAATCGTTTATTCTACTGGTTACCTTTATGGTTGGTATACCTACGGGAAATGTATGTCTGTTATCTTCCAAGTCATCAGCATCATAGCAATTGTTACGTAGTTGGACATAGGCCCGAAAGAAAGGGAAATTTTTGCCTATAATAGCCGTGCCGGACTGGATAAGAATGCAATGCTGCTGCCAATCAACACCCTGTTAAATTAAGGGTGGATATACCGACATCTCTCCGTTCTGGTACCTCAGCCTCTTAAGACACCTGGTACAGGGTGAGTTACTATTCTACTTTGCCGGTACCCCACGGCTCGTTAATCCACCTTATTCGTTTTCCAAGTAACATAAACAATCTATTCCGTAGTAACGATTGATAAAGAAACTTCTAAGTAAAAATAAAAACGGTACTATTAACGGTAAAATCAAAGAAGTGAAAAATATGAAAATTTACGTTTGCCAGAACTATAAAACCGAAATGAGGAAAACTAGTCGAGTCCGAAGAATTCTCGTTAAATAGTGCAATTGTGATATGAGTTTTATGTGTTTCAAGGCAGATTGTAAAATAGCTATAACGAACGATTCGTGTTATTGCGTTCTATATTAATCTGTTATTCCGGAACATTCGCTTGTTACAGTACACTGTTACTTATTTAAACTAAATAAAAATAATACATACAATCCATAGTTACTGTTTCTTGTACCGTTGGTTATCCAATACCTTTACCAATGTGCGGATTAATGAAACGGAAACAAGAAATTGACTGCTGTTGTTATGTAATTTAGACATTAGATAAAGGTCTTCAATAGAAAATGCAGCTCAACACTATTATAATTTCAGAATGGTACCTGCGTTACGCGAAATTCTAAGCCCGACTATTAAAGAAAATGTCGAATGTTTATATAGTTAATATTTTCACGAAAAGAATCCTCCTTTCTATTCTTATAAAGACAGACCATGGGATGACTCTATTGACCTAAATAATCGAATACAGGCAAAATACTTCACTGTACTACGTACTAGGTCTCCCGCTAAACAGTGTTCGCGTTGATGTGTTTCGTGGAAAGGGTTAAAGCAGTGAAATTACAGCTGAATCTGACAAAAATCTTTGAGACACAAGGATCGCGAAGTGCTAACTATGTGTTTGTTAAGACGCAAGTGTGTTTCTGATGCTTGTTTGCTAAGTTAGAAACATAACGGATTACAAGAATGATAAAAAAAATTTCATACTACGAATTTCATGCATTACGTTGACGTCAACAGTTATTTTTAAATAAATACTAAGAAAGTCTCTTGCCATTACAAATTAAACACTCCAATTCACAAGGAAAACGCATTCTTGTTATGTAACAGAGCACTAATAAAAAAGCTAACAAAAACTTGACCAAATATTCATGGAAACGGCAGTTCAGAGAAACTGATTGTTTATTTGGTTCTGATAGGAGTTGAAGGTTAAAAAGCCTTTACATTTCCTTGACATTATTTATTTCGTATCATTACAGGACAATAGACTTTTAAAAAACGATTTATTCTTTTATCGGCTTTAAAGCGCGGTTTAGTTAACTTTTTACATTTTTTTAGACGATTCGGTTACCTTTTGGCAACCGTTTTAGTGAACACAAATATATCTAAATAGAAATAGAAAGTATCTAAATAGAAAATATCTATAAAAAAAAATTTTTATGAAATATTATACAGGCCGCATACAATTGGTCATATTGGAACTCACTTGAAGAGGCCTATGCCCAGCAGTGGGCGTCTTGCGGCTGATTTGATGATGATGATCATGATTGTAATTTTATATACCTTATTCTATGTATTCTATGGAATGGCTCAGACTGTTCATTACTTACCGGTTATTTAGGTCCACCACGGATATTTCAAAGGAATTGCAATAATCTGATAAGGCTGCCTATTGTACTTTATTAATATACAAGCAGTGCCCGCGATTTCGTCCGCGTAGAATAGTGACTTTGGGGTATACTAGCCTTTTCCCTGTTTTTGCAACATTTCTCACTGACGCGTCGCTCCTATTGGTCTCAGCTTAATGTTTTATAGCTTAAAGCCTTCCTCTATAAATTGACTATCCAACATAAAAATAATTATTTAAATCGGACCAGTAGATCCTGAGATCAGCGCGTTTAAACAAACAAACAAACAATCTCTTCCGCTTTATAATATTAGTACAGATGTATTCTTTTTATATATTGTCACATTCAATTCCACAAATAGGTGCACAAAAAAAGTAATTATAAAATTCTAGCATATATTTTTAAATACTTAATATGACATTAAATAAGTTATTCTAAGAAGGATCTATATTAATATATATAAAATAAGATAAAATAAATATATTTAAATGTATAATAAAATAATATAATAACGGTAAAAAAACGCAACGTTACAATATTTTATTTGACTTTTAATAAATAATTAATACATACTTATATCATTCCTGTGTCCCATCGGGATAGGCAGAGACCATCGATCTCCACTTGCTTCGATCTTGGCATACCTGTCTCGCTTTCTTTACTCGCATTAGTCCTTTCATACACGCCCTTTTATTCCTAGTACTTCTGACCTGGCCCTGGTTTAATACCTCTTGTAACTAGTTAAGATATGTTCACCTAGGCCGCCTTATGCCAACTGTTCCATTCACTTCCGTTCTATATATTTGTGCAGTCATTCTTCTTCATCTATCCTTTCATGCCCAAACTGTCTCAACATTCCTTTCTCTATAGTTGCCACAACATCATATTTTACACCACATTGATCTCTTATTACACTATTCTTTAATCTATCTCTCAAACTCACAACATACATACTTCGATGTACTCTCAATTCTCTTCATGCTTCCCATCTCAAGTAAAAACACTTTCCAGGTACACAAACTCTTTCACTTGTTTAACTTTTATGTCATCGATTACAATTTCAGAATTTGTCATACTTTTTCCCTTTTCAATCACCATCACTTTCGTCTTACTTATGTTTATTTACATACCTTACCTTTTAAAGAAATTTTGCTTAATCGTCAGCATCTTTACCACAATTAATATTTCCTTCATTTATTCAAGGTGTTATTCAAAAAGTATTGTGTGTAATAGTTATTTAAATTCATTATATTTTCAGTGCATTTTGTATATAAACATTATTTACTTATTCTCCACTTGAATTTTAACTGTGTCAAATTTCACGTTAATAATTTCGCGAAATTTCCTTAAAAAGGGGCACGAATTTTTCGCTGTAATATATAGATGTACAAATTGACTTGTCTGTTATAAGTACCTATTAGTAATCAAATTACTGATGATTAGTGATGATGAAGTCGTTAATAACATAACAATCACAATCATCAATTAGCCATAGAACGTCAACCGTAAGACACAGGACAATACATTCGCAATAGTATCAATCTACGCGCTTGGAATGCTATTGCCCGTTTGCCCAACTACACCTCGTTGCATTTAAGCTTCGCTATACCGGATGGATCGGTTCCGATACCTCTGAGGTAGTTAACCTCTTACGACACCCGGTTTACCAAGAAGTGATAAAACAATAGGTTAATAAAAAATAAGATAAAACGATAAACCACACGTAGCAGGATAATAATCGAACTGAAACTTCCGAACCTTAAAAATTACGTCACAAACTTGTTTACACAATGGATTAATTTCAATAAAATATGTCTTTTAAAAGATAAAAAGAGCGGAAGAGTTGAATGGTACTTTTCCTTATACCAGGTGTCGTAAGAACTAGAACCAACAGATAGTGATATACCCGCAACAGTATAGCTCAAGGTTGGCAACGCGGTAGTGATATCCTTGTGATAATACGAGCGTTTATAGACCAAGGCTTTGCTCACTATCCCGTGGGCTTGATGATTGCTTATCAACCTAAACTAATAAAAAATTAAAATTGTATAGCTTTGCTGTCATAAAGCGACATATATTTCTTCTTTCCGCGGGCAGAGTCGTGGGCAGAAAGCTAGTCTATACGTATTACTAACCTGCTTTGCGGTACTTATCATCATTATTATCGTCATCATCATCTTAGCTACCGGAAGTAGACCCATGCTCAGCAATGGTACGTCCATTGCTGAGCATGGGTCTAAAAAAAAAGGGGATGTTGCAAATAATTTCCGCGTTGGGCAAGTTTGGTGCTGCTACCCATTTTCACCCTGTTGCATTTGAGCTGCACTGCTTCAAGTCGATATACCGCCATCTGCCGGTACCGGTACCTTAGTTGCCTCAAGACACCTGGTACAAGGGGAGGTACTATTCTGCTTTCCCGGTACCACACGGCTAACAACATGCAATATTCTTATACTTACTATAACTCATACAATAACGACACAACCACAAAATTACCTGTTATAAATGTTTATATTGCAATAAAAACAGAAGCGAGTGATATCTAAATATAGAGATATATAATCATATGTTGATCACCTCACGTGTATATACGTAGTATATATGTATATCTTTATATATCGGCGTTCACCGTCCCTTAATCTGCGTTTCGGAGAAATCTCTTGGATGGGTGCCAATAGTCGGATGTTGAGATCGCGCCTCTTAATGAAGACAGACGGACGGAATGAGTGACATATTCCAATCCAGTGGGAGATAATGGCGAAGCGAAGAAAATGAGACACAAAGTAAATAACATGAGGAAAGTATCGGGAGTATTTATTTTAGGGACCGGAACCGATAGATGGCGGTATAACCATACGAAACAGCGCAATTTAAATACTACAGGGTGGGGATGGGCAGTAGCATCCTCGTTGATGTTGTGCTCTTCGATGGCAACTACGTTTTCCCAGCGCCGCAATTATGGGTAAAATTCCTCCTATCTTGGGGAGGCCTATGTCCAACAGCGGACTTCTATGCCTGATACGATAATGAGTGTGCACCTTTAGTGTGCCTACTCGACAAAATATGTTCATAGCCACATTTATCACCTGCAATGGAGTGTTCATATGTTCCTTATATAAAAAAAAATCCTGTCACTGTGTTTGACCGGGATGAACTTCTAACTTGATGAACCGATTTTAATAATTTATTGCTAACTGGGCACAGTTTTATCCGACTTGAGAGATAAGATAGTTTATACCTCAATTTAAAGTCGCAATATACCATGAGACACATGTAAATATAGTTAAAACAGGACAATGTTAGTTGTATTAGCTAGTATAATCATGGAGGATGTCTGCCCATAATTGACGTGCTGGGCAGGCGTGGTGGCAATCGCAAAGTAGTGGTAATAACTCGCAGATTACTAAAAATCTTGACCTTAACAGCACTGGAATATTAGCTTGCTCGTACATTTTGTTTGAGGGCGTACGCCGTGTTTGAATGTTAAGATAAATATTATTTGTACGAGATCTCGGAAAAACGTTTTAAGAGAACAATTTCCTGTTTAACTGCGTTTGGTTATATTGTTAACGGCGGGGTCCAGGTTGAGTGCAAAGAAAATCATTTCCATTAATATAGCAATTACTTAGAAATGTTAACAAGTCGCAATGAATACTTCTTGAAAATTATGTATCAAGTGTCTATGAATCTTGTTATACTCGTAACAAGAGTTAAAAAGAAAATATATGTAAACATTTTATGACAATATAAAATATGTAATTACTGTTTAAATTAAAATGGTGGTATCTTATGTAAAAAAGGTACCATATATACATATATACATTGATCTAAATCCGTGTTAAGTTGATAAAAGTATTTGTGTTGTGGATATCAGACAATGAATAACAAAAATAATACTTAGATACATATATTTAACACCCAGACATGGAAAAAACCCAAATAGAATCGTATAAATATTTGCCCTGGATGGGAATCGAGCCCACGACCTTTGGCGGCAAGATGGGATCACTACCATCTGCGCACATCGGGCCCGCCTATTAAACTTCATATTACAAAATAACACATCATCTTATCAGTCGTAGAAAGTCACTGTTGGACATAAGCCTTTCCGAGAAAGGAGGAGTTGCTGGACTACTCAGATTTCAAATACAGCGTCCAGGGGGCGAGGTTACTGATTTATGGGCGACCCGGTGCCCGGTTTTAACCTGCCTGCTATGCGTCGCGTCTGATATATCCGATGGATATACCGCCATCTAACGCTTCTCGTCAGTCGCCTCTTGACATGGCACCTGGTATAGAGAGGCATATAATATATATATATATTATGTTTTTATATTCTGACATTTTAATCGGTTATTCTTAGCAAATCACGCAAATGTGACGTAGTAATTTTATCGCTAGCAGCTAAATCGGTAAAGACAATAAGAATCTATTTAGATTACGGTTCGACATCGCGATTAGCTTAAAATAGTATTGTCTGTGATTCCACGAACGTAGTAATATATAGAAGAATAAAAAAGATAAGTTTGCCATAAATCTTGAACTTTATGAATTATTATGAAAGTATACGTTTCAGTGAATTTATTGCGAATCGGTTTTTGTAGTTCGGAGAAGTTGTCTGAATTCCCTCTGAGTACTTGCCAAAAACTACAGAAGAAGTTCAGTTAAATAATGATACTATTGAATAACTAACAAAGAAAATATAAATATAATACCTGTTTTGCTTATTCTATTTCCAAAAAATATAACTTTATACAAACGCTCAAATAATATTAATATTTTACATAAATAGATAAGTGAAATAAATTCACACGACTTTACGATACATGTATCTAAATAAATAGTTTATAGCACATGTGATACGAATATACAAAGGAATACAGACAATACAAAGGAATGATCAAAATAATACTTAGATACATATATATAACACCCAGACACAACAAATAGAAATATTCAACATATAAATATTTACTTTTGGTGGGAATCGAACCCACGCTCTTTGGCGCACGAAATAGGAGCACTACTATCTGCGCCATCGGTCCCGTAAATACATATCACAATTCAGTTGCCGCCGCGAGGTACGCAGTTTGGATAAGGGCATCGGACCTTTGATCTATGAGAGGCCCCGCCCTCTCTTTTCGGTGGCGCTGGAATTGACGTCTGAATAGTCCAGCAATAGGTTCGTCCGAAAAAAAAAAGATTCTTGGTCTGTTTCTCAGTTCTTTTGAACAGTGTAATGTTAATTCTTATGTAATTATAAACTGGAACAGTAATACATACAAATTTCTATTTTTTTTCTTATCGAAACGTTTTAGTGTTCTATCTATGGTTTCTTTATTTTCTGATGTCCATAACACAAGTGCTATGACTTAACCCGAAGTCAGGTCAAGGTATGAGGGTTTTTGTGTAAATTATATTTGAATTTCAAACAGACGTTTGACCTACAGCACCATACTTTAACAATATATAAAAATGTTGTTTCGAGATTTTATGCATAGAAAAATGCTATTATATTTACTTAAAAAAAACAAATTGTCTCATGCAGGACTTGAACCTGCATCTTTCTCATGCCGGACGGCTGCATAACCTCTGTCTTGACACAAACGCTATGCAGCCGTCCCAAGGCCGACATTTTCTGCGGCATCAGTGGCGGTGTTCCAGAGGCTGCCTGCTAAATTCCATAGTAACTACGTATTTTTTACTATGTACCTTGACGGATTAGAGTCGGGCCGGTAGTCCACGATACTGTTCCAATTCATCTAACGTCACATCGATCGCATTCCAAACGCAAACCGATGTAAATTAGAAGAATTTGACACCTAAGGGTGCGTCCCCGGGCCTCGTGTACGTCACCCAGGTATGTAGGACCACGCAAACATGGGATCGCTCTATAATGACTGGCTTAGCCTCGTTCGCTGGATGACGTCAATTAATTCAATGGTTTTGTCCCAGTCTGTATAAGCCCGCGTTCCCACTATATTGTTACGGTTTTTTTATACCACGAAGGTGGCAAACGAGCATGCAACCTTCTGAATGGAAGGCGGTTACCACAGCCTATAAATAAATAAATTTAGACGACCTCACAAACTTTGACCTGACTCCGAGATAAGTAGATTAAAATAGTTGTATTACGGATATCAGACATCAGAGGAATTACTAATATAATATATACTGTAAGCTCATGACACGTAAGTTAACAGTAGCATTTATTTTGTTCTTTTTGGTGAAATAAATAAAGAAGATAATGAACGGAAAGTGAAAGCCGGAAATAGAGTCAATGGAGCCTTATATGCCCTTATGGGCAGCCAAAATGTGTCAAAAAGGGCACGACTGGCTGTTCATAGAGGTGTGTTGGTTCCAACACTGATATATGGTAGTGAACGTTGGGTATGGCAGAAGAAGCACGCGAGTAGAATAAATGATAAAGGTGTATATGTTTAATACATTCATAATATGGTAGAAAAACAATGATAATAATTTTAGTTTTCTAACGTGGCTCTATCGCTGGTTGAACCCGACAAGATAGATCAAAATAATGTACTGTAGTATTATACACCTTAAAAAGTCTATAAAAAGTGGCAATGTGATAACCCACAGTATTTTTTTTATTCTTATTAAGTAACCAATAAAAGTCCAAGTGTGATCTTCATTCCTCGATAAATTGGTTCTCATTTAAAAAGTCGTATGTCTCTTATACGTCCATATCAATAAATAAAAAAATGTTTCGTATAATTAAAATTACAAACCGAGTTCATGAGGTGTTCTTATCTCAAAACGCTATCATAATCCGTGCGTCCATAAGTTAAAATTTTATAGCAGTTTTTAGAACTTAATCAAACATTGATAAATTCACTATAAATTGGTTTTTGTTGTTCCAAGAATTTATACAAACCACACAAATCTTTCTAAAAACTTGAATAAAAAAACATATTTATCTATCATCTGATAAATAATTGTGCAAGATGTATATAACTAAGTGTTTATGGTACCAAATATCAATAATATATTCCCAAAAATTAATTAAAACATTCCAGAAAGTACAAGTTTCCGGCCGTGCGATCGTTCAAATTAAGAAATATTCATTCAATACCTGTTATTCAGATGGGTGACCCAAAATTATCCTGAGATTCCCTGTACTTCGGAAGACGCCTGAAACTGGTGTTTAGACATATTAGATATCCTTCTAACCCATCCAATCATTTAGATCAGACGTACGTAAGTGAATACGTACATAAGTGAATCATTGTCCCACATTGAGAACATTTTAAAATGGCCGATAATAATGACGTATAGGCCTACTGAAGAAAGGGGACATTTGCCCATAATTGCTCGTGCTTGGCAAGCGTGTCGCGTCCAGCAGTAGACTTCCAATGGCTGATATGATAAACCCGCTATGTAGTTGAAATACAAGTGAAAATCTATGTGTGCTAATTAGAACTGAAAGCCTTTGTAACACCATCCACATTTAAACTGAAATAAGTTTTCAGAAATTTCAATTAGATTAGAATGAATTAATATGTACATTACACATTTTCCATGAAACCATTTTTCACCGCCAGCCTGTTAAATTTTCCACTAACTCGTTAATGAATCAGCGGCCATTTTAATTAAGGGCGCCATGTTGGAATAGTAACTTTTTAATTTTCAAACGTAAGAATGAGTGAGCTGTATGGCGACGTTCCCTTGGCCCAGTTACATCATTAAGCCTAGATCGTTTCATGGAATTGTTGGTAGTGAATTACCATTAATTATCTATATTACAGTGGAACTCGTAAAAGACAGTGCGTATAATGAAACAGCAACTATAATAATTTTGCGAACAAATAAATTAATGTCGTCTAGGGCTTTTTCATGGTGAAATATTTTGTTTTGATGATGTCATGAATAGAACTTGCCTTAGACTCATTATTTATTCTCTATTGAGCAGTCTACAACCAGATTAGCCTAGTACATTTTTTTTATTTCATGGTTGCACAATGTTAGAAATTTAATTTACATTAAGACGAAGTTAGGTAAATTAAAATTAGTGTTTAGAGTAGTTTCGATATGTGAATGTTTTTCTTTTCCATAAAACCTTAGCGGAGCTCCTTGCCAAATTCTATAACGCTACTTTTGGGCCAACCAAAATATTTTCTATTTACAGTCAAAGCACGGAAAGGCAATAAAGTCTACACGTAATTACGTACAGCTGTCTTAACGGTCACGCAAATACAGCCTTTTATTTACCGAAGTACTTTGTATTTGGTTTCACCATTTGCAAGAAAAAATTCAGGTCGTAAGACATTATAATGAAGACTTTTTAGGGTTTTTTATCTTAGTCCTTGGTTATTTTTCATGCAGATTCAGCCACGACGCTCGTTTAGACCTTCATCGACACTTTTGAGCAGATTAATAAAAGTGGAGGAAACAAGAACAGTACTTGTCCCAATGGAGGATATGCCTGAGTTTAATGAACTCTTTGACTAGAGCCAAAGTTATCCCTACGGGCCGAGATTACCCGGATATCTGACATCATATCTTTAATATTTCATTTATATTAATCGATGACATCACTTTTTTACGATATATCGATACATTTCAAATATCAGGTGATACATTTTATAACATGAGACGATTTGATAAACATTAAGTCTTCGTAGTTATTGGTAATTTATTACGATAATAAATATAAACCGTAAATTTTTTAAATGAAATTTGAAATTCTCATTACGATTTTTCATATTTATTCAATACTTTAGATTGTAAACAGAAATCATTATTAGATTGTTTGTATTTAATTAAGTTAGAATAAATTTCTTATTTCTCTTACTAATAGACAACTGGAAGATGGGAATCACAGAAAGACCTAGATATCATTTCTTACAATATCAATATGGTTTTTTCTTAAGTTGGTAAAAAAAAATGATGATAAAAAACGGAAGTTATAAGTTTATGTTGTAGCTATATTACTATTTTCTATTTGCTATTATTGCTTATTTGCTATTATATTATTAACTAAATGTAGACGGACATGGATGGGGAGATATATTTTTAGGGTGTGTAATTAAATTAATTTCGTGAAATTAAACGTTCCCATAATTGGGAACGTCTTTAAGGCTGCCATGATGATTTATTTAGAGATAGCGCTGATTTCTCAGCACAAAAAAAAACAGTGGGGAAAATTCGACAAGTCTACAAAGGTCTTGGTAGCACAATGGTAGTGCAGTTCCTTGGTTAGGGAAAGATGCAGGTTCAGGTTTCTTCTGAAGCATTGTTATCTTGTAATTATATCGCAATCTTAAATGAACATAACAATTAAAAACTGCAGGTTTATGTAGATCTTTCGAAATTAACCTAAATGGTCGGATTATGGTCCAGTGAGATCCGAGCACCAGACCCGACAATAAGCGGTGTATCTATCCAAAACGAGGCATTGTGGGCATAGACGCCGAATGTATTAAATAGGTCTAGGTATTAGTTACATAATATTTGTTGTCATGTAATCTACATCAAAAAAGATGAATCGGCGATACGTTTTTATAAATGTAATTATACGCGTAATTATACTAGAGGGCTCGGCTCACCTTCCCGTGATTTTTTTGGTGATGCAACTGTTTTATATTTATTTATTTATTTCGATATTACATATATACATTTTAAGATGTAACAGTATATAATAGTTGTGTGGTACATGACCCTGCCAGGGTGTCGCCATACATACTTACAATTAATAAAATTGAACTTAATGCTAATAATTTCGCATGAATACGGCCTGTATGAGATTTCTAAGAATTCGTTTATAGATATTATAATTTGTTATAAGTGTATTTTTATTATGTACAAACTATTTTCGAAAGCTTAATTTACTCTGTTAATATTTAGATTACTGCTGTAGAAATGCCATACTATGACGATTTTGGCACCTCCTTGGTGACCCCTCACAGTCCTGACCTGATTAACCCGTCCGTGTCTTTCATGCAACGCAAGTATCTAACGACATGGTCTAGCGTAGATTATAATAAACAAGACCCCCCCCCCCGGCTTCGCACGGGCGCAATGAGGATAAAAAATGGTTATTGTGTGTTACCTCTAAAAGAATTGCACACACCATCACGGATGTTTTTGTAGACTTTTTTAAAGAGTACAATAATATAGTAATTTATTTTGATATGTCTCGTCGGATTCAGCCCGTTTTTGCATTGCAATCTCAAAGAAATATGTATGTTTATTTATATCATCACATGAGACTCTTCTAAAATTCTCAGTGTTTCTCTAATTATATCATGCATGTATTATACACATAATCTTTCGCCTTAGATCACACTATCTATTAAAAAAAACATCAATCAAATCAACATCTAAATCGGTTCCATTGTTTTAAATAATAATAAATTCACAAAACATTTTATACAACGGCCTGACTAATATAAGTCACTTAAATCACTTGTGTTACGGACACCAGCCAACAGAGGAATCACAAATAAAATACCAGAATTTATAATTTACACACAGACACAGAACGAATACAATACACAAATATACATCGTTTAACTGTTTGTCCTGGATGGCGAACTAGCCCACAACCCTTGGTGCACATGAAAGGATAATTTAGACAGACTACATCGGATAAAAAAGTACCCGAACTATTTCCATGTTGACATTCCTATGGCAGGTCAAATCAGACATCTATAATAATAGGCTAAACAGATAATTATAGGCTTAGACGTAAATTATTCTGCTTTATCAACCTATTATAAAACCTGTTATAAAAAATTGGTTACGCATTATGCGGTGATATCAAACGTAATTAGACGGATTCAGTATTAATTAATATCATTTTAAATTTGCTAGAGGCCTTAAGGATTCCATGCATATCATTCTATTCTTCTACATATAAATAATTTAAAATAATATCTTACGAGTTATCGCAAAAAAATTACAAGCGTACGTACGAATACAATTTTGCTGTAGTCTATTGTTTATGGTCCTTAATAAAACACTAACATGTATGTGTGCGTGTGTTCATGTGTGAGTGAACGTGTTGTATCTTCCTCGTGTCAAGCCTGTCCTGCTTCCTCGTCTATTTTTAGCTGAGGTTTATTTTTGGCAGCTATGTTGTGCCGACATCCTTCTTCGTCTCGATTATAATCTGTCATGAATACTTATGATATAGTTCTGCGCATTAGGAATTATTAAAGCACTGTTTTGTTCCGGATTTGTTGTATTTCCGCATCAAAACCGGTTGGGATTTATAAGGATAAATTTGTTATGACGTAATATTTTTTTTTAGAACACGTCACTGCAGTCTATAGACGTCTCGTATTATCGCAAGGACATCACTAGTGCGTTGCCAAGCTTTTGACTTGAAGATATGTCACATTACCCCGTAATTTACTGCTTCTCTGGCTCTTCAAACCGGAATACAGCAATACGAATTTATTAATTAGGTGAGAGTGAGGGACTAATGCAGACTTGTAGGTTTTAACCCACTACATCTAAAAAAAGGATATTTTTGGCATTACACTGATAGATAATTACAAAATTCACCAATCACGTAGCAGTTAGAGCCATCATTTCTCATACGCGAAAAACCTCATTACATCCGAAATATTCTGCAATATTGCAGGATTTTCAGGCGAGGTTTTATCAATAATTTCCCGCAATTTCCCCTTTTATAGTCCTTCCCCTTTTCCTTCCCCTCTTGACCCTTATTTTCCTTTAAAAGGTGAATTTCCCCTCAATGTGGAAACACTAATTTAAATACAATCTTTGCAGACAATTAGGGATTATCCGCGTGGTTTGCTGTATGCGAAATCAGCAATGTTAAGCCCGGGTCATTGACCTTGCCGTGATCAGTCTAATGCACGGTTCATTGATAGTGTGGGAATCTAAAGTTCTTGGTATTTTTTGTTGAGATATTGTGTTTTTACTCAACAAATCACTTAGATTTAGTTTGTAACTGTGACGTGTTTGTAGACTTTTAGTACCAATTCACAAGGTTAAACTAATTTACTAATATTACACAATACCTACTCTGAATGTGACTCTTTAGTCCTTTACATAACTAGCTGATAATAACTAAATGACTCTTTATTAATATAAACCTATTACACGTATTTTTAAATCATTACGATTTATAAACAAAAAACTGAGCAAACAGACGTTGTCCTGTCTTAAATAAATACCTATGTAATAAACATGTCTATTAATTGACATTATACAATAGTATATACATACTTATAACTATTATAAACATATACTTCATCATACCAGTCATTGTAAGTCCACTGCTGGACATAAGTCTCTGCAAGAAAGTAGTATTTTTGCCCATAATTGCAACGCTGGGCAAGCGTGTTGGCAATCGCAGAGCGGTGCTATCGCGACGGAGATGCTGCTACCCACGTCCGGCCTATCCATTTGAGCTGCACTATTTCGGATGTATATACCGCCATCTGTCGGTTCCAGTACCTTAGTCACCGTTACGACACCGGGTGCAGTGGGAGATACTATTCTATTCTGCCGGTACCTAACTAATATACTTCGAAGCATCTTGCAGCAGCAAAAGCAGTCTTCTAGGTACACAAGCAATCAAGAAATGCAGCTAACAAAAAGCCTGATACAATAATATTTTATTTGGTTTAATGTTACGGAAATATATGAAGCAAGAAAAAGTCCATTTTCCTTAAGCCGTCTTCATATAAGTCAGGGGATCTTACCTCCCTCGGGATATATTTGTGGTGTGAGAATATACAGAATGTTCGCAAAATTTCTTCGTGAGTCGCTGTATTATTATTAGTATCGATTTATTTTATTATTATTAAAAGGAAATATTTTGATTGCTACGTGTATTGTTATAAAGAGGACAAGAGCTATTCATTGCAATTTTTTGTTTATAATTAATTTGTATTACTCAAAAATTATAGTTATTGAAAATATAGTACTTTACCTTTATAACAGGTGTTGTAAGAGACGAATGAGGTACTGGAACCTACAGATGGTAGTATCCACTATGAAACAGGGGAATGTGTAGCAGCCTTCACCCAGTGAAGCTACGGTTGCCACAACGCCTTCCCTCAGGTTTTAGGAGTAAGTGGACCACTACGCTGGCTGCACGCGGATTACGCCTATGATGGACCTTTAAGGTCTGCAAATTTTACTGGCACTTTGGGCTTATTCGGAATTCGAAGCACGGAAGAGCTCCAGAAAATTTAATTACAATATTTTTTGTATAATGTATACACAATAATTACAAACAAAAGAAGCAATAAATAGCTCTTCGCTCTTTATAACAATTTCAGGTCCTAATGCGACACTTAAACAATCTACACAGGTCAAATTACGCACGGAACTCGGTAGATTTATATTTCTACGGATTTTCGATCTTGAAAACCTAAATGTAATGTCAAAGATGGCATAGGGGTGCTTTTATCGAATTAAAATTGCATTGAATGATAATTCTTTGATTATTAAAGCTGAGTTAATATATTGTTGTAAATAGTGAAATGTTAAAACATTTTGTGAATAAATGTAGAAAAACTCAATGACGTCTTTATTTCAATTCTCCCAATTGATTAATCAGCCGTGAGGTACCGGCTGATAAGAATGGTATCTCCTCGTGTAACAGGTGTCGTAAGAGGTGACTAAGGTACTGGAACCGACAGATAGCGGTATATATGAGTCCATCCGAAACGTTGTAGCATAAATGCAAATTGTGGGGATGATTTATAACACGCCTGTCCAGCGAGGCAATTATGGCCATAATTCGCCCTTTTTGAGGAGGTCTATGCCCAGCTGTGGACTTTCAATAGCTGTGACAATGACTTTTTCTAACACCCTCTATACATGAACCCTATAAACGACTGGCAGGCTTATTTTGGAGGAAAAGTAGAACGCGTAAACGACACAAAATACTTATATAACGTAAACAAAAGTCGTAAGTAGCCGTGTTTGTTTCACTTGATCATATTTTATACACGTTTTGACGGGCCCGATGGCGCAGATGGTAGTGATCCTGTCCTGTGCGCCAAATGTTGCGGTTTCGATCCCCACCCAGGAAAAATATTTATATGATTTATGTTTGTTTTGTGTTTGGGTATTAAATATATCTATTTAAGTATTTTATTTGTGATTCCTCAGTTGTCTGATGTCCGTAACAAAAGTGCTTTAAGCGAATTATCATGGAATTTGGATAATGCATAAGATGTTGTGGGAATTTATTTATTATATATTAAACATTTATTAATACTAATAATAGTTATAAATTATCACAACATCTCATACATTGTCCTGTCTCTGTGATAAAACGCTGAAAGCGCTTGTGTTACGGACAACAGACAACAGAGGAATACATATATTTGACAGCTAGATAGACCGCTGTCCACTGCTGGACATAAGCTTCCTCAAAAAAGGGGGAATTTCGCCCATAATTACCGCGCTGTGCAAGCGTGCTGGCATCGGCAGAGCACAGCATTCGCGCCGCGGATGCTGCCTATCCCAACCCTCTGCATTTGAGCTACACTGTTTATATACCACCGCATTTATATACCACCATGTTTCGGTTCTGGTATCTTAGTCGACTCTTACGACACCTGGTACAGAGGGAGGTACTATTCTACTCTGCAGGTACCTCTCAGCGGTTTGATCGATGAAACCGAATTGCATATAAATTGATTGAGACCAGGTTGAGGAACAAATATACTGTATGCGTGATAGAAAGCGACACAGCGATCTATTGATCGTAATATCACAAGGATGTCACTACGGCGGTGCCAACCTTATGACTTGAAGATATCGTCACATTACCTAGTGATTCCAGTGGTTCTCTCACCCTTCAAACAGGAACACAACTGCACATCACGGATCACAGTCACATTTTATATTTGTATGAGGTCTAGCTTATTTAAATAATACAGTCGATATTTCTATGACGTCTAGCTTATTTAAAAAAAAAAAAAAAAAAAAAAAAAAAATTAAAGAAACAAAGATTCTGGGTCACCTTAATCGGATAGAGGAGTCCTGAAAAACCGACTGCAATACCAGAGGCAAATACTTCTAAATAGTGTTTCTATTTGCCTACAAAAATTTAAGGGTTGCCTTCGACTTCCCAGGGGTCCCTTCATCGGATCCTGACTTAGCGCCACCAGGACTTATATCGAGGTTAATCCCGTTCAATTAAAAAAAAAACCCTAAATCGGTTCACAATTCGGTTCGTAGATATCAAGTTGAAAACCTTTTTCAAAGTTGGTTAACAAGTTAACCCTAAAACGATTACTTAAACGTTAAGAAACGGAAAAACTAAAAGTAGTTTCTTTATCACCTGAAAAACAAGAGTTTAGCACGTAATTAAAACAGATAAGCCGTAAACTAAATAGCTATTAGTAAATCCAGGTCACGCGCCGGGTACTGTAAGCGGACCACGGCACAGTCAACTGACACGAACTTCGAAACCCAATTGTCGGGTCAACGTCAGAGAGTTCATTTTTATTTAGAAACTAGCTGTGCCCGCGACTTTTTCCCCGTGAAATTGTGTCTTTGGGCAGCATATTTTCATTCGAACAACAAACTTCTACGCAGCGCACGCAAAGAACGTACATTTTCCGCCCGTTTTTGCCGCATTTTTAATCTATACTCCGCTCCTTTCGTGTAGTAGCGTGATATAGCCTATGTTACTACTTATTACGTAGGCTGTCTGCCAGTGAAAGTCCTGTCCAAATCGGACAGAGAGACAGACAAAAATTTAAAGAATATATATTTTGATATGTGTACCGTATATACATATAGTAGAAAGCGGTTATTTTAATACTACAAATAGACACTTCAATTTTATTTATATGTATGTATAGATAGATCGTATCTTTGTTTGTTGAACATTGCTTTTTGCAAACTGCAACGCAACATAAAACTGAAAACCTGTGTCTACGTGGTAGAGATGCTACGAATTTTCAGCCACTGTTCGATAAATTTGGCTACTTTTCTAATAGCACGCGGTAAAAAATGCACATTATTGAAACGTGTAGTATTTATTTTGTTTTGTTGTATACATTTTTCAGCATATGTTCGTAGTAAACGTTAAATAATACACTCGTCTGCATTCCGACTACGACAAACAGATTTCAAATAGAATAAAAAACAATTTTACTAGTTTCTAGAAGTAGACCTGATATATATAAAGGCTGTCTGTTTTGATATCTCATTCTCACTTATTTCTACGGCGAAACAGCATGATGTTCGCTTTGTTGTGTTTCGGTTGGGAAAGTGAGAGCGGCAGTGAATTTACGGAGTAATGTGACATAAATACTTTAACTATAAGGTGCAGTGACGCGTACTATCCCGGGAACCGTATGCATGTTAATCGACTTGATAATTAAAAACATAAACGTGTTCTAGAAATCATTAATTTGCATAGACAGTGGCGATTTTCTCTTCATAGTTCTCAATATTCAGTGACAAGATTGGCGGAAAATTCAACCGCAAAATTTTAGATTTCCGGCTAAATCACTATTCGTGGCATATTTAATAAACAGGGCCATTAGGTACCGCCATAGTAGATTAGTACCAACCCCTGTACCAGAACAAACAGATAGAGGAATATCCGGACGAAATAGCATAGCTCAAATGCAGCAGGGCGAAGAGGGGCAGCGGCGCTTTCATTTTTCCATTTCTTGGCAAGGTATTTTTTCAGCGATGAACATGAAATGTCTGATTTAATGAAAACCTGATACAATTTGTAAGCCTTTATACAAACACATATAAAAACACGTGATGCAAACAATATAGCCCATCGAAGACAATAACTGAAAAGCCTTTATCAATATCCAATAGGTATTATAACCCAATTTATATGGAACACAACAAACCCTTGACATCAAACGCAATCAAATAGTCCATCGTAAAACGATAAGCCGATCAGATAACACTAGAGTCAAATACTATAAAACCAAAGTTATTTATAACTAGCGGCTAGGCTTGGCTATCATTTATATTATCTACAAATCTATTTATTAAAGTAACATATTAAAATAGGGATCATTACAACCATTGAAAGTCCACTGCTGTACATTGGCTTCCCCAATAAAGAAGGAGTTTTGCCCATAATTGCCGCGCTGGGCAAGCGTGTTGGCAATCGTAGAGCGCAGCTTTCATGATGAAGATGCTGCTGCGCCTCTACCCTATGCATTTGAGCAATACTGTCTCGGATATACCGCCATCTGTCGGTTCTGGGACTTTAGATGCCTCTTACGACACCTGATACAGAGGAAGGTACTATTTACTCTGCTGGTACCTCACGGCAAGATAGAGTAGTACCTTGCTCGATACAAAGTGTTGAAGAGGCGACTGAAGTACCGGCACCGACAGATGGCGGTATATCCACCCGAAACATGTATTCATGTTCATGTTGAGCAATATCTAAATGTTATTGCATATAAAAAAAATATTACCAATATTACCTCACAGAAAAACATTATCATTTGCAATAACCCCAATCTAGCCGAGAGCTAGGCTATTACAAGAGTTTAATGTAAATAGGTGAAAGCAGGGCCGTATTGAGGGCCTGTTCGCCTCAAATGCAACAGGGCGGGGATGGGCAGCAGCATTCTCGTCGAAGATACGCTCTGCGATGGTCACTTAATATTTTGAGTATAGCTGGTGGGGCACCACTACTTGTATATATCAATATTGTTTGATTTAATTTGACACAACATATCATTTGTAGACCTGATTTCAAGATAAGTTTTAGAGTTAATAGAGCTTAAAGCACTTGTAAAAATAAATAACACCCAGACACAGAACAAAAACTAGAACTCATGATATATTAAAATAGCCCCAAATGCTATGAAGAGGGCAACGCTTGGAGCTTCATTGCATGTTAGAGTCGGGAATAAGGAGTTCTGGAATAGGACCAAAGTCACCGACATAACTCAGCGGATTAAAGAGTTTAAATGGCAGGAGACAGAGCCCTCTATACGCTGGACCGACGGCTGATAGAGACAGATGAGACCATCATCAAGCGCAGCGAATGAACCTCATCTACAATGCGGACACATGATCTGGCTACAACCGCCGGCCGTATGCAACGACCTTATTAGAGATCACTAGGGGAGGTCTTCGCCCAGCAGTGGACGTTCTCCGGCTGCTGGTCATTGGCCTCCCCAAGGAAGAAGGAATTTTGTCCATAATTGCCGCGCTGGCCAAGCGTGTTAGCAATTGTAGAACGCAGCTTTTGCGACAGAGATGCTGCTGCCTATCCCCGCTCTGTTCATTTGAGCTACACTGTTTCGATTCTGGTACCTTAATTACCTCTTACGACACCTGGTACATGGGAGGTGCTATTCTACTAAATTTTTGTCCTAGGAGGTCATCGAACCCTCGGCCTTTGACGCGCAAGATGCGATCACTACCATCTGCCCTTTAAGGCGCGTCTATATATTCTGTCACCCATAATACGCCACTGGGTGAGAACACACGGCGCATAGCCGTAACCCAATTCTAGGTAAACCAACTGGGTTAGACGTTACGCACACGAATAATGGTTTGACGTAAGCGGGCAGATGTGCTCTGCGGTATACATCTCAACAACACCAATACCGATCTCGACCTGGAAATTACATAAAAGACATTTGCGAATTCGAAACGAGTCGAAACAGCGCCATAATAACAATTCAGAATATAGAGAAAACGTTAAAACCGCGGTCTTCATTGTAGCTAGCCTTTTCGACGATACAGATGGTAAGATATTCAAGTTTATTTCACAGTGCAGCATTGTAAACTTAAAAAGTGGAGTACCAGCAGAGTAAAATAGTCCCTCCCCTGTACCAGTCATCGTATGAGGCGACTAAGGTACCAGAATCGACATATATAACAATAAATTATAATATAATAGAACAATACGTTGTGTTAGGCTATACACATTGATATATATATATATAGATACATAAATATACATATATATATATCTATTTAGTTTTTTAATTTTTTATGTTTGTTCTGCGATGTTGGACTTTGAAATTTATATACATATGTACGGGATTTAGTCAGATGGTAATTCAATTATTTTACATAACATGATTAAAATAACAAAAATCTAATTATAAGACTAATTTAAAAAAGCTATCTCTCAATGTTTTACTGGCTGATTGTTATTATTTATATTTGTATGATTTGTAATTGTTATTAACCCTTTTTTTCTTAGTTATTATTAGATTTTGTAAATAATCCAAATTGTTTACTTTTCCAGAGAAACATATAGGCGCAGTAGAATATAGTAGCTCCCACTATACCAGGTGTCGTAAGAGGCAACTAAGGTACCAGACCCGACAGATGGCGGTATATTCATCCAAAAAAGTGCAGCATTAATGCACAGGGCGGGATAGTCAACAGCATCCCCGTCGCGATAGCTGCGCCTCCTGCACTCCTTTCTTAGAAAGGCATATGTCCAGCAGTGGTCATCCAATGGCTGGTATAATCATAATCATGATGTACAACCAAAATGTGTCGCCTTAGGTACATGTGACGCTTATCTATAATTAATTGTGCATTTAAATCTATACTCTGTCTTGCTGTAATTAAGTGTGCATAATAAATCAATAAATTCCTACAACATCTCATAAATTGACCTGATTCCTTGATAAGTCGCTTAAAGCACTTGTGTTACGGACGTAAGATATTATACTGCGGACAGACGATCTGACTAAAACCGTAGGCCCTATACCCTATTAAAGAGCCCTATTAAAGATTAAACGGAGAGTTTTCCGTCCAGAATTGGAAGTCCTCCGGCTAATATGACGATGATGAACACACAGAAAAAACATTTGTCATCATATAAATATTTGTCCTGGGTGGAAATCGAACCTACGACCTTTGGCCCACAAGACAGGATCACTACCATCTGCGCCATCGGGCATGTCAATTATGATGTTTTAATTGTTAGTAATGTTTTTAATTAAATAAGCCACACAGCCTTTTAACTTTAATACCATACCTATCGTTAGTATTTCTCTAGCTTTTCCTTATTTTATATATTTCCTCAACAGAAAAACAACCACCAAAAATACAACAATAAATTTTTTATGCACCCATAATAAAAATTCTTGAAACACGATATTCCAAGACCGAGTCATATCGCTCAATCCCCTAGCATTACCCGCACCGATCCCACGGGAAATTCACTAGGAAAGTCCTCAGTAATAAAATTGTAAGGGAACGGATTCTGGGTTCATTGAACCGGGAATTTTACGGGATCGTAAACATTGGTAGTCGGGTTTAATACACCCCGACGGGTAGACGAAGGGCTGGCCCAGTGTACATAGTCGTAAAATGCTTATTGCCTGCACATAAGTGAAAAGTTGCTTTTTTGCGTATTTGTCTGTTACGTTTTGGTAGCCGATCTTGCATTTATCTAGGAATAAATCAAATAGACTGACAAGCAGAATCAATATTTAAAAACAATTTCTAAACCTTATCGTTTAGGTTTAGTAAGTCAGTCACTTTTAGAATACATATGACTGACTTACTTTATATATAAATATGTATGTGCAAAATTTAAAGTTTCTTAACCTTCAAAATTTAAAGTTTAGGTTATATATATATAACCTAACCTAACTTAACCTAACAAAGCGTAACTAAATATATATTATTGATATATACATGTTCTAAAAGTGACTATCTAAAACTAAAATATAAAGTTTAGAAACTTGAAATATTGCACTCACACAAATTTACGCCCCAACGGACTAAAATATGAGCAAAAATTTAGTTTGAACTTTGCTGTTCGAATAAAGTTCAGCATGGAGGTTCTTCAGCGAAACTAATGAAACAAAATATTAATTATGAATTATAAGGTTAGATAAAGTCAGTATTTTATAGCCCACTTATCGAGATAAGTTATAGGCTATATCTCGCTAGGACTAATAACAGCGGAGCTTAAATGATGTTAGGTTTGTTCTACAACTACGCGGGTGAAACCGTAGGGCATTGCTAGTTAAGTAAAAGAAGCTTTAATTCAATTCTTGATTGTAGGAGATATTTTCCTTAAAATAATTAAAACGGTGTTGATGTATTGCTATTGTATAAAAACTAAAAGACAATTGACAGCTGCCAATATTATTCGATACATAAAAAAATAGCCAACAGACACATTGTCTACTTGTATTAGCATTATTTTTAATGATATTTGAACAAACATCGGCATTTAATTAGTTAAATTAAAGAAAGCATATCAATTATGCACGTACACAAATAAATAAAACGAATAAAAAAAATCCCCAACATCTCATACATTGACCTGATTCCGTCGCTTCAAGTACTTGTGTACGGATATCAGACAACAGTGGAATCACAAAATATACTACTTAAATACATATATTTAACACTCAGACACAGAATAAACACAAATATCATTGTATAAATATTTGTTCTAGGTGGGGATCGAACCAACGACCTTTGGCACTCAAGACTGTGTCACTATCATCTGCGCCATCAGGCCCGTCAACTAAACTGAACTATCCTTATGATTTTTTGTTCATATATGCCTATGTAGAGCAGGCGAAGTAGATTTGTTTTGTCCAGGATTACAATTTTTTTATGTTAGAATAGAGAATCTGGATTTTGTATTCAAAATATTGTTTTACAATTACAAATAGTATTTGCCGTGAGGTACCAGCAGAGTAGAATAGTACCTCACACTGCACCAGGTGTAAGAGGCGACTAAAATACCAGAACCGACAGATGGCGGTATATCCATCTGAAACAATGCAGCTCAAATGCACAGTGTCGGGGATGGGCAGCAGCATCCCCATCACGAAAGTTGCGCTCTGCAATTTTGCGATTGCAATTATGGGCAAAATTCCCCCTTTCTTGGGGAGGCCTATGTCCACCAGTGGACTTCTAATGTCTGATATGATGAAATGATAGTTACGTGAGATCATCACATAACTAAATTACAATTTCGTTATGATTGTAATAGACTAATGTGTTGTCATATTTACATATACTTATTGTCATGTTAATACGTCTTCAAATACGCCTAGATGATATATTAACAGCAAATACATTTATAATCTAATAAATTGACTTTCCTAAATCTGTAATCTATTCTATCTGTCAGTTCGGGCCGAGCAAGATCGCGAGGTTTCACAAATGAAAATGCGATTGCGTTGATGAAATGATTGCTGCGGGCGATTTTCCAACTCACGTGCGTACAGACCCAAAATATAATACAGAAGGTTCATCAACACTGATTTGCATGCAATATGCTATATATGGACCATGTCATTAATTTGTAATTTTGTATTAAGAAAATTGTTTAGGTAAAAACTTTAGTAAAAGGAAAATTTTTAAATTAGGATATTATACATTGACATAAATTCATAAATCATAAATTGGCCTGACTCTGTGATCAGTCTCATAAAGCTCTTGTATTACAGACATCTGTAGAATATTAAAATACACATTTAACTCACAAACACAAATATTAATCAAAAAAATATTTGTCTTGGGTGGGATCGAACACACAACCTTTGGCGCCCAAGATAGGAAAAACTACCGAATGCAAAATCGGGCCATTAATATAGCCATGCATATATATTGCATCGTTTTCTTTTCAATTAGCAATTCTATCCTTTCAATTTAATTAAAATAAGTTAGTAGTTTGTAAATTGTATTTTTACACACTTCTTTTAATTTAAGTTTCGAAGATCATCATCATTATCATAGCAGCCGTAGAACTTCCACTGCTCTTCAAGAAAGGGGCAAATTGAAATACATTGGCGTATAGGGTGTGGTGGCAAAGCGTAGCTTCGTGACAAGAATGCTGAGAAAAATCTACATCTCTGCCTTGTCGTGCTAATATATAGTCACTTTTTAGGACACCTAGTACAGTATAAAATTTATATATATATGTAATGAAATAATATTTCTTTAATTTTGAATTTTGCCGAGCTTACTACATTACCAATGACATTGACAACTGACAAGCGCTAGAGTCTTGGGATCCTTGGTCTGAGGTCAATGGTCAGTTGAGAGGTTATGGAAAAAATAGCATGGTAAAAGAGATTTATTGTGATAAATTTGTTAATTAAAATAGATAAATAAGAATAATTGGTGGAAGAATAGACTTTAATTGTCGTTTCTTCGTTTTCAGGTAAAGTTATAATAATAGGGTAGTTAAATAAGTTATCGTATTTGTAAGAAACTAACGAAATAAAACTTCGTTTTCAGAAGCAACGCATGAGTTTATTTTTAACCTAAAATTGAAGGATAATCGATATATAATATATAAATTTTATACTCTTCAGGTACTCCACTCCAGGCGTGGATTTGAATACAATTTGAATTATATATAGAGTCAATAATTCCTTGCCAACTCCGAGTGGAATCCTAAATGAGCTCTAAATTATACTTAGAATAATCTTTATTATTTTGGATCATTTTTTTCAGCTTTATCATCATCGTCATCATCATAACAGCCAATGTAAGTCCACTGCTGGATATAGCTCTCCCCAAGAAAGAGGGAATTTCGACCATAATTACCGCGTTGGGCATATGAGTTGGCAAACGCAGTTTGCAGCTTTCGCGACAGGAATACTGCAGCCCATCCCTGCCCTGTGCATTTGAGCTACATTGTATCGGATGGATGTACCGCCATATGTCGGTTCTGGTACCTTAATCGCCTCATACGACACAGTACGGGGGGAGGCATTATTATGACGGGCCCAATGGCGCAGATGGTTGTGATCCTATCTTGTGCACTATGGGTCATGGGTTCGATTCCCACTCAGAGGAAATATTTAAATAATGAATGATTAAGTAGTATATTTGTAATTCACCTGTTATCTGGCGTACGTAACATAAGTGCTTTAAGCGACTTACCACGGAGTCAGGTCAATGTATGAGAACTTGTGGGAATTTATTCTACTCACTTCAGTTTTATAACACCTTTTATCTGTTTGTACGTTTTGGTGTTGGTCGGTGAGATGGGCCATCTGAACCGATATTTCTGAATAAGTCAAGTCATCGTGTGCGTACGTGCGTCGAGCATTCAAGTGCGTCAGCTACCACGTGGAAGTTAGGGTTGGGAGTATAGATAGTTTTTTTATCGATAATCTCGACCCAATATTTGCTTCACTTACAACTCATATATAGCGGGCATGCAAGGTAGTTAGTTACTGTATCTAGGATAAAAGTAAAACATTGAAAAAGGAGAAGGGCATTTAAAATTTTGGGTAGAATCCATTTGTATTTAGAGGGTTAATGTTTAAAACGGCGAACCTGATGACCACCTGCGTCATCCTATCTTGAATGCCAAAGGTCATGGTTTCGGTCCCCAACCAGGACAAATATTTATGATAATATTTGTGTTGGTTCTGTGTTTAGATGTTGAATATATGTATTTCGAAATTACATTTGTGATTCCTCTGTTGTCTAGTATATATAACTTAGTGCTTTGAATGACTAATCTCGGAGTCAGGTCAATATATGAGATGTGGGAAGTAAACAATTTATTGAAGTTGGTTGACCTCTGTTTTATTATGAGTTGGCACAGAACTTCCAAACTAATTTTAATCAAGTTTTGCTAAATTTGTAGTTTGATCTAACTTGTAAGGAAGAATGAATACAATATAGACCAAAACATTGCGGC
Organism: Heortia vitessoides; assembly: GCA_020976665.1. Taxonomy (NCBI): domain Eukaryota; kingdom Metazoa; phylum Arthropoda; class Insecta; order Lepidoptera; family Crambidae; genus Heortia; species Heortia vitessoides. The sequence continues at coordinate 11,217,754 of JACJUM010002279.1, read as the reverse complement.
TATAAATTTTAATACATACATATATATATCAACAAACTTATGTAACTAAGTTTTAAAGAGTCTTAATTATCAGGACAATCACGGTAGGACGTCCACCGCTGGACAAAGGCTTCACCGAGAAAGTTATGCCCATTAATACTTCATTAGGCAAAGCGTGAAGCAACCTTCCTCCAACCTACTGTTGTCGTCTTCGGATAGATATACCGCCATCTGTCAGTACCAGCGACTATTCTTCTGTAGAACATAATGGCACCGGTACGGTTTACATTTGGTAGATATCATACAAAGGTAATTTTCATTGGTATTTGCACCTATTTCTACCGCGAAATAACAGTGTTAGCATTGGTGAGAGAGGCAGTAAAATAACTGGGCAATGCGACATAATATCTTCAAGTCACAAGGTTGGCAACGCGATAGTGATATCCTTGTGATATGATGAGCGACTATAGGCTGCCTGACGCCTACTATCACGCGGACTCTAAGGTTGTCTGACAACCTGGTCAAATAGTAAAAAGAAAATCCATGATTAGTTCTTGTAATTAAACACTAGTGATCGATGTCGATAAATACGTTTCTCTAACCTAATCGAGATGAATTGGCCTAATATTGGGTGAGTAAACTCATTCAGGCCCGTAGACAAACTTGAATTCTCGGGTCGAAGGTTAGGCGAATTCTCGGGTCTTTGCTTTAATCAGGTTTTGCGAATTTTACTGTGGAAAAAAAAAATTCCAATGATGGCGCGGGGTTTTTCTCGCGGGCCGTCAAATGAGTGTTGCGTCAAATAAGATATATAAATGTGTTTCTTAACTTTTAATGAAATACCTTTATACTAAATTCCATTCCAATAACTTCAAAATAAACAAAGTTTCATTCTAACTTTGCACCCCCGTCTTACCCTCTTGGGGGTTGAATTTTCAAGATTCCTTTCTTGTTGCTTCCCTACGTTCTAAACGGACCTGAAACCTGTTATTCCCGACATTAATTTTCAATCGATCGACATTAATCTTCAAAAGGCTGTCCATGGGTTTCACATTAGTTTTAACATTTAGATTGATTTGTCTAGATTGATCTATGGCTTTGTATAAACGGCTACACAGATCAAGTATACACAAAACGAGACATTGACCCACACAAAACTGTCAAAATTCCGCAATACACATTAATATTTAAATACATGATATTCATTATGGAGTTGTTTGTGAAATTTTGACAAATTCGTGTAGTTATGTCAACTTAGCTGAGTGTTCACGTATGCATACAATTTAGCTCGACATCGCACTGCATGCGACTATATACAACTGCCTTCAACTCACAACAACAATCGATCCATACAGCAATCGTAATGATATACATCGTTGACCAGTTCTACATTCAAGCAATATTAGACTTTATCACTAAAAACATAAACACTATTAGTCGGTTCCTAAATTATGCATGGTTACTGGGCACGGTATGAATTCGGGCCAAGGATGGAAGCCAAGGATGCGGTTGAGTCGGCACCGATTATTTATTAATCGATGCCAGCGATCGGTATAATCGAGAACTTCCGCCTAGTGATGTCCGAAAAACTAGGTCACCTGGCTTAGAACTTTTGTTCGAAAAGTATTCTATATGGGTTGTCAGTGAACAAACAAGCATTGTATTGTTAGTTACTTCAAAGTGAAAACTATAACAGTTTCATGGTAAATGTAACACTAAAATAGAAAGTCATTTAAATCATAACATAATAAAGAAGCCGTTTATCTACCCGAAGTAGTGCAACTCAAATGCACAAGTCGGTGAGCAGCAACAGCCCCGTCGCTCTACGATTGCTCCTACACTTTCCCAGCACAAAAGCAAAATTTCAGTTTTACAGCTGCTGTAATGATAATGATGTAAATTGTTTATATTTTTGTTCGCGTGATATTCGTTTCCTGTTATTCTTAATTAAGTAATTATAATTGTTGGCAAACATGCATACGGTCCGCGTGCTGATATTAGTTTTGTATAGAGGCTTATGTGTTATCACAAATATATCACGCGTCGCCTTGACAAGCTTGTTACCTGAAGTTCTTATGTCACTTATTATGTTAGATATTTCACTTCCACTCACTCTTCCAACGGTTCGTAGACTTGCTGTACACTTGACATTATAGTTGCTGTAAAATTCCTTAATTGTGTTTCTAATAAATAAATAAATTAATAATAATAAATGAACCGTAGTAATTTCTAATAACATCACCGTTTGCTGGAAACATTCCATCAAACGAAACTCAGCAATGCGAACACTGCTATTTGACAGTAGAAATAGGTGAGAGCAAGTTACTAATGCAGACAAACTCTGTATGAGATCTACTTTAACCTCCTTGCTTTCTTAATTCTTTTTTATTTTTCCTTGATACTCGAGCGCCAGAAGAACCCAACAACGATAGACATATTCAAAATATATTAAAATTTAACATTAGCCGTTGATGGCGTGAAGTACCGGTATGCTGCGAGGTACAATCTGAGAAAGCATTACAGAAGGAGGACTCTGTACCAAGTGTAGAAAGCGGTGACTGGGGTACTGAAACCTGCTTACATATACATCAGAAATAGAGTAACATCTAATTGTACGATGGGATGATACAAGGGATGACAGCGGCATACGGCGACAGCCACCACACCTGCCCAATGTTGACATTTCGATTATAATTTCAAAAAAAAAAAATTAAACCAACTGAACCATGGACTCATAAATGAAATCTCTTTTCCGGAATCCTATGGCTCATGTGATGACGATAATTCCCGTCGATATATGTCATTTAAATAATATTAAAAATCCAAGAACTCGATTAGTATATAGCAAAAAGGGACATTTTAAATAAAATATTTTACACATGTTTCATGACTTCCAATAAAGAACCTGCATACTAAATTTCATTAAAACAAATGCAAGGTTTCATGCTAACTTTGCTCTCCCGTTTTACCCCCTCATTCCAGCCACTGCTTATAGAATAAAGGTCTCCCAAAGAAGGGGGGATTGTGCCAAAAACTGACGCACTGGCCAAGCGTTTTGGTAATCGCAGGTCGCAGCTTTCGCGGCAGTTGCTGCTGCCTATCTCCACCCTGTGCATTTGAACTGCACTATTTCGGATGGATATACCGCCATCTATCGGTTCTAGTACCAAAGTCGCTTCTTACAACACCTGGTACAAAGGGAGGTAATATTCTACTTTGCCGGTACCCCACGGCGTTACATACACAAAGGTAATTTTATAACGCGGTATTGTAATGTTTCACTCGAACATCCGATACATCCTCTAAATTGGATCGCCAAACAATCGCCGAAATATCTGCATCGCAAATCAATTCGCGAACAACACAATCACGCTGTAAAAATATTGACAATTCGAGATTGTTGATCATGCTGAATAAAATAAATCCTCCGGGCTGTGTGCGCATCGTGACTCGCCGACAGCAAGGCCGGTGAACTTATTCCGGATAATTCTGGCAGACTAAAGGTCGGCCCGTGGTCAATATTTTCACTTTTAATGTATTTTTTTTGTGTTATTTCCTCTGCAATCTATTGCCAGACTATAATCATATGTGTTTCATTTTCAAATAGGTTACACGTTTTAATATACCTTCTAAAGTTTAAAAATTGAATCCCTATTTTCTGGAGAAGGTTCTTATAAAGAAAGGGAATAAAGTTGCACGGAATATTTGCAAATGAAAGCCTAACGATCGTCTTGACATTCCTATGTTACATAATGGCGTTTGACATAACTGTTTGTAGTTTGACACTTGACACAATCTGACAGAATGAATATGAATATTAAAGACAGCAAAATTGGTGTTTTGTCGGATATTATCTTTATAAATTATAGTCGAATTGCTTTTTTCTTGGACTTCTGTTTGTGTCGATTTCTTCTGTTTTTTTTATGATCAAAAGTTGTCTATCTGACCCCTAAACTAGACACACATGAAAATGCTTATGGATACTTCTTATCTACTATCTTATGCGTGTATTATACATATAAAGCTGCTTAATCTACCTGCTCTTAAATAACTCAATCTATTTACTTCTGTGGAGCATCTGGTTGTGACCCGATTTTGGGTTTGATTCCCACCCAGAGCATATATTTATATGAAAATATTTGTTAGTTCTGTGTCAGGGTGTTAAATATATCTATTAAAGTAGTATATTTGTGATTCCTCTATTGCCTGGCGTCCGTAACACGAGTGCTTAACATGACTTACCACGGGGTCAGGACAATGTATGAGATGTTGGGGAAATTTATTTATTAAAAAAGACACATTATAATTTGTTGCGTAGTTTTAAAGAACTAAGCATACATATAGACAAACAGACTGTGGATAGAAACTTTGTATTATACTTTGTAAATAGTGAAGTGGGATGAGCCTGCAGAGTACTCAGTTTTCAAGACTTGCTTTTAGTCTAGTTTTTCTTTTATCGTGTATTTCGTGAAATTAAATGTAAAACAAAATGTTCCATACTATTAAATGTATTACAGAAATTCAACCGTTTAAAATAAACCGTTTCTTTGGCAATAAATAAAATAAAATTATTTCACTATAAATTGCTCCCACGCTCATAACCAATAGCAAACACCCTTTAAGAGAAACAAAAAATAACTACTTCTGAAAACGGCTGAGGCGCTCAGTTCTTTCTTCTTTTTTTTATTTACCTCAATTACTGGATTTCTGGTGGAGCAATTTGAGCAACACTTAATTTTTTGTCATTGTCGTTTTCACGGATGGGCGACTGGATAGATGGCCTCCCTAAAAAAAAAAGATATATCTGTATATATGAAAGGAGAGACTTTCCGACTGATAAATAAATGCAGGGCTTTAACTTTAAGGGTTAGAAACTTGAAATTTTGCACAGGGGTTCCTTTTATATCGTAGAGGAGTACTAAGAAAGAATTTTTGAAAATTCACCTACTTAGGGGGGTAGCGAAGGTGCAAGTTAGTATGAAATATTGCCGTTTTTAAAGTTATTCGAATAAAATTCAATACGAAGGTTCTTCTTTAAAAGACATGAAACACGTGCAAAATATCTCTAATCAAAATCATCTCTTAAAGCACCCCCCTTTAAAAAGTAGTATGAAAGTTCTACAACTTACGCAGGTGAAAACGCGGGTCGCTGCTAGATTTTATATTAAGATAGATTTTTGCCTCTGCTGGTATAAACTATATTTTGTTTGAAACGATACATTTCCGACTTATATTCGTTTATTCTCTTAATATACTGTATGTCCAGTTAAAGATTTTCTGTCTTTAACTATTAATTTTCCAACTAAAGATTAATATATTGTCTGTAAATAATATATATATAAGACAATTAATTGTAAATTAATCTCAAAAGTAAAATATAACTAATTTGCTTATCTGTAAATAAAGATTGCAATTTTATTTGAGTTATCGAGTAGATATCACACAATCATATAATATTTACACAACTAACCAAAAATCTTGCCTGTAAATAAAGAAACGACAATTAAAGTTTATAATTATCACCTCTCGATTTATACAACTTAATATTAATTAATGAAACTAAAAGAAAATTGTAATAACAATTTATGAACAGGACATAATTGTCTTTGACAATGACAGCACGATTGACGCGACACGCTAACGGTGCGCGCGCATATTCAAATTAAAGAAATATATTTATTCTGAATTGAATGAATGATGAATTCTGTCTTTATCTGACTCAAATCTCGAATAGAATGTAAATTCAACGTAACTCTTTCAATCACATGAACTATAGAGATCTAAACATTTTTTAAGTTACTCTTAGAATTATTGACAAAAGCCAAAAATTATCATTGGAACCATTAGTTAAATGAACTAGTAGCTAATTAGTTACTAACAAATAGTGACATAATTATTAATAGTGAGTAAATGTTTTCTACTTTTATTACACTAAGTTGACAAACAATCATACGAGCCAAATGATAGTAAGCGTCAACGTAGACTATACACGTTCGTCTCGTATTATTACAAGAATATCACTGGCGTGTTGAGACTTGATGATATTATGTCACATTACCCAGTAATTTCACTACCACTCTTAGCCTTCAAACTCGGACACAGCAATGCGTACATTGCTGTTTGATAGAAATAGTAGAAAGTGAAGTACAGACGCAGATGAGTGTACGAGTATAAGGTCTACGTCTATTTAATTTGTTGTGTGTTTAAACTGCGGGATAAACTAGTTTATCTTCTCCGATGACAAGATGTTTGGGTAACCAGGTTGGGTAAAAAGATGTAGGAAAATGGGAGCCCCCTTTTACGCTCCTCTCGCTATCAGTACAATTTGTTGTTAAGAGCGGCCGATCAGCTTTATCTACGAGTAAACGTCTGGACGGGTTTCCCTCGCCTATCTTTCTATTTTTAACTTCGAAAAGAAACTTTACGAGTTCAATTAATTATGAAGTTCAATTTTAGTTAAGTATTTAGATTGTGTGAATAAATTATAATTAATAAAATGTAAATAAAAGAATAGAATCATCACCATCACGGCAGCCATAGGACGTTTACTTCTGGATTTGTCCAATTGGATTAATCTAGGCAGATCTGATGGCAGTCGCAAATCGTAGCTTCTAAGGGCGCTGGTACTCCTCCCCGCAGTGTTGCATTTTGATCACATTATGGCATTTGTGGTAGACATACTACAATCTATCGGTTGAAGAACTCTAGTCGCTACTAACGACACCTGTTACAAAGAGAGGTACTATTCTACTCTGCTAGTAGAGTACCGATACCAATAACGGCATAAAACTATAATGCTGTTCTGAAAGTATTACACCCCGTTCCTTATGTTTTAAATATAAAGAAAGCTAAAAAAATATCATGACATACTATTACATAAATGATAAAGCTTTGTGAATCATTAAAAAAGATAATTAATAATTTAATGCTCTCTATCGAAATTACTGACCCATCAGTTATTAATTATAGAACGCCGATATATGCTTCGTTGCGAGGGGCGGAGGGAGAAAGTCAGAGATAAATATTTTGAATGAATAAATAATTTTCCAACAACATCTCATACACTGACCTGACTTTGTGGTAAGTCGCTTCAATCATTTGTGTTACGATCAAAAGAGGAATCACAAATATACTACTTAAATACCTTTATTTAACACCCAGGCAGAAAAAACACAAATATCATCATATAAATATTTGTCCTGAGTGGAAATCGAACGACCTTTGGCACACAAGATAGGATCACTACCATCTGTGCTATCTTCTACGAAATCTATCTACGAAAGCTAGACACAGTAGTTACTTAAGTTGAATAGGCGAGTTGTTGATCTTCCCATTTGTAAAATTCCTAAGAAAAACGCGATCGATAAATGGTAGCAAATAATTCCATGATAAATGTAAACTATACTGATACAGCGTAAATTGTTTGAGTAAATAACAAATTATCACAATTGAAGTTCTTGTGCGTTGCGATGCGTAACACATATTTAGTTCTCTAAAGATATAAATAAAAGAAACAAAACATCATCTCGTACAATGTACGAGATGATGTGACCTGACTGACTCAGAAATAAGTAGCTTATAGCACTTGTGTTACGGATATCAATGGAATTACATTTAGGTACAAAATTATTGATTACAAAGCGAAGGGCATCCAACAAACGATTTGTTTCAGCGATTCTAAGCATATAAATAAAAGTGTTGGGTAAAAGTTAGACCAGAATCAAAGACAACACCGAGATTCCTTACAGTTGACATGCGTGTAATATTGCTTCCAACCAAGTTATAATTGAAGTCGGTACCAATGTTGTCAGACGTACTGATATTGGCGGGACGTCGAAAATTTTTAATCAAAATTTGATGTCCCGCGGATCAGGCTCAGTCCCGCATTTCGGGAATAACTAGTGTAGTGTACTGAGAAAACGCGAACGGGTGGCACAGATGACATACCTGATTCATAATATCATATTTATTTTAAAATACATTTTGTATGTAAATTCTTACTATCTATCATCACATAAACGTAATTTGAACTCAAAGTAAAAAAGAAAATTCATAAACTTTTGATATAATGCATTTTGTTTTACTATGTCTTGGTTTCGACAAAAGAATCCCGCTTTTTTCACCCAAAAAGTGTTATTGTCCCGACTTGTCAAAAAAAAACTGGCAACGCTAGTCCGTACGCATATGTTTATAAGTATACGAAGCGCTATGGGATCACATTTAAGTTAAACACGCGTACGTAATATCCCGAACGTGACTTTGTCAAAGTCTTTTATTGTTCAACGGAAACTTGATATATATTTTTTCTTTTTGGTCCGCCACGAGACAACCAACAAGTTTTTAGCCGCGTTCTCCATTACAGAAGTCATGTTGACATGACACGAGTACAATACCCACACCCGACGGTGCAACAACAGGTGGTGACCTTCACAGGACGGACGTATGGCGAATTAATTGCAACTAATTTACAAACATGCAGCGGAGACATGGCCCAGACAAACATCCTGCGCTGGGTTAGAATCGCATGACTTCACTTGTGTAGGAAAATACATCGAAATAACAAACAGTTCCGTCTTTCACATTATGGAGCTGAGATAAACCTTTTTGTATGATACCTTTATCTAATTCTACCGCCAAACAGCAGTGTTCGCATTGTGGTATTTCAGATTCATAAGTGAGAGATGCATGTGAAATAACTTGGTAATGTGACACAATATCTTCAAGTCACCAATTTGGCTACGCGCTAGTGATATCCTTGTAAACGACGCGGCCCATGTGTTTGTTTGTCGACTTATTCATAACAAAAACGTTTATTTTTATATAAGTGTTAATTTATAGATATTTATATATGTAGAGGTAGGCCATGCTTGTCCTGTTCTTATCACAACTATACCCATTAACTAACAAACAAAATAAATAATTTCTATAGTTGATTTAGAGCCTATTAACAGGTTTTGTTGACAATTTGTTTTGCCAATAATTGTAATTTATTGACTAACTTTTACTTTCTCCATTGTAAACTTTAGTACAATACGTTGTTGTTATAAAATAGTTGTTATAATACAATTATAAAAAACAAACAACCCTTAACGATACCTCAATCTTATGAACTCAGGCGTCAATCAGTTACTAACTACAGATTCAGTACACAAGGTTGGCAATAAACTAGTAATACAAATTAATCTTCGTATACCTTGTAACCACTTATATGCTACATAACATTGCTCAGCTAGGGAGTACCGGCAGAATAGACAGAGATGTTCCAAATATCGTAAAGAATGAGGTACCCAAAACAGCTTAACTCAAATGTTACTATGAAAGATTTTCGATTTCATTCATATTTTACGTTCACAATTTTTTAGACCATAATAATATGGCATATAAAATATATCATGTGTCAGAATTATATGATCTGAGTATTAATGTTGCTGGAAAGACAGCAGGAGCTATCGACTAGGCGTTAGATTTCGGAAGACATGTCAATCAAAAGGCGTCGCGACGTATCAAGGGCCTTAAGGCCATGCTGTTCTTATTAGCATCAATACCAACATTCGACACCAACATATATACATTTAGCGAAAAGCAATGGCCAACCAAAGATCTCTCCTGGTTCCTTAAAGAAATTTCATAATAAGCAGTTGGAATAATATGTAGAATGGTTTCCAAAAATTATTAATTATAAGTAAAAATAATAATCTAACGCAAAGATAACCAATTATCTGTTTCACATTAACTCCTGAGAAAATTGATCATCTTTATGACAAACCCATCCAGTGTAGACTAGATCGCATTGCCAACAGGAGGATATTAATTGAGTCGAGTCGTAACCAGTGCGAACAGATCGCGATGGGAAATAATCAACTTCACTAATGACTCACGATTTTTCAATTTAAAGACGATTATAAAACATGTGATGTTAGGAAATTGGGAGTAATTGATACTTGTTGCTGGTCATAAACAATAGTACTCACGATTTAATTCTAGCTAAAACAATTGATTGAAGTTAAACAAACAAAAACATGTCTCTTTCTAAATATCCTTCACTAGAGGTAGAACACACATATTTATTTATTTATTTATTTGACTTTATTGCACAAAATGTTACAAAATGTACAAATGGCGGACTTAATGCCAGATGGCATTATCTCCCAGTCAATCATTACACAAAAAAGAAAAAATATATATAATAGTGGTGCAGGCAATATATATACAAAATAAATAAACGATATAAAGAAAATTATACCGCTATTCAGTGAGTTCTTATAACTGTGTTCCGGTTGAAAGAGTGATAAAGGCAGTGAAATTACTGGGTAAATGTGACATGTTGTCTTCAGTTCACAAGGTTGGTGATACGCTAGTAATATCTTTATGATGCACCTATAGGCTGCGGTCTGTCTGCTGACTTCCAAATATTCAAAAAATGCAACATACCGGCCGATGGACAAAGGTGCCGTAAACTGGTGAAATGAAGACCCCGTACCGATAAGCGCAGGGTAGAGGCCTATAAAGTGGACAGACGATCTGACTAGAACCGCAGGAATTCGCTGGACGCATACAACCGGTTCTATTGAAATCTTAGGGATTAACGGCGAATTCAATCGCTAATTTAACAAACGGGCAATTCTCCAATCTCTTCTTCAAAGAGTATGTGCTGTGTTTTTTTTTAAAGTAGAAAAACAAGGAGACCTTTATTGGCACTGGTTTTTTTCTTTGTTAAAGTTAAGATTGATTATGAGCCTGTTAATTTCACGAATTTATGGATTGCTAATAAAATTATAATTGTTTTTGGAATGATATATTCACAACGTATGAGATGTTGTGGGTATTTATTATTATTATTATAGGCCTCCTTAAGAAAGAGAATTTTTACATAATTGCCGCACTGGGCAAGCGAGGTGTCAATCTCGTAGCTTCGTGACGAGGATGCTGTTACCTATCCCCGCCCTTATGCATTTGAGCTGTATTGCTTCGGGTGGATATACCACCATGTCTCGGTGTCGGTACCTCAATGGAATTATTGGATAATGTGACATAATATCGTCAGGACACGAGGTTGGAGGTGGACTTGTGATAACATGGCAATAACACGAGCACCACTCAAACTACGACGACGCACACTATTACGCGGATAGAAAGCTTAATGCTTTATGCATTTAAAAATGTGTAATAATAATAAAATTTTCATTAATAATTTAGAAAAATATTTAAATCGAGTTACACAATGAATGAAGCTAAAGATATTACTTTACGCCCACGGAGATAAACAAAATCTTTTGATCAGGGTTGCCAGCCACAAAGTTGTAAGTTTATAAATATAAGATAATCAGTCTCTGATAAAAAATTGCCGCGAGGTACCGGCAGACTAGTACCTCCTCCTGCACCAGGTATCGTAAGAGCGACTGAGGTACCGGAACCGACAGATGGCGGTATATCCAACCGAAACAGTGAAGCTCAAATGCACAGGATGGGAATAGGCAGCAGTACACCCGTCGCGAAAGTTTCTCTGCAATTGCCAACACGCCTTCCCAGCGCGGCGATTATCGGCAGATTTCCTCTTTTCTTGTAGAGGACTATGTCCAGCTGTGGACTTCCAATGGCTGGTATGGATAACGAATTATCACTCCAGGAGCTGGATGCAAGAGGTTCAGGCAAACTAGTAACGGTACATAAAAATAAATAATTTCTAACGACATCTTAAACGTTGACCTGACTCCGAGATAAGTAGCTTTAAAGCATTTGTATATACAAATTACGTATAAATAACACCCAGATATAGAACAAATACTACAACAGAATAGAACAAAACAGGATCCTTACACTTTTGCGCCATCGTGACGTCATGGAATATAAAAAAAAATTAATAAGACCATGAAAATCAACCGTGAGACTAAATTCTTTTAAGAAAAGACACCGAGTGATGGCAACCCTGCGCTATGATAAGCAAACTCGCCTTGACCTACAATTGTAGATTGAGAGAACATTCTATTTTCCTAGAATAAATAGGTAAATGTTCTGGACTAGTTTGATTTCTCCGATTGCGTAGGTGGAATATTGTGTTACATGTTGATATATGCCAACACTAATACAATTTAGTACGAAAATAAAAATGATATGTAGTATGCGTAATATTTCAAAGTCAAAGACATCACCATCATAGCACCACCATCATCATCATCACCATTATCATCATCATACCAACCATTAGAAGTCCACAGCTGGACAAAAGCCTCTCCAAGAAAGGAGGATTTTTGCCCATAAATGCCGCGCTGGGCAGACGTGTAGGTAATCGCAAAGCGCTGCTGGCGCGACGGTGCCTCTGCTGCCTATCCTCGCCCTGTGCATTTGAGCTGCATTTTTTCAGTTATACCGCCATTTGTCGGTTCTGATACCTTTGTCACCTCTTACGACATCTGTTGCAGTAGGAGGTACTATTCTATTTTGCCTGGAACCTCACGGCAAAGACAAGAATTTCTTTATTTATATAGACACTTTCAAATCGTCGCATCCAAAGAAATATATATAGGAATACACTTGCTCATTACAATATGACATAAATGACCAGTGACACTACTACATTGACCTAACAAACTTATTCGGTTATAAGAGTAATTTAAACAAATAGGTCATTGAGTCCTGTTTTAATACTAGTCAGCCTTTACCAAACAGATCTTAATACTATGTTTATAGCAGGTCCATTAATATTAAGTATATCACTTTTTTCTGAAAATCAGATATGTTTTTGTGGACTCTCTTATTTCTATTTCTTTGAACTTTTGTCTTAATGATAGCTGCTGAGTCTTTTAATAAAAACATTGGGGTACCGGGAGACTATAAATGTTCGCTACTCTATGCTAGGTGTTTACCAGGTACCAGTATACCATGAGAAACAGCATAGTTCAAATATAGCACGTTAGAGATAGGCGTTAGTATTCCTGTCGCGAAGCAACTTCTTGCGATTGCTTCCACGTTTTCACTTCTCTATAATTATAGGCTAAATAATTATGAACCTCGTTCCGCTTTGGTGTATCTAAAGGGAGGTTAATTGTTCTCCGATCTAAGAATTCATCGTCATCATCATATCAGCCACAAAACATCCACTGCTGGACATTGGCCTCCCTAAGTGATCTCCAATAGGACCGGTTGTATGCGGCCTGTGTCCAGCGCGATCCGGTGGTTTTAGTCAGATCGTCAGTCCATCTTGCGGGTGGACGCCCTACGCTGCGCTTGCCGGTACGTGGTCGCCATCGGCCATCGGTTCTACGTAACAAATGCCCTGCCACTGCCACTTCAACTTACTAATCCGCCGGACAATGTCGGTAACTTTGTTACGAATCTCCTCATTCCTGATTCGATCGCGCAAAGAAACTCCCAGCATTGCCCTCCATAGCTCATTAAAAGAAATACATCCGAAAAAATAAATAAATACTTTTTAATACAGACATTTCCAATCGCAGCAGACCTTAAGACAAAAGTCGTCCACATTGGTACCTTACTTTTACCTAATTCTACCAGCAAACAGTAGTCTCCGCGCAGCTGTGTAAAGGGTTCCGGTTTAAAGGGTCAGAGAGGCAGTGAAATTACTGGGCAATGTGACATAGTATCTCTAAGTCATAATGTTGGCAACGCGCTAGTAATATCCTTGTGCTAATACGAGCGTGGGTGCTTTTTTTTCGATATAGTATCTATTTGCCAAAGTTGTTAAAGAAACCAACAAAGAAGGAAAATGCAATACCACACCCACCAACACACTAATACACAATACTACAGCAAATATAAGCTGATTTGAAATCTTAGATGTGAAACGAAGTGAAGGTTGGTATATTTTTAAGTTTGTAGGTAAGATTAAATGAATTATACATTATCATTTAATGATTCAATGCAAAGGTTTGCAGTTAGCTGCTATATGGAGACAGATATAAAGAAAGTCAAAGTTCAACAAACATTAACCAAAAACTAGCCTGAGAATAAAATGATGAAAATGCTTATATTACTGTTATATTATTCTCAAAAGGTACAAAAACTGAGGTAGCGGTATATCCATGCAGCTGAAATACTACGGCAGCATCCTCGTCTATCTATCTATCTTACATAATTGTATGTACTCGAACTAACATCCGTTTGTAAAAAAGAAAGGTATGATTTATAAACGACAAATAGAAAGAGGCAATTATACCCAATTATGATTGCATATATTGAACTTTAAGAAAATTGCATAGGCTAAATGTCGTCGTTAAACGTGAACAAAACAATGCAATGGTTATGTATATAATGGTTCTTAACAAATTTGTCGCGGTTACATAAACTTTACCTACATCAAATACGTATTTTATTTTTACCTGCCATTATAAACCACTATTATATAACATAAAACAATGCATATAATCATCATATCAGCCATTAGAAGTGCACTGAAGGACATAAGCCCCTCCAATAAAGGGGGGATTATGCTCACAATAACCGCGCTGGGAAACCGTGCTGGCAATCGCAGCGTGCAACTTTCGCGACGGGGATGCTGCTGCTCATCTCCGGCCTGTGCATTAAAGCTTCGCTGTTTCGAATACCGCCACCTGTCGTTTCTGGTACCTTACTCGCCTCTTACGATACCTGATACAGGGGGAGGTACTAATCTATTTTGTCGGTGCCAAAAGGCTATCTGCCGGTACCACACTACTGATACATCAAATACGTATTTATTATCACCTGCCGTCATAAACCAATATTATATAACATAAAAACAATGCATATAATATGACGTTTTATATACACCATATCCTATAATGTCAAGAAATACTATCAGGCTCAGACTGTGTGCAAACAATCTAAATTAAAGTTTGCCATATACAAATATTGTTATCGTTTCTGACGTAAAAATGTAAAAAAAAGAAACATCCAACGAAAATATGTAATACACACATTTTACGTCATCAAGTCATGGCCGTTATGTTTTTGTATGCTTTGAGTAAACAATGATGCGATTTTTTGCACTCACAAGTGTGTGACGTCAAAGTGTAAACAAAAATTTACAATACTAATAGTCTTAGAGCTCCTTCCCACTTGTCGGGTGTCGGATCCGTATAATAATCGGATGTCGGCGCCTTTGTTCACACACACGATTAATAATCGGTTGTCGGCCACGGTCGAAGCTACGTCGACGTCGACGAATTTCTTGTTATGATGTATTGATATTTAAGAAGGAAACCGGGATCAACAGCCAAGGAAAGAAAATATTGGATGCACCTAATTCTGAGAGAAAAATTTAGTTTGGGAACATTTCAGAATTTAATAAAAGAATTGAGGAGCGACGAAATTAAGTTTTTCAATTTTTTTAGAATGTCGATAACTACATTCAACCATCTATTGGCTAAAATATCAGTGAGCACAAACTACCAAAATACAAGATTTAGAGACTGCGTTAAGTGTTATCGGCCCCGATATCCGACCAATATGAACAGCGCCATTCTTCATCATAGGCGAGCGAGATCCGTCACGAATTTTTTCCGGACGTAGAGGGCTGACAAAACACCCGACATTTCTTGTCGGAGCCGACACAAAATCGGTTTCCGATAAGTGTGAATAGCTTTATATTCAATGCTCTGCCACTACAACCTCCGATTGATATACGGATCCGACACCCGACAAGTGGGAACGAGCTTTTATAGTCCACCGATTGGGTGGACAGACGATCTGATTAAAACATCATCGCTGGATAATCTACATAGTTTACTAGAGGTTAATCGCCTAGTCTTCCTAGTTGAATAAAGAACAATATGATGCTGTTGCCCATCCTCACCCTATGGATTTGAGCTGCACTGTCTCGGATGGATAAACTATTTAATATTTATTTTTTTACACAAAAAATAAATGGTATATAAGATGACAAAAAAAACATAATTAATGAAGCTCATGTTTCACTTATAAAATAGCACGCAAACCTTTAACAATCTTACATTACTTACTGAAAAATTTCAATAATAATTATATTTAGTAAATTAAACTACAGTTTCTCAAAAATTCCTTAACACTATATTTTTTGTAATACAGCCATTCCCTTAATATTTTTGCAAATAAGAAGCTAAACCAGTTCCAATTAATTTGGGATCTTGTTAAATATTCTAACGCACATTGCAAAACAACTTTTTTTGTATTCACATGTTTTAGGAACATTACTTAAGACCAGTTTATAATTGTCTGTTCACTCTAGTACTCTGTGCATCACATAATTTAACAAGCAGATCCCCCTATGTTGATGGACAAACTGACAAAGGTCATGGAAGTGAAGCAATGGCAAGGGCAGTGATAGATGCTGTTGTTTTATAGTTATGATGAAGGCAGCTTAGACACATTTAGTCCAAGATATTCAGTCCCATAATGTACCGGATTTGCCGTGAGGTACCGGCAAAGTAGAATAGTAACCTTCCTCTTTACCAGGTGTCGTACGTAGTCGTCGTAGGCGACTAAGGTTCCAGAACCGACAGATGGCGGTATATCCACCCGAAACAGTGTAGCTCAAATGCATGGGGCGAGAAAAAGGTAAGGCGATTGCCAACACGATTGCCTAGCGCGCCAATTATGGGCACAATTCCCCCTTTCATAGGGGAAGGCTAATGTCCAGCTGTGGACTTCTAATAGCTGATATAATAATTCCTACAACATCTTATACATTGATCTGACTCCGTGGTAAGTCGCTTAAATCACTTGTGTTAGAGACGCCAAACAACAGAGGAATCATAAATATGCTACTTAAATACATACATTCAACACACAGACACAGAACAAACACAAATATCATCGTATTATGAATATTTGCTCTGGGTCGGAATCTACTCACTACCATCTGCACCATCAGGCCCATATTATGATCATAACGGGTGATATCATGATGGTTTGTAGACTCCGAAGACATCAAAGAGGTCATAAAGTTTGACATATTGAATCTAAAATAGAACAGTTAAACTATTAACACTTTATCCATCAAACGCAAACTGGACAGTCACGGCATGTACTCGCGGGATCTGCTAATTTCCATGCGAAAATTCAAACACACGTTTTCTAATTTCGTCACAAGTCTGTGCTATTTATAGAGATTACAGACGCTGCAGTATATTTAGGAATACTTCACAACAAAGCAATTTAATAATACAACAGCTTTACAACGTACCAAAGAGTACAGAATATGTATGCACTTTAAAAAAATTGACGTGGTCAAACGCAACAGTAGTTATGCAAAATTCGTGTGATGATTTTGTATTTAAATCTACCGATTTAAATTGTTTAATTTAGTCAAATTTTATTGTAGTTTCTTTGAGCGATCGAATCAGGAATGAAGAGATTCGTAAAAGAACCAAAGTTACTGACAGCACGGTAGATTAGTAATTGGCAATGGGCAGGCATTTGGTACGCAGGACCGATGGCCGATGGACTCGTAAGGTTCTGGAATGGAGACCGCGTACCGGCAAACGCAGTGTAGGGCGTCCACCCGCTAGATGGACAGACGATCTGACTAATACCGCAGGATCGCGCTGGACGCATGCATGCAGAGACCAGTTGTATGCAGATACAACCGGTCCTATTGGAGATTACTTGGCTGATATATGGCTAATTTGATTCTAATTTCAAATTCAAATACACGCTTAGCTGTGAACAAAATCATTGCTTGACTTTTTTTACTCTAACATTCTTTTTTATTACCAGGTCTACTACTCATATTGTTACCTCCACAGCCATTGGAAATCTTCTGCTGTACATAGGCCTTCCTAAGAAATTGGGAATTTGGCCATAATTGCCGCGCTAGGCAATCGTGTTGGCAATTACAGAGCGTAGTAGCTTCGGGCAATGGTTGTGTATTTGAGCTATGCTATTTGAATAGATATACCACCATCTGTCGGTTCTGGTACCTCAGTCGACTCATACGACACCTGGTACAGGAGGAGGTACTATTCTACTATGCCGGTGATAATTTTAATAGTTTGTAATAAAAATATTTTTTGAGGTGATTTAAGGTAGGTTTTGGATAGTCCAAGAACCCGACTTTAACGTAATATATACTTATTGATATAAGTCACACCACAAAAAAATCTTTGTTAAACACTCTACTTAAATTTAATATAAAGTAAATTAGTTTCGAATTATACTAACAAATCTTTAAATTAAATTTTTACAATTATCTTTGTACTTCTTTGTGTTCGCTTCGCGACGAGAATGTCGCCCGCCTAACCAGGTAGGGACCATATGCATTTCAGCTACACTTTCTTGGATGAAACAACCGCTATCTATCAGTTCCGATATATTTCAATACTAGCTGTGCCCGCGACTTCGTCCGCGTGGAATAGTTTTTTTGGGTACCATACCTCTTTACCTTAACTTATATAAACTTTGAATGTCATGTTTATTTATATCGAATGAATGGCCTGAAAAATAAGTTTCAAGTTTCTAGCTCTAAAAATAGCGATACTTGCATACAACTTTTCATCCTCTTTCCGACCCCTTACAACCCTTATTTCAAATAAAAAAATAGGCTATGTCCTTTCTCAACGTCTAAAGATTGTCTGTGCCGTGCCATATTTCATCAAAATCGGTTGAGAGGTTTAAGCGGTAAAGCGTAACAGACAGACAAACAGACAGTTACTTTCACATTTATAATATTAGTAAGGATTAAACGTAAATCCTATCATACGGCTCTAAGAGTTATATTTTTCAATATACACAGATGACAAATGATCATACTGTCATGCACACGCACCGTGATGTACACGCGAATTAGCCGTGCTCATCGCCAATACAACAAAAACAACTCTATCATTACGCGTTGTAAAACTATAAGCCATTTTGCATGACTCAATTAGATTTTATAAGGTGGAAAATTTTCTTTACTATTGTGCCTAGATTTATATAATAACAGATGTTAAATTCCAACCTATATAATTTTCAGTTTGATCGTTAGGACCAGTGTTTCTCAAACTCCTCGATTGTGCGCTCCTGGCTACATTATACACAGATTCATCACCCTGTCACCATACCAGCCATTAGAAGTCAACTGCTGACATTTCTGTTTTTAATTTCAATTATTATCGTTGTCTTTCCATTTAATAGTAAAATCATATGGATAAAGTATTTTATATATTTTTATATTTATACATAATTTGTTACAGTTGTTTTTCATCCAAAGTTCTGGAAGATGAAAGAAGGAGATCGCTTTATGCGATAAGGCCGCACGTTGCTCTGTACTTTCGGTTTTTGTATTATTATTTTAATTGTTTTATTTTTTGGTGTAAAGACAATATAATTATTAGATCTCACTAATAGAAAGACGACTTTTGGAGTAACAGAGTAATATTACAGTATAAGTATTTACAAAAAAAAATAAGGTACCTCCCCCTTTATCAGGTGTCACAAGAGGCGACTGAAGAACCAGAACCGACTGATGGCGGTATATCCATCCGTGACAGTGTTGCTCAAATGCATAGGGTGGGAACAGCAGCATCCCCATGACAATAGTTGCCCTCTACAATTGCGAAATTATGGGCAAAATTCCGCCTTTTTAGGGGAAGCCTGCAGTATATATCCTACAGTGGACTTCTGGAGGCTCGTATGATGATGATGATGAAACGGGATTTTTGTTTTTATAAGCTTGTAACAAATAAACTCAAAATTTATTAAACCGATTTCGAAAAACTCTTTCACTGAGTAAAAGTTGTTTTATTTGTCCCAATATTCTAACAGGAAAGGGAACTGCGACGATTAAATCACGCTAGTTCCTTTATAGATGTGTACTTTCCCAAAACTATTTTCTAAAAAATTAAATGTAATTACACCTCGTTCGAAAAGTTTGAAAACCCCTGACCTAAGCTATTAGAGAAAAAAAAGCATATATATGTAATTAGATTTGCATATAAAATAAATCAATTTCATTAATTTGCATTGTTTATTGTTTTCATTGGCATAAATACGAGGCGTAATATTCTTACGTAAATTTAATGGTTTCATTAAACGAGAAATCTGTACTTACATCTAGATGCGCACAAATGACTAGTGTAGGTGATTATTTCTGACGTTTGTCATCCAAGCTTAAGATTTACGATCGTAAATTACTTTTAATTTAGAAGATATCCACACTAATGTCTGCACACTCACTCATTGCAAAATCAAACTACCTATAAGTGCTGGGAGTCTACAATATTAAATGGGGGTTTCGTTTTGAACATAGCTGCTCTCAAAGACAGGATTTTGCAATTCAACCCTAAGGGTTTTTGTGTGGTACCGGTATATTAGAATAGTATCACCCCCTGTCGTCGTGTCTACTAGATGTCGTAAGAGGTGACTAAGGTCCTTGAACCTACAGATAGCGGTATATCCATCCGTAACAGTGTAGCTTAAATGCATATGGCAGGGATGGGCAGCAGCATCTTCGTCACGAAGCTACGCTCTACGATTGCCAACACGCTTATCTAGCGCGGCAATATGTGCGAGCTTCCCTTGGGGAAGCCTAATAGTGGACTTCTATTGGCATATGATGAAGGGAGTAAAATCAGGCGTCAATAATTAAAAGACATTTGAATAGAATGCCTTTTAAACTATTAGAATTACTTATTTAATTACGTTATTAAAAATTATTTAATTATTTATCTGAACAGAGATCTTACAAAGGAATGAAATTAAGGATGATGTTTTGTATGAAAAATCCTTTCTTTTTCAAGCTATCAACTCCAAATTCAAATGATATATTAAATACAGTTTTTTTAATTAAAATTTAATGGAAAAATAGGGGTTGCAAGTTTATATAAAATGGCATAAGTTTTAGTGATAGCGATTCCAAAATTATGGTTAATTTCATAAACGACATGGTTAAACCCCATACAAACATCGTCTGCATTACCTGACAATGACCTATTTCCACCAACAAATAGCCGTGTTCCAGTTTGAATGGAGTGCAGTGAAATTACTGGGTAATGTGATAAATTATCTTCAAGTCACAAGGTTGGCAACGCGCTAATGATATCCTTATGATATTACCAGAGGTGACGCTTACCGGACTGACTGCTTGCAAGTCGCCTCGTACGACCTTATTACAAATGAGGTAGGAATAGATTATATAGTACCTACCACTATTTTACTCTCGGAATAAATATGAATGTAGATTTATTTACTCTGGATTTCGTATTTAATACAAGCAATAATTAATTATAGTTTGACTGGAATGATGCGTGAGAATATTTTACGTTTTTCTAATAAATTACTCCATCCATTAACGATAACTTTAACATACATACCGGACGAAGATTGAGTTTAATATTTAGTGACAGAAAATAAGTATCATGATTTTAAAACTCTTGAATTTCATTTGGTACTGAACATACCAAAAACTATGTCGTGTCTGTAAAACAGTGAGTTAGTTTACAAATAAAGCCGATAAACGTAAGTGCTCAGAACCCTATACTGTTTGCATAATTTATACCAAACAATAGTATAAACAAGAACTACATGGATACAGATGGTTAGCTCATACACGCTTAAAGATTGAATCGTCAAATACAATTATTTGGATCCATCTCGGAATTTGTCGATTTTCTTTCATTTACACCACGAGGATGGATAGAGCAGATAACATAAGCGTCGAATTAGATTATCTAATAAATGCTGAACCTTGAAATTGAAGCAATACAATTAACATCACTGATGTATTGTAGTACCGGCGTGAGAAACATGTGATACCGGCAGAATAGAATAGTACCTCCCCTTGTATTAGGTGTTTTAAGAGGCTACTGTATACCGAAACCGAGAGATGGCGGTATATCTACTCGAAATTGCAACAGGATCTAGATGGGCAGCAGAATTCCCGTCGCGGAGCTACACTCTGCGATTGCGCCCAAAATTGCGCAGCGCACAATTATGGTAAAATTCCCCTTTTCTTAGGTGGGACTACCTACTAATAACCGTTACGCACATTCACCTCAACACGTCAAAAACCTTAGATATTGGAATATGCGGTTTATAGACACATAGAAATGATAATAACTTATTATTTACCACCGCAGTTCTGTTGTTCTTTACAAACTAAGGTTATAGAAAACATAAACAGTATAACAGACAGCAATAACCTATTCCCAACCCACGAAAGCCCGCCAAAACCCACCAGATCATGATACATTTTCACTTCTAACGGGCCCGATGGCGCGATGATAGTGATCACCACCACCAAGGACAAATATTTATATGATGATATTTGTGCTTGCCTGAGTGTTAAAAATATGTATTTAAGTATTAAATTTGCAGTTCCTATGTTGTCTAATGTCCGTAACACAAGTGCTTTACCGACCTTTTTATAGCGACGTTCCACTAAGTTAGGTCAATATATGAGTTGTTGTGTAAATATTTATCTATTTAGCTATATCCTAAAAGCAAGATGCAAAAAAAATATAAAAACAGAAACTCGAAAAGCCTTCGTTAATTCTTTTAAAAAATCATTAACGAAAGATGTAAAAGCATTAACAATAGAAAACGAAATGAATTTAAAGGGACTTTTTGTGGGGAAAAAGCGGAGACGTAAACGAGGTATTTTCTAAATATTTCGGGTCCGATAGTATGATAAACAATATCTTAACAACAGATTTGGATACCTAAACATCTAATGCGCTCTCAAAAATTAGTATTACTGAAAAATAAATTTTCATAAAAGTTAAGACTTACACTTACACACTTACACATACACATACAGGTATCCCGTCTGGGCCTGCACAATAATAAGAGTGCAGGCCCAGACGGGATACCTGCAAGAATGTGCAGTAGAGTCACTGACTTGACTTACATATTGTTTTTAACTCATCTCTAAAATCATCATTATACCAGCCATTGGAACCACTGAACATAGGCCTCCCCAAGAAAGGGGGAATTTTGCATATAATTGCCGCGCTAGGCAAGCGTGTCGGCAATCTCAATCCGTATTAGAAGATCACACCCGTTGTGCCTATATTTAACTCCGATGACAAAAGCAACTCTAAAACTAGATCAAATAGCATCCTTTCAGTTGTATTTAATGTGAATGAGTTGTTTTTGATAAGATGATAATATATCAGATAAGGCCAGCCTTATCAAATGCTCAACATGGTTTCATGAGTAATTAATATACCGTCTGCAATTTACTTAACTTTTAAACATATCTGTGTAATATATTTGACAAACAGGGTCAGGTAGGCGCAGTGTACGTAGATTTCAAAGAGGCAATTGATAAAGTGAACCATTTATTACTCATTAATAAGATGGGGCATATATAGTTCATGGATGCTTACTGAGGTGGTCTAGGTGCTTAAATCTTATTATGGGTCAAATATCAGTCAAAGGTTATGTCTTAAATCTAATCACACTAAAACCTGACGTACCTCAGGGTTCCAATTTAAGCCTCTTTTGTTTCTAGTTTTCATTAACGATATCGCACAAGTGATTTCTTTATCTGCTTATTATATGCAAATGATCTCAAGATGCTCAGAAGAATCGGTAGAATCGAGGACAAAAAACCTTTTAAAAATTATATCATGGGCTTCCCCAAGCAATTTCCAATAGGATCAATTGTATGCGGCCTGTGTCCAGCGCGATCCTGCGGTTTTAGTCAGATCGTCTGTTCATCTCCAAATGGTCCGAGGGAAACTACATGTTCTCTAATATAAAAGTGTTTTTCTATTAAGTTTACTCTTAAAAACAGAATCATTAAAGATTATTTTGTTAAAGGTACAAATTTTAGCGGGTTTTAGAAATGATGGACCTTGGTATTTTGTTTAACGAAAAACTGTCATTTTGATATGGACAACATTATGAACACGAAAACTTAGTTTAAATAAAAACTTAATGATTACAAAGACAAAACAATGTGGTTCAGTCATTTGGAAACTACATTATGCAGATCACATGGATCGGAATGAATCTATTTTGAATATACGCGAATGTTGAACTGTGGAGAAAGAAAAGACACAAATCGTGCGAAAAGATGCTTTAATTATATAATATCAGAACTCTTAATAACCGTCGCATATTATGCAGACTAGACTAGATGTTATCATAGTAGCTCCATAAAATTATTCACGCCGGCTTGGACAGATCTGACTTATTGCAGCACATAAACTTTAATATTAGACACAATCCACGCAGGCGGAAATCATTTTTAATATCATTCCTGAATAATATATCCTATTCTAACCACTAGTTTACATATGTCGCTTTTTTGAAGAGTTTGCCGCACGTTGACCTGATATTGACGTTCTTATAAGACAATATATTTAATTTATTGTTTGTGTATTTGTCTAAACTGTCATAATTTCGAACATATTTTGACGTGACAATGTCTTTTAATTCGATGGAGTCGGCTGCACGCACGAAAAAACATGACTCATGCGGCGTTACCCCGCTCTGAGGTGTTCCGTTTAAGGCTTGAAGAGCAAGCGAGAGCGCAGACGAGCGACAAAGAGGCATAATCGGCCCCGCGTTCGGCAGCGTTCGACATCTGTCTCTCTCGTACTCGAGTGAGCGATACGCCCGCGCGGGCAGCTGCTATACAATAATACATTTTCATAAATAAAATTAACACGTTCTTTTGAAAAATGCAACTACGTATTTCATCAGTATTTTCTTATGACGTTGTGACGTTCAACTATCGTCAGTAAACCGACTTTACAGACAACCAATTTTTAAATTATACTTTTACTAACCTACCGTAATTACTTTGATAGATAAATAGTTTATGCTTCTGTGAAGATATGTTTTAAACTATAATCTTGTTTTTGTAACTTAATCCTATAAATTAAATCAATAAATTTCAAATGACATATGAGAAAGATATTGTAATAGACTCAAACGGTATAATAAATTTTTGATTACTATGTATAGTTTAAGCCTACTTGCGGGATAGGATAGTTCATATCTGATTCAATCATAGTCGCAATATTTTTTTCGTCATAAACGAATATGTTAAGGATAGGACAGCGTCTGTCGGGTTAAATAAACATTTCGCTTCACGTTATTTGTCCGCTATGAACTCCTGAACCTATTTTATAAACCACTGAACCGATTTTAATCAATGCAAGGAGACATAAAGGAATTACAAATATAAAATACATATTCAATTTAACACCCAGACACGGGAAAAACACAAACGTTCATCAAATATATATTTAACAAAATATTATTTCTAATGAACGTTTATATATTTAACAAAAAAGAAAATGCGCCATTGGACCTGCTAAATTTTGATTAAGCCATCTGTACCTTAAATATTGTGTACAGTCCATATCGCGGAGAACTGTTCGAATGACACGTGACACTGTTGCTAGCTCCCACGAGCGTTCCATGTATACTTATGTACTCTACTGCACACAGTACACATACAACAATACATACATACATATGTTCAGAATATATGTATGTACATAGCCACACAGCAAATGTTCTATGTCTGAATAATATTACATTTAAACATAACACAAATATAGGGTACGCGCGGAGTAGAATGGTACCGCCTTTAGTACCAGGTATCGTTAGACGCGACTGAGGTACCGGAACCAATAGATAATAATAATAATAATAACTTTATTCAACAACAAAAGGTAACTTAAACTAAAATACATTTTGATACTTAGGTACCTAAACTAGGTCTAGCCTGTTCTTATAGGCACATAGATGCCAGTACATCAATTTCCAACATCTCAAATACATCAGGGAGAAGATGAAGAAGCAGTAACGTCAACGCGAAGTTGAGGAAGTCTCCGCAAGCACTGGAATCCACGTTGAAGTAGTTAATCATAAATCAGCTGAAGGTCCACTGTTGGACATTGACCGACCCGATGGCGCAGATGGTAGTGATCCTGTCTTGTGCACCAAAGGTTTGATCCCCACCCAGGACAATTATTTATGTAATGATATTTATGTTTAATGAATCTGTATCTAGGTGATAAATAAATGTCTTGAAGTAGTATATTTTATGATAATTCTGTTGTCTGATGTCTATAACACAAGTACATTTCAACTCGGAACTCGGAATCAGGTCAATGTATGAGATGTTGTGGGAATTTATTTATTTATAGGTATCCCAAAGATAGGAGGGATTTTGCCAATAATTGTCGCACTGGACAGGATATGTTTCGCGACAGGAATGCTGCTGCCCATCCGAGCAGCCCTGTTACATTAGATTTACACCGTATCAGGTATATACTACCATCTGTCGTTTTCTGTATAAAGTTATATGAATAAATTTAAGATTCAGTTAAATTCTTTATCGATATTTCACAGAGCGTGACAAATCAGCTGATTGTGCATGTATTTTTTTATCTGTAAAAGTATGTTTGTCCCCAATGGTAATTTCCACTGAATGCATTTATATCTTATCGGTCTGATAATATTGGCGCCCCACTATAAAAACACATTCTTGCTTTGTACTGCATTTCCAATAATAACAATGATAAAATCAATATTTATCTATGCACTCATATTCTGCTGGATTACTAAACGCAGAGTGTACGCTTGTTTGTCGACCTAGTTTAATAAATAAATATCCTGGTCATAGGCCTTCCCAAGAGGTTTCCAATAAGCCTGTTCGTATGCGGCCTTTAAAAAAAAAAAAAAAAGTTCAGAACGCGCTTGTACGGTCACCTCGGTCATCAGTTTCACTTGGGTTACAGGTAGGATAGGTCCTATCCGCACTTCTTGTTAATCCATTGAACTAATTTTGGTAACTTTGACTCTTTTATAAATCATCTCATTCCTGATTCTAATTAAAATAAGAAATTAAATCCAAGCTTATTCTTAATCTGTAAACCTACTGAGTCATCAAACCAGCTATTGAAAGTCCACTGATGGACATCCTGGCCTCCCCAATGTACGGGGAATGGTGCATGATTGCCGCGCTGGGCAAGCGTGTTGGCAATCGCAGACCACTGCCTTCGCAACGGGGATCCTGCTGCCCAACCCCACCACCGCCATCCTATAATACTAATTTTGTAATTTTGACTCTTTTATAAATTATGTTATTTCTGATTGAATTATTCAGAGACACAAAACATTGATATTTTGCTCGTTGGGCTATTTTGAGATGGCTTAGAGTCGTATGTCATCCCTGGTAAATCCTTGCTTCTACCATTTGCCGTTAACGTCTAACTAAGAGACAGTTTTTTTTTGCGAATGTGGCATTAATGAAGGCTCGCTCTATGTTATCGCCTGTGTTTTAAATATTGTTTTGTTAACTAAAATAACTAATTAGTCTTTATCAATTAAAATTTTGGCTGATTTAATATCCAACTTTCAACCAAAATTATAATCAATAATAGACTTTGATGACCATACTTACTATACTTGATATCAAATAGTTTTAATATTTTTTGCTGTCTTCTACTAGCTATTCGCAGAACTGTGTCAAACAATTGTTGCCAGTAATTAGTAAAGACTTTCGACCTGAAGAATTAGGTACCACAATACGTTAGAACCTCAATTCGAAGGCATTATGTAGAGCTTATTTATTTGCGCGATCAAACCAGATATGGCGAGATACGCAAAAGAACCAAAGTCACCATCATAGCCTGGTGGGTCAGCAAGTTGAAGTGGCAGTGGACAGGGCACTTAGCAGAACCAATGAGTGATCAAGTCGTAAGGTTCTGGAATGAAGACTACGTACAGGCAAGCGTAGCGTAGGACTCACAAGGTGCCCGACGATCTGTCTTAAAGTAGGATCACGCAGGACGCATACAACCGGACCTATTGGAAATCACTTGAAGTGGCTATGTGCACCAGTGGGCGTTCTGCGGGATAAGATAATGATGTAAAGCTTTGTACAACCAATTTATCCTTACTAATATAATATTATAAATGTGAAAGTAACTCTTTCTGTCTGTTTGTCTGTTACGCTTTCCCGCTTAAACGTCTCAACCGATTTTGATGAAATTTGGCACAGGCAATCTTTAAACCCTGAGAAAGGACATAGACTATTTTTTCATTCAAAATAAGGGTAGTAAGGGGTCGAAAAGAGGGATGAAGCTTTTAGAGCTAGAAACTTGGAACTTATTTTTCAGGCCATTCATTCGATATAAATAAACACGACATTCAAAGTTTATATAAGTTAAGGTAAAGAGGTATGGTACCCAAAAAAACTAATTCACGCGGACAAAGTCGCGGGCACAGCTAATATTAAAATATATCGGAACTGACAGATAGCGGTTGTTTCATCCAAAAAAGTGTAGCTGAGATGCATATGGTCCCTACCTGTTTAGGCAGGCGACATTCTCGTCGCGAAGCGAACACAATGAAGGACAAAGATAATTGTAAAAATTTAATTTACAGATTCGTTAGTATAATTAGATTTCTATAAGTGTTCAATTTCAATAACTATTCTTTCTAAAGATCGTTTGCATTAGTACCTCACTCTCACCTTTTCTACCGCCAAATAGCAGTGAATTTACTAAATAATGTAATATAGTATCCTCCAGTCACAAGGTTGGCAACGCGTTAGTGATATCCTTGTGATATTACGAGCAACAGCTCTAGGTTACAGCAACGTTTACTATCACGCAGACTGTGTGCTTGTTTGTCGACCTCGTCTAATAAAAAAAAAGTAATAAAAAAATCTAGGAGAAGACGGTATTTTATGGAAATTTCGAGACAATCAAACAATTTAGATAACAAGCACCAAACATCAAATCCATCTCCCCTCACAAAATTTCGATAACAAAATTATCAAGATCGATTACATTTTTTCAAAACAATGGGACAATTGACTTTTTAACATAAGGTTTTTCTACTTGATCGGTGATTACAAACAGGTGCATAACAAAACTTCTTAGTCATTAATTTTGCCTCGTGTTCTTTCTACCTGTTCAATCACCAAACGACCTGCTTTCTTCGTTAATTATGCATTACAAGTAATTAATTGATGGATGTTTACGCAACTCGATTGGACTCATACATTGTATTAATTACATCATTTTATTGGAATGTAGTTTTAAAAATGCAATGTAAGTTAATTTACACGTTCCATAAATTGTTAAGTGTGTCAATTTATTCTAGTGAATTTCAAACGAAAGGGCCTATTGATGGCATATCAAAAAAAGTTTGCGATCACTTTAAAATAATTTAACCTTTTTTGATATGGTAGAATGAGCTTACTTATTTTCTTTTCCTTCTAGATTCCTAACTTAAACATACAGAATTTTAATGAAAAAACAATTGAACTGGTTTCCCTTATAAAAATAAATTAAATTACCAGCTATTGAAAGTCCACTGATGGACATAGACCTCCCCAAGATAGGGGGAATGGTGCCCATAATTGCCGCGCTGGGCATGCGTGTTGGCAATCGCAGACCACAGCTTTCGCAACGGGGACCCTGCTGCCCATCCCCGCCCTGTGCATGCTGCACTGTCTGACACAGAGGGAGGTACTATTCTACTCTGCCGGTACCTCGCGGCTACATCGCGCCTGTTATTTTATATAATAGGTGCGTCCTTCCCGTAAGGTTTCAAAAATTTTTATGTACACTTTTATTTGTTTATGATTTATGAATAAAAGTTATAGGTCACGGTGTTTATCTGGAAAAAACTTCTATACTACTGAGACGATTTTAATATTTCCTTACTGCGTACAGTTTGATCCAAATTGAAAGTTAGGATTGTTTATATCTCAATTTATAGTCGAAGATAAACATAGATATATAGTTATGACAGCATAACGTCTGTTGTGACAACCAGCAAGTCTTAAACCATACATGACACCGATTCCTGTTCTTACAGATCTAGACCGCAATACTATATTATAGCCTAACTTTTAATGATAAACTGTAGTTTGCAACTCAATTATTAATTCCCAAGTTAAAGTTAGCCAAACAGTTAACCTATAAACAAAGCCATAAAGTAAGTGTGGGCGTGCCAGTGGGAGTAGCGGGTTCGATTCCCGTTATTGCCCATTAAAAGTTAGCGAATTATGCGATACTTGGCGAGAGTGTTCAACCGCATTTGTATGCTTACAGTGTCGTATGCTATTAAATTAAAGCATATATTTATCCATTAATTGCTTTGGTCAGAGAATCAATTTTAAAGTTACGTCATGAGTAAGTTAGCTTATTTCTAAAGCATATTATAGTGTTTAAGATTATATCACAAATAAATCTACCTGGGATTGAATTGCTCTAGCTTCAAGACAAAAGTTTGTTAACCGACGCTGGCAGAAGTACCATTAACACTAACTATTTGGTATTGATAGATCCTTTATCACTACCAGTTTTTCTTACAGGTTCCTTTCTGGTAGTTCGTATAATGAGCCTGCATTAAACTTAGTTTTAAGACCCGTATGGTGCCAGCATACTAATTTAAGGTAGCTAATCTACCTTTGTTAGATTTGTTAAATGATTCCTATGATCCCTTTAGGTCATCAGAGACATTAGTATTACGTGTATGATAATATTTAGTAATTTATATTATCTGTTTTTTTGACGATAATAAAGTGCTTCGATAAATAACATTTTGAGTTTGAATCTTTTTAAGTTTATATTCTTTGTAGCTCTATGTACATGCTTCGTCTGCGCGTGCTGCCCTTTTCGTGTCCTAAACTAACGTATCATTTATCGGGAATAAGGTCGCTCAATAATGAGCGGCGACGCCCTCCCCGGTGGTGCTGGAATTGATGTTTGAGCATTCTACCCTTTTTAATATAGCTGAATTAGAATTACAGTTGTAAACCTAACGTATTTTTATTATTTTTTTATGTTTTGTTTTATTTATTTATATATAATACTAGCGACTCGCTTCCTACGAATGCAAAATAAATGGTCATTACGGTTTATCCCTAAAAGATGGACATATACCAGCGTTGACTTTTTTGTAGACCTTTATATGGTGAACAATACTAAAGTACCTATATTAATTTGAAGACGCATAAAAATCAGTTGCGTGCACCGAGAACATTGGGACTTATTCTAAAACTTTACCAATTCAAAATTATAAGAAATAATTCTTATTACAATAAATGGCAGAGTTGGATAGCTCACCCTCCAACAGACAGATGGCGGAATATCCATATCGAAACACTGTACACAGTTAAAGTACACAGGGCGGGTATTGGCAGCAGCATTTCCGTCACAAATCGCTCTGCGATTGTCCACACGCTTGCCCAGTGGGGCAATTATGGTCAAAACTCCCCCTTTCTTGGGGAGGCCTATGTCCTGCAGTGGTACTTGTGAGATATATATATATATATAGCAATATTTATCTAACAAGTATATATATATATATATATATATATATACTTGTTAGATAAATATTTTGTTGATACAAATGTTCCCGGTACGGATTCAACTCGATTATGTATTCTGTTTATGTACTTCTAAGTGAAAGGTTTTAATTATGAAGAAGTGGTACCCGCGACTGTGTTCATGTGAAAGTCGACTTATTGATACTTCCCTATTCAAATAGAATTCTGTTCACAGATACTTTTCAATGCTTATTAACGGACCTGGTGGCGCGTTCGGTAGTGCGCCTGTTTTTATGCGCGAAGGGTCGAAGGGGTTTGCCAGAAGTCAGGACCGTGCGTGAGGTGAGATATTGTGTGAATTTATATTTTATATTTGAAAATTATGTCACAATGTTTGTCTCGGATGAACTCCTAAATTACGAAAGTATTAAAATATTTAAAACTAGCTGTGTCCGCGACTTCGAACCCGTGAAATAAATTTTTTGGGTAGCATACCTCTTTACCTTAACTTGTATAAACTTTGAATGTCATGTTTATTTGTATCGAATCAATGGTATATATCAATAAATAAGTTTCTAGTTTCTAGCTCTACATATAGCAATACTTCCATACAACTTTTCATCTTCCCTTTCGACCTTTTACAACCCTTATTTCGAATTAAAAAATAGCCTATGTCCTTTCTCAGTGTCTAAAAATTGTCTGTGCCAAATTTCATTAAAATCGGTTGAGAGGTTTAAGCGGGAAAGTGGAACAGACAGACAGACAGAGTTAGTTTTGAATTTATCATATTAGTAAGGATTACTAAAATTTCAAATGTTAGAAGGTAGGATAGTTTATATATTAATTTAGTCCTAATATTTTTTCAGCAATCGTGATGTGATAAAGATATCACTAGATCGTTGCCATCCTTGTGACTTGAAGATATTATGACGCATTACCCAGTAATCGCACTGCCTCTCTCACCCTTCAAACCGGAACGCAGCAATGAGAACACTATTAATTGGCGGTATAAACAGGTGAGAGTGAGATACCAACGCAGATAACTTTTGTAGGAGGTCTACCTCATATAAGCTTAATAAATAAATAAGTAAATCATCAATCGAGGTACGTATATGTCAACTACTGCGCCATAAGCCCCTCAACTAGTAAACAATAAAAACATTAATTTACAATTCCCTACTGATATCATTGAACTGTATTGATAAATATTTATGATGTATTTAATTACATATAAGTATATGACGATATAAACATCTATATTTGTTTAAACAAATGTATTCACTTATTATGTACTTGAGGAGTTTTGCATTCACTACTTATAAAAAAAACTACTCATTCAATGTCCAACCGTTCTTGATTCTGATGAGATCCGATTCTCAAGATCTTGATAACTGTTGCCGCTCAGGAACCTAGACGTCAAACAAATGTAAAAAGTTAAATAAACGTTAATTAAACGTTAAAAGAATAGTTTTACTGTGGGCTTAGCTAGAATGAGCGCTGTCAAACTAACGTGTTTTCTAATTTAACTAAACTGTTATTATCGTAATTTTAAGTTAATTTTTTATATTGCGCTTTAATAAGCTAAGCCGTGAGGTACAGAGTAGAATAGTATCTTCCCTTGAAGCAGGTGTCGCAAGAGGGTACTAAGGTACTAGAACCGACAGATGGCAGTATATCTATCTGCAACATCTTAAATGCGCAGGGCGGGGATAGGCAGCAGCATCTCCGTCGCGAAAACTGCGCTCTGCGATTGCCAACACGCTCGCCAAGCGCGGCAATTATGGGCAAAATTCCCCCATTCTTGGGAAGGCCTTTGTCCAGCAGTGGACTTCCAATGGCTGATATGATGATGACGACGATGACACTTTATATGTAAAACATTTGTAATTGTGAACAATGTCAATAACATAAAAAATATAACTAAATGCTGTTGAAATGAGATTACTACGAAGTATGTATGGTGTGAGTTTGCGAGATAGATTAAAGAATAATATATATATATATATATATAATAATAATAGTGATAAGAGATCGATGTGGTGTAAAAGATTATGTTGTGACAACAATAGAGAAAATAATGTTCAGTCGGTTCTACGTGTCCAACGTAAAAATTATGGAATGAAAGACGAATGATTGCACAATAACATAAAACGAAAGTGAATGAAAGAGTTGATATAGGACGAGGCGAACATATCTTGACTAGGTAGATGCAGTATTAAAGAAGGGCCAGGTCAGAAGTGCTAAGAATAAACGAGCGTGTATGAAAGATCCGATGCGAGTAAAGGAAAGAAGTATGCCAAGATTAGCAAGTAGAGATCCATAGTCTCTACGTACCCCGATGGTACACAGGCGTGATGTATGTAAATAACAAATTATGATACCATTATGAATGATACGTACTACGATAAAACAATGACATCTGTCATTTTAACGAAGCTAATTTTAACTTGCACTGATTCCGGTACCTCAGTCGCCTATTACGACACCTGGTACAGTGGAAGGTACTATTCTACTCATGGTTGGCTTGTATATTCAATAGGTCTAAAAATCGGCTATTATCTATCTTTCAAACACCTAAGTTATAAGGTTTGACCACTCCTAACATTTTTTTTATAATGTGTCATCCCTGCTATAGTATTATAAATGCGAAAGTAGCTCTGTCTTTGACCTCTCTACCGATTTTGATGATATTTTTTAATTCGAAATAAGCGTTGTAAGGGGTCGAAAAGGGGGATGAAAAGTTGGATGGAAGTATCGCTATTTTTAGAGCTAGAATCTTGAAACTTATTTTTCAGGTTATTGATTCGATATAAATAAGTATGACATTCAAAGTTAATTTAAGTTAAGGTAAAGAGGTATGGTACCCAAAAACAATTCAACGCAAACGAAATCACGGACACATCTATCTCACTCCAATACCGTTGCGTAGTGTATGTAAGTACATACATAATTAAAAGATAACTCTCGTAAACCCGTTTAGATTGATTACCACGATTTAATGATTGATAGCTTATAATTGCGATTTTATGACGTAAAATCATGCTTATTGTTTATTATTTGTGTTTTGTTATCAATTGATATTATTAAATATCAGCTATTATATCTTATAATTAAATAATAATTTATATGACGTTATCTTCGACCGATGGGGTCGTAAGGACACCTTACATAGTCTCTTCCAGTTTAGAACCTTGGTTGAGTCTAGCAGTAGACGTCCAACTGCGTGAACTTAGCAAAAATCTCTCCCTAGGATTCGAGACGTTTGGGTATTGGCCGAGTAAACTATAATTTGTTACAGGCGTCGAAAGAGGCGATTGAGGTAGGTACTGTAACCGACAAACGGCGGTGGATTGATCGATGAAAAAAAACTCTTTGGATTTGGAGCAACAAATCAACCTACACAAAAAAGTTAAAATTCTAACATAAATCTTTAATTGGGAGCTATAGGTGGTAGGCAGATTAGAAAAGTACTTCCCCCTGTCCTGTACCAGGTGTTGAAGGAGGGGACTCAGGTACCGGAACCGATAGGTGGCGATATATCCATCCTAAATTGAGTAACTGAAATGCAACAGGGCGAGAATGGGCAGCAGCATCCCCGTTGCGAAGCCACACTCTGCAATTGCCACCACGCAAGTTTGCCCTTATATGGGGAAGCTTATGTACAGCAGTGGACGTTTTAAAGATGCCATGATGATGATGATGATGTGGGTACATACGGTATACCGTATAAGTTGATGTTGGGAAAAGTAATCAATTTAGAATATCCGATAGTAAATATAAAAGATCGTTAATTAAAAAAATTTAACATAACTTCAAGAACGTAACTAAATTATTTGTAAAATTTTAGCCGCTTGTATTTATACAAAAAGCTGATCTTTTTTAAAATAAAATAAGTCACGTATAAATCGAGAAAAAACTCTTGAAAGCCTTTAATAACTAGCTCTAGAAAATCCTCTAGAATAGCTGCGTTCATGTGAACTATGTAGCTGTGTTTGAGTTTCTAGGGTGATGAAGGCTGTGAAATTACTGGGTAAATGAGACATTGTATATTCAGTTCACAAGGCTGCAGCTACGTTTATCATCGAGCGGACCGTATGCTTGTCTGCTGTCTTCATAATATAAAAAAGGAGCCTAAGAAACTGATAAACCAGTTTTCAGTAAAAGGTCACGTAGGCGAACCTGAAAATTTAAATAAAATGCTATATTTTTTGTCGTTGTTCGTTATATTTAAAACATTTAAACTCCTTTTTCCACGGAATTAAATGACGTTTTCTAATGAATAGTGAACGCGTAAGTGTTAGAAAATATTCTTTAAAGAAATATTCTACCAAAAAAAATCAATTCACTCCCACGTTACAACCCTAAAATTATATGATAATCATATTTAGTCTAGATCAATTGAATATTGTCAAAAACAATACATATCATTTTGAACCTTGTGTTAAATTCGTCATTCCACACAATGTCATATAAATAAGGCATTGATTAAAACCAATTTTACAAAACATACGTTTAATACAAACATCTTATATACATTCTACCGCTACAACATATGTATATCACAGATCGACATCTACTAAAATAAAGGTAAACATACCAGGAATTATCATATTTATAATGTAATACAATCTTCAAGTTCTCGAATTCCAACTTAATACAATAAATGGATACAAGTAGATCTTTCAACAGAGAGACACAGATAAAGGCAGTATATAATATATTATAGAATATGAAGGTACTTTACATACCTTATTACATAACTCTACACACAACATATGAAGAGGTCAGGTAATTTCCATTCATCCAATTTCGCATGGTATTAGCAAGTTTAATCACATGGAATTTTACAATAACACGCATTTGTCGATAATCGACTTTAGTTATAAATTACAAATCGATAAATGAATCATTGTTATCACAAACTTATTGTTGATAAGTATTACTGCAGTTCAAAATAGGTGCTCGATAAAGCTATATATAAACATAGATATATATTAACTGAATCGACTGTTTTATCGCGAAGCACCGGTCATAAAGCAAATAGTACTCTTATATATCGGTTTAGGTATCAGCTACAAGTCTAGAGTTCTAGACACATCTTGATTATTTTAAAATATAACCTTAAGGTCAAATTAAATATTGCAAATAGAGGCTAAATAATAATTTTACATTGTTTAATATTTAGATATAATAAACAGACCTATACAATGATAACTCGCATATCTTTGGAAGAAATCCTTACCACACAATATTATTAACATGACAAAACAATATTACTACACTTGATTGGATGCGTACCGAGGTACACCTACCATACCTACTAGGTTTTGTAAATTAACATTTAGAAAGGCACTCCACATATGCATTGCAAGACATGTAAATACTACGTGCTACTAACGATTCCGACTTCATTAAACACACGATACAGTGAAATATGCAGTCTTATATAACACTTCATACTCCAGTCACCTCTACGCCGCTCGCTTTACACTTAAACGGTTCACTTGCCAAACGGAGAGCCAACACGTATTTGGGGCAATGAAAATAAACATCCAGAAACGGCGACATCGCCCACCAAAAATGCAGACGCAAAACATCTTTCACGTGAAAGACAATTGGAACGGCACACCACTCACATCATATCAAAAGTCAACTCTCGTCGTATTCCGGCAACGAAGGCAGCGTGAGACATTGACCCCTATGTTTGCGCTTCTTCGACACCAACTTCATGCACTTTTTCAATTCGGTGTTGGAGCATTCTTTATCTTCTGGCAACGGGGGAAGGTTCCTTTTCGGCCGTCGTGGTATGATGGACTCGGTCGCGAAGCTGTTCAGTTCTTTGTACCTTAGCATATCGACGTCGGGATATGCCATCTGCGTGGGGAAGGCTAGTTTGACCAACATTGAAATGCGCGCGCTCGCGACGAAGTCAGCGGTTGGACTGTGCTGGCTGTTGTAAAATATTTTTAGCCGTGCATACGAAAACAAGGCGATCTAATAGGGATGTCGATAGCTTGGTAAACAGAGTGCGTTGCCAAAACATGTAACAGTGAATACAAGTTACTCTAAATATTACCGCCGTAATCAAGGATAACTGAGGTTTGTTTACTGTTCCTTATTTACAAGCCCAATTAACAATGCACGATTACTATACTGTTGACACTTCAAAGGGAAGTAAGTAATCATGTAATATTTGTGGAGGCTAGTGAAAGATATATAATTCAATTATTTTAGCTATATATTAATACGTGAAGCGAAACATTTGTAATCATTTTTCAGGAAATTTGCGGAATGATGAACGTGAAATTTAAGATAGTCAACATTTAAATGGAGAAGTGACTAAAACTATTTCTTTTTTACAAAATTGAGTAATAATTTATTAACCTACTGGAAAAATTACAAAAACTCTTAACCTAATTACCCACAAATAAAACAAAAGTACCACAATAGATTAAAAATGCAGTAAACATTAATTAAAATAACCATTGCACACACTAACATTTGAACGACACACTGACATACTTTAATATAGTAAACATTTCGAGCCTTTACCGCCGTCTTAGCGTAACCGACAAAACGCAAATTTTACAGGAGAAGGATTTTTATAAATATTATTAAGCAATTAAATTTTAGCAATTGCTATAACTTTATAACGGTTTTTTTTGGAGGGAAACGTCGACTGGGATATCCGTTACGGCTTAAAATACAAGTTACGATAAAAAAAAGCATTTTCAACAATAGTGTCGCTTACGATAATTTGGCGGTAAGGGATCGATTTATTGTCTATTGAATGTCAAACAAATGATAAAAGAGTATTTACAGAAATTAATGAATTATGGTTGAATTACATACACCGAGCGACCACTAGATTAATATTAATATGTTATTTCTTTGTTTTTTCGCATAATTAATGTATAATATAAGGATATATTACTGTATCTCCTATGATTTGCTGTTATTGAGAACTGGCTTCGTTGCTATAATTATTTATGAATATTCATTTGAGTAGAGATAAGTTTTAACAAGTGCACTTTTTTTAAAGTTTTATTTATCGCACAACATTTATGCGAATTAAAATCGTATTTTATATGTTTCGAAAGGTTTATTTGTATGTTGAAACGTCAAAACGTGACAATACCATCATATAAGCTGTAGCTTATTTTGGCTCAACATTACATTGCTTTTTTGAGGGAGTGCGGACATCATTTCTCATCCTTGGTAATAATTGTTAATTAAAAGGCGCATATAAAAAAAACGTTGTATACTGCCGTGTTTATTTTATATGCAATTAAAAGTTGTTGTATTGAAGAAAATAACAGACACACATATTTATATCTAACTGACGATTTCGTAGGATTTACTTGAGATGAAATTTATTTCAGAATTACATTGCTAGATTTCGCTACATTCCCAGAATTGGTCGACACTGTAATATGTAATGCAGACGACTAAATGTTTAGAAAAAATTCAACATGCTTATTGCATCAGAATCCGTCATACTTTTCTGTGAACTATTACGAAAAATAACACTCATACGTGGGTGAAGTAAGATGACAGAAAGAGGTGCAAAAAATCATCTTTGTCCGCCAAACAGAATCTATCTGTTACATTTGAAATTTTAACCGCGAAGTATAGAGTTCTATTTTTGAATCCTATCTTTTTAATTTAATATTTATAACTGTAATTGAAATGCACTTAGTTTTGTAATGTCCAACAACTTATAAAAAAAATGTTTTTGCATTGTTATCTGTTTGGTTTTTTCGTTGCGGTTGGAGGGATTTTGACGCTTGATTTTTGATGCTTTAAGTAGTGGAACAAGTTTTGTTTTAGAAAAATAGTTTGATATCCATGCAGATGATGTTGATAGCACTATTTAGTAATTCAATGCAATAATAATGTTGCTAAATGTTACAAAACTCGAGATTTAAGTATGAACAATACCCAATAAGAATACAAAGCTGTCATTTAGTAAAAAAATGAAGTGCAAACCCTAGTCTTCATTAATTAATATATAAAAATTCCAAACAAGTTGGCTAATTACAATTTGCATCGATGCAAATTGCACGATCCTCGAGACACTGCAATTAAGGTACCTAATCAGTAATAACCCTTTTTGCAATTCTGGCTTGATGGTGTATCTCATTAACTTGTTTGGTAATGGCGACACATAAAGATAATTAATTGGGCTCTATGGTCGATAAAATTGTCAACTCATTAAAAATTACAGGTTGAGGCTTGGTGCTGCATACAGCCAATAACTTTATATGAATATGTTTATGTGGAATGATCCTTCAATCCGTTAGCTATCGATTGGTATAGTGCATTTTCGGATTTTGATAATATTCCTACATTTAAAAGTAGTGAGATTTTGCCAAATATTTTTATGTCAAGGTAAATTTACCTGCTAGTCTATCTGACAGAACGCAGTTAACTCTATAAATTATACAATGAAGTTTCATTGGGTTTTCAAAATATTAAATATTTTGCATTGTTTATCTATATGTATTGTTTTGACCGCTTCACTACCATTACGCATGCGCAGAAATCATGTGGATCTCTTTCTAAAATAAAAAAATTGCCTCCATGGGATTATCGACTACATCTACTGGCGTGTGCAGTATGGTATGGTGGCTCACCATCATTAAAAACATGTGACGATTTTTGATTTGTTATGCATGCAAAGTCAGGGCACATTGTTAGTATCTTTATGAAGATAAGAATTTTAATAAGTGCCTAATATGGAACAAGGACGTTCAAAATGACGTAGTCGTAGTAGTACGAGTATGTTATGCGCTTGGTTTTTGTTTTTTATCCTCAAACATTTATGTGACGATCTTTCGTGCTTGTTCTATACCTGGATCCTATATATAAGTATAAGTATACGTAATATATTTATAATTTAAATCATGTTATCCGTAAAACCGTGAGGTACCCGCAGAGTAGAATAGTATCTACCTTTCCCTGTTCCAGGTGTCGTTAGAGGCGACCAAGTTACCAGAACCGACAGATAGTGGTATATCCATCCGAAACAGTGTAGCTCAAATGCACAGGGCAGGGATGAGCAGCAGCATGACCGTCGCAAGGGCTGCCCTCTGCGATTGCCACGTTTACTCAGCGTGACAATTATAGACAAAATTACCCCATTCTTGGGGAGGCCTATATCCAGCTGTTAACTTCCAATGGCTATAATGATGATGATCATGACAATCATGAGCCGTAAAACAAGCGATTAAGGCTACTTATCTCGAATTCAGGTCTACTCATGAGATGTTGTGGGAATTGATTGTTATAGATAGATAGATTTTCTTTTTTAAACTTTTCTACTTTTGAAGTGAAATTCGCAGAAACTGACAAAGTTAAGAAAGAAAGGTGAAAGAAATTTACTTAATAAATATGAAGTGTTAATAATACATATTACAGTTGATTAACCTTTACTCTTGGATTCGCCTGCGTGTATTTACCATTGGAACAGAGAACTTCTTTTAGAGATGCAAAATTACTATCCATCCTTGTAAAAATTTACAAAGATCAGTTAAGTAACAAATTCACTTTAATATTTGTAATAATAAGTAGTTTCATACAGTTAATTTGTCTCCCGGCGCCATCTATTGATTGTTCATAGTACATACTAATATTGTCGTTAATCTTAAATCGTAATATAGAAACGTACTCTAAGGCATAAGTTTTTTCTGCTTTAAGTTAGCCGATATCCTTCTCCGTACTTATATATATACTCCCCCAACTATATTTTTAGCGAAATTTCAAGAAGACTGAGTATTTAAAGCGTAAAAAGTTAATATACAAACAAACTTACTTTCAAATTTTTTATATTAGTTAGGATTAAAAAAATCCCATGCCGAATTTCTTCCACAGCATTACATAAGGCCATAGCAAGTTCTTGCGTACTCAAATTAGACCACAAACAAATACACTTTGTTGGCCAGAGATCCCGTTATCTGCTATCCAATTAATTTAAACGATGACAAAAAAAATTGCAGGAAATGATGACAGAGTGCGTATGACTCATGTTCATCTACGGGACACGGATTAGCCACGTGAAATACATATGCTTCCACAGTGCAAGTCGTATTGGTTGTATATCACGTTTTAAAGCCCGCACCTATGGAGTGGTCGTGTATGGGAGACATGCTGATAATCTGTTGTAATTTGTATGACCAACATACGTAGTCACGTAAATATGGATCATGGATGCCGTTTATGTAATCTTTTTTACTTCCTGGCTGAGATTAATAAAATATATACACTGGTGATACCCACGCTCAATTAAAGGAAACTTATAAATAAATAATGGGCTATCGGCATGGTCGAATAGTACCTTCTCTGTACCAAGTTACTGTATGAAGAGACTGAGGTATCGAAACAGCGAGCTTTGCTCTGTGATGGCCATTACGACTACCCAATGATAGAAATCTCTTTGGGAAGTTACAAGCCTTGGCACTGGTCCTAGGTACTATTGAATGCTGTTGGATTTAGATCTTTGAAGCAAAGTTACGCTCTTCAACAATCTCTTGCGCGTTAAACAATAGTCAGAGTTCCCCCCTTTCTTGAGGTGGCATATATCCGACACCTGCTAGGTCGTAGTATAGTAAATTCTAAACTGCCGGGCACATGTGTTTTTCTGGAAGACTTATTTATAAATACATGTAAGTGACACAATATAACATAAATTGCTGTTGATAATTTACAGAAATGAGAAACGAAAATTAGAGACACCCTCAATATAGATATACCACAAGCGGAAAGTGAGTTAAATTTTTGAAAAGAAAATTAAAAATAACATTTTAAATTTCATCTTAGTTTCGGCAGACGGGAAAAATCTCGAGGTCAAATATGAATAAAATGGATCTTTCGCGAAATATCGTAAAATTACTTCAGTCCAAAATTGTAGACCATAAAGTTATCTACGAAAAATAATTCTTAGAGTCACCCTATCTGCGAAGTAAGGACTCTAAAAGTTGCGAAAGTTGTAATCTCCATAACATGCACACAATTTCAC
The DNA here is from genome assembly GCA_020976665.1 of Heortia vitessoides. Lineage (NCBI taxonomy): Eukaryota > Metazoa > Arthropoda > Insecta > Lepidoptera > Crambidae > Heortia > Heortia vitessoides. Next base: position 11,175,551 of record JACJUM010002279.1, on the reverse strand, counting down.
GGTATTCAGCGCGTTTTTGTTTTTTTTTTATATATTATTTTAATTCTTTTTAGGTCTAATTTGACCGAAACTACTTTGTTTATATCTTCATAAAAAAACGGATTTTACGCGGGATATTTTTTTCTTACAATTAAGACAAACATTTTTAAACTGCGCGTCTCATTTGTTTTTTTTTATATTTCTGATCTCTTGTAACATGTTTATGAGTGTGTTTACAATATTTACTGATCATTGTTGTTTACAATGAGTCTTCATTGAAGTTTCGTCACCATTACGCCTCGCTTGGGTGCAGTTGCAAAAGAAATATTTATTGCCGACTGGTTATAAACAGAATGGACACAACATCGATATAATAATGCATTATGTATTTGGAATTTGAACTTCAATATTTCTTGCATTTCTTAAATTAAAAAGACAGAAAAAAAGGTAATAAGTTCAAAAGAATTTATGAAAGGCTAATGACGTAATGTCTTAAAAACCTCATAAAACTGTCGTCTGCATTGGTACTTCACTCTTGCCAAATAACAGTTTTCTAATTCCTGTGTTTCAGTATGAAGGGTGAGAGAGGCAGTCAAATTACTGGGTAATAAACATAATAACCTCAAGTCACAAGGATGACAACGTGTTAGTGATATCCTTGTGATATGTATCATCTATAGGCTGCTTACAATCTCACAAACTGTATTATTGTCAAGCTAGTCAATTATTTTAAAATCCTGGTCAAATCTTGTATGAGACCTGGCTCAAGTAATACTTATTTAAATAAAAATACACGATTTAAATTTGAAAAACATATATAACACATATTGATTTAGAAAAAGTGAGTACAATAATATTTTAAGATTAAGTTTGCCTCAGCGCGACAACTATGGCCAAAATTCCGCCTTTCTCCAGCAGTCCAGCAGTGGGCTTCTATTGGCTGATATGATGATGATGATACTCAGACTGGGCCGTGTTATGGCTTAATACAAAGTTCATAAAGATATCTGCTTTAAAACAAAGCTAAACAATAACTTGAGCATTACACATTGTGTTCAAGAACTCTCGAACTTAGTCTACAGTCCTTTTATCTTGAAATTTTGCTGTAATGACTCGAGCCAAGTAATTCGTAAATTAATGAAGACTTGATGAGTTCTCTGCAACACTAAACGTGGGCACCAATCGCAATCGGATAGCTGACATTTAGAAGAGTTTTGATTTTTTTCCATTTATTGGTACCTATCTTTTTTAATATATGTACCTGAACCTGGCGTCCTGTTTTTAAACATTCGTCTATGTGGATATCCACATTTATTTGTGTCGATATCTTTTTGGTAGTGATCTTGTCTTGTGCGCCAAAGGTCGTCGGTTCGATCCTCACTTAGGACCAATATTTATAAGACCAATATTTATTTATTTTGTTTGTTCTGTGTCGGGGTATTAAATATATGTATTTAAATAGTATATTTATGATTCGTCTGTTGTCTGATGTCCGTAACACAAGTGTTTTAAGTGACTTATCATGGATTCAGGTCAATGTATGATATTTTGTGGTAATCTATTTATTTATTCATCTTTTAGATGGCAAAATATATATATTTTATAGGTACCGACACCTTACCTATTACAATTTTTGGTTCATAAAAAGCTACTATTTGACTCTGCTAGTTCCCAATTTATTAATTTTAACTGATATTATAAAGTCAAATCAAATCTAAATTATCTGTTATGAACTTCATCACCACAAAAAACTTAACAAAACTCATTTAACGGCGTTTATTTAACTTTTACATTTTTCGTCTGATTTTTCGGTTACAAGCAAGCAAGAAGTAAGTAAGGTAAGAAGATATATATGTATTGTCAATATTGAGAATGGATAAAAACAAACCGCGTTTTGAAGCCGTTAAAGGTCACTTTACAATAAATTTATATATAACCATAAAATAAATATTATTCATGTGAAGTCAGATAATGCTTGTGTAAAGTTATCTATTTATAAATTATGTTATGATACCAATCGCACCTACACATTGACTGTACATTCACATCCACCATGACATTTCAGGAACCAGGATCCCTAAAAGTTACTCTTAGACACGTTGATATGTGTGGGTGAAGTTGCAAACAAATAACATTTCTGTTATCAAAATTCACGCTATTCTTTATAATTATAACAATAAACACTATTTAATCATTATTTATGTAGATGACGTAGATGGCAGTAATCCTATCTTGTGCGCCAAAAGGTCGTAGTCTAAATCCCTACCACAGAACAATGTATATTTTTATTTGTTTTGTGTCTGGGAGTTATTAACGTATATTTAAGTACTATATTTGTAATTCCTCTTCTTTAAACTACGTATTTCGCAGTCAGGCCAACGTGTTTGATATCGTTGTGAATAAAATAAAATAGAAATACCAACTAAATATTGATACAAAAAAAAAGACGTATACAAACATACATCACGCCTGTGTCCCATCAGGATAGGCAGAGTCCTTCATTCTCCAAGATCTCCATTTGCTACGATCTCGGCCTCTCTCGCTTTCATTACGCGCATAAGTTCTTTCCTACTTGCTGGGTCTTGGTACTTCTGACCTGGACTTTCTTTAACACGTCTTCTACCTGGTTAAGGTATGTAAGCCATTAAAAGTCCACTGTTGGATATAGGTCTCCCCAAGAAAGGGGGTATGTTGCCCATAATTGCCGCGATGGGCAAGCGTGTTGGCAATCGCAGAACGCAACTTTCGCGACGGGGAATCCCCGCCCTGTACATTTGAGCTATCTTCTATGCATGAATATACCGTCATCTGTCGGTTCTGGTACCTTAGTCGCCTCTGACGATACCTGGTGTAGGGAGAGGTACTATTCTACTCTGCCAGTACCTCACGGCTTTACGTGGGTCGTCATATACCAACTCTACCATTAAATTCCTTAGACATGTATAATACACGTCTTGCCGACAAAATGCTCCTGCGTTAGCTGTCTCAGGCGGAACCCGTCCAAATCCTGATGCAAAATATGATGCAATAAATCATTATAGCAACTTAGTATATACAGATTACAAGGCAAAGTTCCAGAACCAATTAGTTCATGAAAACGTGACTTGACTTATTTTAATATTAGTTGCGAGTATGAAATCATTCTTGTATAGGAATCACGTTTGGACTTACATCATATATCATCCAACGATCTTGAACGTGATCATCTAAGATTGTGTTATTTATTTAGTATTTTCTCAAAATCACACGTTTACTAAATGAAAGAAAACGTAGTAAATATAAAATCTAAATAAACCACTTTTTAATGTTGTTAAAGCTAGTTTTATTATAAAAATTTATATATTTACCCATGTGGTACCAGCAAAAAATAATAATACCTTCCCGTGTACCAGGTGTAGTAGGAGGTAACTGAGGTACCGCAACCGACAGATTTAGATACATCCACCCAAAATAATATAGCTCCAATACAACAGGGCGGGGATGGCCAGCAGCATTCCCATTGTCCGAAGCTACGCTCTGCGATTGCCACCACGCTTGCCCAGCGCGGCAATTACTAGCAAATTCCCTCTTTCTTAGGCCTATGTCCAGTTGTGATCGTTTTACTGGTGTTTTGATGAATAAATTGATGCTAAGATGGTAAAATAATGAATTTATACACATAGGTCCAACACCATTCACTATATGTATATTTTTAATTTATGCTCACTTATTTCTCAATATTACAGCTGGTTAAACTTTATCAAAATTTTAATGAATATTAACTAATTTTCAAAAATACCTTGCATGTCTAAACATGTATTAAAAATATGCACAACGAATTTGACAATGGAATTTAATTATCTCATGTTCATAGTCCACGTCCATGTTTTGCCGTTCGTAATCAATAGAACTAAACTCATTGTGTAAAAATAAACAAATGCTATTTATTTATTATGTTCCCAACATAATACAGAACTTGAATTACGTACATATAATTAGTATATAATAAACATATTTGCTTAGAACCATCTGTTTGAAGGTCTATAAACAGAGGCGTATATAGAGGGGGGCCGAGTGTGCTGTGTATAACCCAGAATAGTCTAGTACCCCCCCCCCCCCCTAACAAAATGTTGGCCTACTGATTCGAGTTACTATACTAGTTATATAGCCATACGCAATTTCAAACAACCCATCAAAAATTAAAGACTCAATTAAAATAAGGTGCCTTTAAATGGAGTCTGGTCCCTGACTAAGGTAAGTCAGGGACCAGACTCCATTTCACCCCCTAGATACGCTAATGTCATTAAGGCGCAAGCGTTTAATCTTCAATTTTATTCTTGCTCGAAGTTTCTTTCAATTCAGTACAGTTGCACCTTCATTGCCACTGGTTTAAGTATTACATGGCTTAAAACTGAAACATAATCTGATAGTTGTTACATATCATATACACATCACATCACGCCTGTGTCCCATCGGGTTAGGCAGAGACTATGGCTCTCCACTTGCTACGATCTTAGAATACATCTTTCGCTTCCTTTTTTTTTTAGTTTTTCCTTTCATATACGCTCGATTATTCTTGGTACTTCTGTCCTGGCCCTTCTTTAATACGCCTTCTACCTGGTTAAGGTATGTTCGCCTAGTTCATCCTAAGCCAATTCTTCCATTAATTTCCGCTCTATATTTTTATGCGTTCTTCTACTTTTATCCATCCTTTCTACATAACCAAACCACCTCAACACTCCTTTCTCAATTGTTGCCACAACATCAACTTTTAGACCACACCGATCTATTATCATACTATTCTTTATTAATCGCTCAAACTCCCATACATGCTACGAAGTGCTCTCATTTAACTGCATTAAATCAACTCATGTGCTTCTTCTGTTATTTGCTTTTATTTAAACGTAGGAATTTTTCATTAAACTGTTCGACGACATAAGAAACCATAACCGCTACACGGACCACGCAACGCGTGCATAGTTAATGAGAATATCTGGAATTGATCGGATTGTTTACAGCGGCCATCACGTGAAATGTCAATCGGTCAGTCGACGACATTTGTCGGTTAGTGGCGCGTGAGCGGCTGGCAGGCCAAACTGGCCGGTGACGAATTGATACCTGTGCCAACTTCCTAGATTTGTGAGACGTGGTTAGGGTTGGCTAGCTCATTTTATGCGAGTATAGTGGCATGTGGTACCTCCAGAGTAAAATAATACCTCCCCCTGCACCAGGTTTCTATCGTAAGAGGTGACTGAGGCACCAGAACCAAACGATAGCGATATATCCGTCCATTCCTGTCGCAGAGCTATGCTTTGTGATTGCCGAAGCAATTATGGGCAAATTCGCTATTTTTTGGGGAAGCCTATGCCCAGCAGTGAATCTTTAACGAATGCTACGACAATGATGAAGCAGATAATAGACGTTGTTTAACTCACATTAATCCATGTTAGATTTTATCTTTACATGAGGTAAATCACATTCAATGGGCGTCTGCATTGATACCTCACTCTCACCTATTTCTACATTCTATTGATCGCATTCCTGTGTTCCGGTTTGAAGGGTGAAAGAAACAGTGATATTACTTAGTAATCGACCTGGTCTAAAAAAAATACTTTAAATCGTCATCTCTATGCGGTCTGAACACATGTAAGTAGGTATAGTCTACTGTGACCGCTAACTTATCAGCCATTGCAGTATATATATAGTTTGGCAAATATTACGATACACTAGTAGTAGTCCGGTGGTCGAAATTCGACCATAATTTAATTTTTTGAAGTTCAAACTTGTATTACTTTAATTATTTCTCGTAATTGCCATCAGCATATGCAACATTTTGATAATTAATATTTACTTTGTTTTAGTAGTTGTGTTGCATATCATTCAAACATAAATCAAATGTATTTTTAGTGCATTTGATTTATTTGAGTAGTTTACTTTAGTTGTTTTTAGATTTTTTATTCTAGAAGAACATTCAAAAGAAATATCTTTATGCACTTCTTCTCTACATTAAATTTAAATATGCAAATTCCACGTTAAATCATTTGCACAATTGCCTTAAACAGGAGTACACACAGTAAAAGACCAACCAACCTGCCAAAACTTTGCAATCGATATTAATCTTTAAAAACGATCACTTGAGTTCAAAATTGACTGTAAAAATTTTACAGATTTGCTAAGTTAATATGTTGCGTTAATACGTTTTCGATTTACATATTAATATATACATATTTGTTAGTTTCAATTAAGCGAGTTGCAATGAATAGCTATTGCTCTATACAAGCAATAGCTTTCTATTTAAGATTAATATTGATTGCGAAATTCATAATGATAAAAGTTCACCTACAATTATGTTTTTTTTTCACAGCTCAAAGGCAATCTGATCAAATTATTTGAAACAAATTTCAATTTGAAACCATTACGCGTTTTTGAGGAAATTCGCAATTATATCTTTATATGCGTTTCTTACCAATTTTCTAAATTCTAAAATTAAGGGAAAATTTGCGCCAAAAATGGATGTATCTTTTAATTCCATTTGCTGAATACCAATATACGTGATCTATCATGAAAAAAAATTACTGACAGACGGACAACAAAGTTATTCTATAAGAGTTTATGTTTCACTAAATTGTTCGAAATTTCGCCCTCTGTCGTCACTGCCGGGGTGACCCTGTTTTTACTAGTATTATTCTTTTTTGCGCTCATTTACATACCCACCATATAGTTGATAGCGAAAGATTTATATGTAACTCCAATAGAAATAAAGTCTCAGCTAGCCTTTCTTATTTGCAAACAGCACAAATAACGTAGTTACAGTTAACGTTAGCGTATTATGATAATTTATTCATTAAATTATCATAATCGTAGGCATCCCTTTGTTTTAATTAGGAACGTTATAAATAAAATAAAGGGCATCAGGTCAGTTGAAGTAATAGAAAGCTAAGTTTAATTCGATGAACGCACTATGACAATTATAATTAGATTGGATTCAAAATAGACATAGCTTAGAAAATTTTACAATTAATTATAAATTTTCTCAAATATTTTGCAAATATCAACAAAAGGAACACGAGCAAAACTGTTCTGAACACAACAAAGAGGAGTAATCACGTCTAACCTTTAATCTAGCAACACTGTAACTGAACCCGGAGGATTAGTAAGTTGAAGTGGCAGTGGGCAGGACATTTGGTACGCAGAATTGATGACCGATGGAGTCGTAATTTTCTGGAATGGAGACCACGTCCCGTTAACCACAGCATAGGGTGTCCACCCGCAAGATGGACAAACGATCTGACTAAAACCTTAGAATCACGATGGACACATGCAGCATACAACCTATTGGAGATTACTTGAGGAGGCCTCTGTCCAGCTGTGGACGTCTTATGACTGATACGATGATGATGATGATGATAACTGAAATAATTTTGGACTACGTTCATCAACCTAAATTTCATATGATTGTAATACCCTTAAAAGTAATTTTCGGTTCTACACACTGGATGTAAACTTTACTATTTTACTTGTTTTGACAGATAATTTAATTTATATCATCATAATAACATAGCCAAAGCTCGCAATATATAGATAGATACGTATAATTTAAAACTTTTGTGTTAGGTACTTACTTTCTTTCTGTAGTTTGAAACATTTGAAGATATAGTAAATATTGACAAATGTGAATAGGTCAATTTATGTAATTGCACATACCAATACATCAATATACACAAATCTATTAAATTTAACAGTCAATTTTAAATAATTCTTTAATTGCTCCTGTTCTAAGATTGCAAAATGTAACAGATTCAATTACATAAATTTAATTCAATTACATATAAACTTCCTAATGGAGGTTGTAATAATTTCTTAGCTAATGCTAAGAAATTATTACAATTGAATAGTACGGAAAATTTTGCTTCTTAAATTTTTTGATTGACTACACTTTAAATCGACCACAGATATGCATAGTAACAAGTTGTTATGATATTTCTTGCTTATAAAAGAACCAACTCTATGCAGAAATTGTTAGCAATTGTTTTTCCATTTTTATTACCCGAATGCTCTGAATGAGTAAAAAATATTTATATAAGCTCTATGAACAACATTTCTTTTGCCAACATCACAGTGGTTAAACAAACTGTCACATGTGACAAAATGTCGGATAATATGGCGTCCCGTGGAAAGTGACGCGCTTGCAAATTAGTTTAATCAGAATTTTTCAGTTTTAGCCAAATTTTGAAGACAAACCTAACTAAGTTGACCTACCTTAGTCCTGGTAAGGGCATACCGTATTCTATTTGTAGAACTTAGTCTTTAGATAAACAACCGGTAAAGTATTAGTGCTGGTGGCATCTTGTAATCTGAACTTGTTGATGTAGTTCATTCTATTAAAACAAAATGTTCAGTTATAATTTTCTATTCAGTTATGTTCAAATATAAAGATTTTACTGTTTCGGCGTAGGTTTATTTCAAAACATTAACAAGCAATTACTTTTCAACTATGTACTACAACAATGTAAAGTAATGAAGTGGACTGCATAATGCCTATTTATATTGAATTAATTAAATAGCCAGTTTAAAAAGGTTACACTAAGAACCTAAATCCAATGTCTCTTTTGCCCTTACTGTTGAAGTGTCGTAATGTAATATAGCCAAAATTGTATTACATAAAGTTTTGTATACACATTTCATATGAACATATAAAAATATATGTAAGCAAGCAGAATAGATTTTATTATGTTTACTTGTATATGTACAATATAAAATTAATAATTGATTTTAGATTGCACTATACAAAGTAACACTACCACTTCCAAATGATCAGACACTTGTACATAAAGAATTATAGCTGCTACTATGAGAGTGCCATTGTTAATGTATAAAGCTTAGGTGGTACAACGATGGTAATATATGCAATAGCATACTGTGAGGCAGGTGATTAAGTCGTCTAATAGTGTAACATGAGTACTGAGACTAGCACTGGGAAGTAATTCTATAGTTTGTAAAAACAGCAGAAAAAATGATAAATCTAAAAAAATATTTGTGTTTTTCTGTTTACCAAAGAAAATATTGCATTATACATTCTGTTCATACATAAAATAATGCATTACATATTGACGGAATCACTGAAATAAAACTTAAAATATTTAGATTAGTTAAATCAATATACTAATAATATTGTAACTAATAATATACATCTATTGGATGTAATCATCATAAACCTTATTAGGGTACCTAAAGTACATATTAATAAGAAATACTATATGTTGTGTATACTGTGAAAATTGTCTGAGAACTAAATATTTTTCTAAAAGTAAATAACATTAACATGATTTCTGTTACAGATTGGACCTGTTATGGCAACACCAAACAGTTACAAACAAAACGCATCAATGTCGATGCCAAGCCCACAGAGCAATCCGCGTTTGTATTCTTTCTATATTTGACAAAAAATAGATTACGGTGTGTCTAAGCAATAAAAAAAAACATGATTTTACTAATGGAACAAAAATGAAATTATAATTTTAGTTTAAATTTGTTATGAACTGTATTATTTATGGTTAATTCTTATAAACGAAAATATGCAACAAAATCTTGAGTTAATATTAAAGTAATTTATTGCTTAGGCTTTGTAGTAATAGAACTATAATAGATAATAGAAAATTATAGATAATAAGCATAGAGCTTGTAAACAAACAAATTGATAGTACAAATCAATAGTGCATTAGATTAATGCAACTTGCATAGTGTTGTGATTGTGTAAGAATGTTAGATACTAACTGTCAAAAATAACATGCAGTTTTGCCATCTGATTGTTAAAAGACGTTGGGCGATTAGACAAGCTAAGGGCTTGATGGCCTTTTATCCGTCAGACGGCAGAATAGTGCCAAGTACATGCCTTTGCAAGCTTAGCAGGGCTGATCTCTTGGTATTGCTGGTCTGGTATCTAACTGTCATCCTCAGCATGTCTCCGACTCTATGCTTTTTCAAAGATTTTGCATTTTAGTAATTAATAATCTTTTTATTTCTGTTAATTTGAATTTTCCTCGCATTTAGACTTACATTGTTCTCTTATGTTGGTTTTGTTTCATGTTTTGTTATGTCGAAACAGACTACATGATTGCGGGGCCCCCAATGAGTTTCGGTATGATGAAAGGTAAACAACAGTCTGATTTTCTTACTATTTTATTTTCAAAATTGTTCTCACCGCTCATCTGTTGTGGATCTAGGTACTCTGTGGGGATATTTTTTTAATTTATTATGTGTACGCACAATTTTCTCGTTTCCACATCACAAGCCATTGTTTTGCGTTCTTCTTTTATTTGTATTATATTATTTTAATCCTTGTTTACTTAACTGCTGTTTTAGCCTACGCTGGTACTGACCTGAACTGCTCGCTCATACTAAACTTTAACGAATTACAGCATAGATAGTGCATATTTGATTTATCTTTATTTGCCCCGCCTCCTGTCCTATCCCTTATGCTTTTTGTTTTTTCTTTCATTGTATTGCCGCCCGCTGCTTGGCTTGAAGGCGGTATGAATGCACCGTCGCCGCACCATAACCAATACCAGTACCACCCCCAATACCAAGGTGGTCCGATGGGTCACCCGGGGGGGTACGGGGGGGGCTGGCAGCCGCAGTCTCCGCAACAGGCCCGTTTCGGTGCAGAGGGCGCGCGTAGGCCCGCGGGCGCCGGCGGTGGGCAGTCGGCGCAGTCGGGCAAGGATGATAAAACTAGCCCGTTTGTGTCAACATCGCACTCGCATCCTGGATTTCAGCCGCAGAAGATTGGGAAGGGGGCTGGTGCGGTAAGATTCATTGACTCACTTTTGTTTTCACGTTTAGTCAACGTTTTAAGAGTCAACACATACTTTATTTAAGTAGATATTCAGTAGAATTCAGAGTACAAACACCCTATAAACACCCTAGTATTTAGTATAAATAAACGATTTTCGAAAAGCTAGTGCTTGAAGAAATCAAATCCAGGCACTGTTATGTATACTTTTATACTAATATTATAAAGAGTAAAGATGCAATTGTTTGTTTGTTGCTGTTTGAATCAAAAACGACTAGGCCGATTTTTCAAATTCTTTACCGAGTAACATAGGCTGTTGAATTTTCAAAAAAGGAAGAGACCGCAAACTTTATAAAAAAAAATATAAACAGGAATTGATAATTAACTCCTTATTTCAAAAAGTCTTTCGTGATTAGAAAATTACTTTATCAGCAAGTTACATAGGTAACAAATTGTATCCCCATATTATCATGGCAAAGGAAATTACTTGAGTTAAACCACGTGCGCTGGTTGTCATTAATATAAGCTAGAACACTATAACGTCATTTTTATTGGGTCTTGGGACTTCGGTTAACAACGTTCACCCCTCGATCTCCAGGGTGCGGGTCTCCCGAAGCCGCCGAAGCCCCCAGAAAAACCCCTCATGCCATACATGCGGTATTCCCGCCGAGTATGGGACAGCGTGAAGGCTGCGCATCCAGACCTCAAGCTGTGGGAGATCGGCCGCATCATTGGTGGGATGTGGCGAGACTTGCCGGAGTCCGAAAAGGCTGGGTTCATTGATGAATACGAAGCTGAGAAGGTATGTTCGGATATATATATATATAATTAGAAGACATGTGGGTGGAGCCACTCCAAAATAAACTATTAATATCTCTTGCTGACTACCTAAATATGAGAGAGACGAAGACATTTGTGTACTTAATTATTAGCAGAGGCGATATTGAACTCTATATACTAGATATTAAACTCAAAATTGCTCGTGTCATATTGTTTATGTTGATCTATGTACTAAAAGACTGGATCACTAGTATTTTATATATGTATTTATGATTTTGTTGGTATAATAATGTTTCGTGATAAAAATTTTGTAATGTGTTTAGAATGTGGTTTATCCTTGTAAATGCTTAAAAATGAAGAATTGTTGCATATGAATCTTTAAAAAAATAAAGAAATTATAATGATGTAATAGAATAAGAAATAATTGTTTTGTGTCTCTCACTTCAGTATGAAAGAGGAGTTAATAATTTGGTTTAGTTTAATTGTATGAACGAACGAATTTGATGCAAGTTTAATAAATAGTATACAATAGGCTAAATATAAATGTTATTAAAACTTAATATTTTAAGTACAGCCTCAACTAATATTGGAAGAGTTGAGAAAATAGAATCTGTTAATTACTTAAATATTATAAAATTGTCTATCCATAAATTGGTTACCTCAATCGACAAAAAAAATTAAATAAATAAAGTTTATTTTGGGTTCAGGCGCAGTACACAGAAATGTTGAAAGCTTACCAATCCTCGCCCGCCTACATTCAGTGGCTGGCGCACAAGACCAGAGGTACACCGTAAATGAGACCATATCTCCGTCACAGAGGGAACAATTTTGTGTATAACAACGCCTGTCACCAGCTTCTCTTAACACGGGGTTTTTATGGTGTAACAACGGTGCCCAAAGATCCACCAACCCATTACAAATCAAATAGGTAGAGATTTTTCGCTCCATACAACATGCCCAAACTCACACACATACACACACACACACACACACACACACACACACATATATATATATATATTAACATTCGTACTAAATAAATAATTTTACTTTTATTAAATATAGTCTGGTGGTATTATCTTAATGTATAAAAATTACCTTCTTCTTCATGTATAAAAAAATCCGAGCAATGAACTTCTAAAGTACTGAATTACTTTTAATAGTTTTTTGCTACTATTTTGATCCTGAGTGATAGTTACAATAATTTTCTTGATAAATATATAGTTAAGAAGAAACATATAGCTAGGACCACATCTGCCGGGTTAGCCAGTATATGCTTTCAATATTTCTATACAAATTTGATAATCATTTTTGGAATGAATATACAACTCAATTTTCTGTAAATATCTCAAACGTCCATCTGTTTTTAGAAAAAAGATGGTATGCAAATCATGTTTGTTGCATAGGAGCCCCACTTAAGTATTTATTTTATTCTGTTTTACTATGTTGTCATCAGAAATATATCATCTGTGAAAATTTCAACTGTCTAGTATATGAGATACAGCCACAGACAGACAGACGACGGAGTTTTAATAATAAGTTCTCGTTTTTGCCCTTAAGATAGAGAACCCTGAAACAATATATACAAATACATATTATGGCCTGTCGAGCATAGGAAGAGCCGCAGAGGACCCCTCCAAGGAATTGACGTCTTCGTAGTACAGCGTCCGAAAAAAAGAGATGTCCCAGTCTAAGGGAAGTTATATGCGTTTTGTATGGGGGCGTGCTATCTGTACATATTTAATTTGTAACATTGGGTACCGCTAGCGTAGGACCACAACATTTCGCACATTACCCGACCACTTGTCGGGATTGTCTGTCCTTGTCACATTAATGTAGAGTGATAAGGAGGTGCGCACAGCTAGGAAGAGAACACCTCATAATTTTTATCTTTTAGAAATGAGGGGTCATTTTTTATATTTTTCACCAACAGAATTAACTACAGTCACATATAAGAATATGCCCTCTCATTTCATCGTCTTGGCTAAATTCACAAATGATTATATGACACATTTTTGTCGCCAATCAAATATGTCGTTTGTTATTATAGTTATTAGGTTCACTTTTCATTAGTGCAGAGTCGATTAGCAAGGTAATCTGAAATTTGAACTACATTCCTTCCTTGAAACAACAACAACAATACAACAAAATTATAAAACTTAATAGATAATGATTAAGTAGAGACATCATCCCACAATGTCCGACGCCAATGTAAAAATTATATAAATTATATTGATTTGACAAATGTAGCCTATAAATTTTTATAGGCTACCTCCAGAGTACCTTTGCTACACAATCTAGTATTTTATTCAGTTGTAATAGAGTAATGGTCAGCGTCAAAAGTATATACACACTTTGGACCTTGTCATAGTGAAAAAACTGTATGAGTACTTCGACTAATAGTTGACAATACTGTAACAAGGTACTAAAGTAAGATTTATATAATGTATAGTTATGATGCGTACACTATTCAGTATTTCGTAGCTGTTATTCTACAGTCGCCAATCAATTAAGCTGTTAACTACACTAGTAATAGAGTTCATTATCCAATTTTGCATCACATCAACAAGTACTACAAAACGGATGATCTTGTCAAACAATCCAATCCACTATTCCCTGGTCATCATATCATCATACCAGCCATTAAAACTCCACTGCTGGACATAGGCCTCACCAAGAAAGGGGGTATGTTGCTCATAATTGGCAAGCGTGTTGGCAATCGCAGAGCGTAGCTTTTGCGACGGGGAAGCTGCGGTCCATCCCTTGCACTTGTACATTTGAGCTGACTTTTTGCATTTCCCTAATATTTTTTACTGGTACCTTAGTCACCTCTTACGACACCTGATACAGGGGGAGGTACTATTCTAATTTGCGGGTACCTCACGGCTACTTCCCTGTTACTACAGTTCAATATCCGATTACGTTGCCCCGACTCTGCCACCCCACCCTATTGTGACTAACACTTTGTAACGCTAATGTTTGTGGTCTACATGCACTTCACGTACATTGCACGGCGTAGTCGGAGTACGAAAAGAGTTTGAAGACGTACCACAATTCACCCGCCTACTTGGCGTATGTCGCGGCGAAAAATAAAGCAGTAGGTAAGGGTCGATGTGGTTGCTCGTATATGACGTAGAGGAATGGATTAGACCTGATTTATTGACAAATATGCAGTCCGCGTGATGGTAAGCGCCAGAGCAGCCTGTAGATGCTAGTATTATCTATAGGATATCACTAGGGCGTTGCCAACCATGTGACTTGAAGATTTCTCTGCCTCTCTTTAAACCGAAACAGCAATGCGAACACTGCTATTTGGCGGTAGAAATAGGTGAGAGTGGGAATATACCTTTGTATGAGGTCTACCTCATGTAAACTTTACTTTAGGATATAAATATTTATCCAGGGTGGGGATCGAACCCAAGTTGTTTACCGCACAAAATAGAATCACTACCAACTGCACTATGGGTTTCATCAAACCTGTACTGAATGTAGATTGGAAATGTTAATGTTTTATATTAATTAAAGCTAATAATAAAAAGAGAAAAGATTCGTTTGTTATGAGATAATTCAAAATCTGCTATGTTGAATTTTAATATTCCCTCACTATTAGAAAGCTACATATTCGCCATGGAACATGATTGTTTAATTTATTTTTTTAAATCTTGAGATTCTTAGCTTAAATAATATATTTTTAACGCAAAAAACGGCAAACTGAAAAGGTATTGGATTAATTATGAATGTTCTTTTATTAATGGAAACCTAAATTTATCAGCAAAAAACATAAACTACAAAGAATAGTCCGTATTCTCAATATGAATAATATGATATAAAATAACTTATTTCAATTGAAAAGCGGATATATATGTATATATCAACCTAATAAAGACTTATAGCTATAGGACATCACTCAAATGTTTTACTTCTACCAAATAATGATTCTTTTAAATAATAGCAAAATTTAATACAGATAGATATATCCATTCCTCTACGTTTATGTCTCACATGCTTATGAACACAATTTGGTCGTATAACATTCTCACTTATTACATATTTATTATTACCATATAGGTATATATCGACTTCTATTATGTACATATTAGGTTTAATCTACCTGATAACATTTGCAACAATTAAAACATTTTTTTTAATATATAATTTTTTTTTTGTCTTATGTAATTAACAACGAAACCAAGATTTCAAAGGCTTTGCATGATAAATAAAATTAACTTGGTATTCTAAGTCGTGGTCCCGACCATAGTCATATATTCAAGAGTTATTCGAAAAAATATATTAAAATAAAATGTACTATTTAAGTACTTAAGTGCATTCTGTTTACATGCCCTCTGGTTGGCTTAATTCAATCTCGACCTTAATGTATAAAAGGTTCGGTATAAATCATAGATTGAATCAATTTGCTCATGTGTATTGACACCGCAATGAGGCCCCTTTGAGTGATTGATGTCAATCTTGTGACCTCTGAGGGGACCATGCGTTACAAGAATAGACATCCTTGGTGATCAATATACGATGCCTTATTTCCCTTCAAACGTCAGAGCAGTCTGTACATGTAAAGAAAATTGTGCACCTCCTAATTACTTAATGAGCAAACCATCAATAAATATATCCTTCTTTATACCAAACACTAAACACTTTTACATATTGTCTATGGTCTGGTCCATGCTTGTCGAATAATTTGCCTTTGCAATGACAAAGCGGCGTCTCCCAATCATAAAGTTTTGGAAAATGTCACGTTGTGATCGCAAAAAGGCGTTTTGTTAGAGTTAGCGTTGCCCGTGCGTATAATGACGAATTCCG
The DNA here is from genome assembly GCA_020976665.1 of Heortia vitessoides. Taxonomy (NCBI): domain Eukaryota; kingdom Metazoa; phylum Arthropoda; class Insecta; order Lepidoptera; family Crambidae; genus Heortia; species Heortia vitessoides. The sequence continues at coordinate 11,159,206 of JACJUM010002279.1, read as the reverse complement.
TGAGCAGTAGGCAACTTGGAAGAAGAGAGCTCCAGCAAAAAGGGCAGCTCGCAGAAAGAGCAACAGCAGCAAGATAGAAGGATTGATATACAGCCGGCAGAAGATGATGAAGGTATGTCTTTTTTTTTACCAAGTCAACATACAAGCATACAGTCCGATAGTGAGCGTCACTGCAGCCTATAGACGCTCGTAATATCATGAAGATATTATACCACATTACCCAGTTTCAATTTAATTCACTTCCTCTCCTACCCTTCAGACCGGACTACAACAACAAAAACACTGCTATTCGGCGGTAGAAACAGAAGAGAGTGAGGTACCAATTGTGAGTGAGACGACCTTTTTGTACGAGGCCACCTCATGATATTTTCTTCTGAAAGTCCGCATATAATGTTACTTAAATAAACATTTTTTGTTTTTGTTAAATTCATTTGCATTTTTGAGCTTCGCTGTCTCGAGTGGATACACCGCTCGCTATCAGTCAGTTCCGGTGCCTCAGTCGCCTCTAACGACACCTAGAGACACTATTCTACTCTGCCTGTTCACCACGGCAAAGTCTTAAATTACCCCAATTAAGTAACAAGTGACAGACTCGACTACTGCTTTAAAAAGGTTATTGTCACTTGTACAAGGAGGAAGTTCACTGCTCACTTACCAACAAGTAATATAAGCTATTTTCATCCTTATATTCTTACGAGAAGGAGAACTACGCGGATGAAACCATGACCATCAAATGATTACAGTCAATTTTGAACTCTATACCTAGCATCTATAGATTAATATGGATTGCGAAGTCCTGACAGATTTAGTAAGGCTAATCTGTTGCTGTGCGTACATGTATATCTCCTTCTCAGACCAAGACGAAGGGCTGTCAGTGAAACACGTGGCGTACGCACGCTACCTCCGCAACCATCGGCTCATCAACGAGATATTCTCCGACACTGTCGTTCCCGATGTGCGCTCAGTCGTCACCACAGCCAGGATGCAGGTAACTGACCTGGAATGTACCGCGTTACGATCTCGCGGTCCCCCCCCCTGGATACCTAGAGCACTCAATTCCAGCACCACCCATACCACGGGTGGCGTTCAAATTGACGTCTTAACGTCTGAAGTCCAGCATTAGGTGCATCTGAAAAAAATTAGGAATACTGAAGTATATACTGTATTGATTTTTTTGTTCAAATTGTCCTAAATCTTACGATGGCTTGTTGAGAGTTCCGATCGATGTATTTAAAAAGCATATACGTGAATTCTACTCTGTGACCGATTGTGAACATTCAAGAGTTGTCTTATCTGTTACCCTGAGAAATCTGGTCATAGTCATTAATTTGATCAATCTTGTATTATAATGCTCATAGATTCTGAGGAAGCAAGTCCAGTCCCTGACTATGCACCAGACCAAGCTGGAGGATGAACTGCAGCTGATCGAGGAGAAGTTTGAAGCCAAGAAACGCAAGTTCATAGAGAGTAGCGAAGCATTCCAGGAGGAACTTAAAAAGGTAAACATTATCACAAATTTCAGAGATAATTCAAAGTTTTTTCACACTATCAAGTTTTACTTAATATAAAAGCAACCTATTTCCTTTACCGAGGAGCAATCAATCAAAGGAACGGTCAGAGTTCCTTTAATTTTTTCATAATATGAACTTGACTTTTTTTCCAAATGCCTTTAGAAAACATACATGTCGATTGCAAAGACATCAAAAATCCTTTACCAAACTCTAATATATTGCGAATCATTCATGAGATAGACTTCATACAAAGGTCGTCTGCGTTGGTACCTCACTCTCACCTATTTCGGTTTGAAGAGTAAGAGCGGCGGTGAAATTACTGGATAGTGTGTGATAATATCTTCAAGTCACAAGGTTGGCAACGCGCTAGTGATATCCTTGTGATATTACGAGCGTCTATAGACTGCGGTAAAGCTTGTTTGTCGGGGTATAATAAAAAAATTATATCAAAACAAACAATATTTTTTCTATATTCTTTGTACCTAATTAATACTATGACGCAAATGACCGGTGACCTTGTTTACATATTAGGGTTATTACCAGTCATACTAACAAATAGATTGTTGAGTGACCTTCTTTAAACGCTTGATCTACTTTGTACGGAAGTCTTTCGTTTATGCGTTAACTAGCACTGTTTGTGGACTAAATGCCATTTTCTAAAGATAAAAATATTGTGGATTTACTAGTTTTACAATTATTTTACTGTAACAATTAATTTGGTATAGCCCGATGTACTCTTGCTGTAATGTAGCTTTCAATCAGCATATAAAACTGGCTTTTACGTTTGTTCGTCGCGAACAAAGATACAAATGCAGTGTGGATGTTTGAATGGTCGGTCGGCCCGCAGCACTGCAAGCCGGCGGTGGACGAGCCGACGTTCCAGCGCATGGTGGAGCGCGCGCTGGAGCAGATGCGCGCCGGCGCCAGCCCCGCCGCGCCGCTGGCGGCCCTCGCCGCGCCCGACCGCAAGGACGAGGTGGGCCTGCACCCACGAGCAGGGTTTCGGCACGCCGAGATAGGATCGCGCACCTGTCGTGCGCGATCCTCTCTGATGATGAGCGACCTATAGCTTTTTCGTTAGGGCTAAGAGCATTGACACACTTTGTACCAGATGTCGTAAGAGATGACTGACAGATGGCGGTGTATACATTACTGGCGTAGTGCAAATGCAATTGGGTGGGGATGGGCAGCTGCATCCTAATCGCAAAGCTACGCTGTGCGGTTGCGATCGATTACACCTGCTCAACGCGGCAACTGTATACATCTTTCAGCTGATACGATTGAGCATTGGATGTTTGAAGCGCGGCTAAACTTCCTGTTTTAGTTATTTATAAGTCCCCCCACACCCTTCGTTATACTGATCAACTTTATGGGTAGACTGGGTAGTGAATCTCACATCCCAAAAAGATTTAACAAAAATCGTTATTTTTACCCTTTCAAAAACTGTTCGAACTCTACTTTATACTTTTCTCTCAATACATCAATGATATAAAAAGAAACTTAATGTAATACAACGCGACATGAAGTGTCCGCCGTAAGCACTGTGCCCGCGCCCTGGCGGCGCCGGTACGAACCGGTTCCCCCGCACGCGGCGAGGCGTCAGTGCCCGCGCACGCCCGCGCCGCGCTATCTGGATCGAGGTCTACTTTGTGACATTAAAGTGCTCATTTTTTTTATGAAAAGTATGCAATGTGACGTGATAATAAACTAAATACATTTTATATAATTCTATGATTGGATGCTTGTTTGTTTTTTTTTCAAACTGGATCGGCTCAAAAGTTCTGAATGACATTTGGCGGCACTGTTGATTGCTAACACGCTTGCCCAGTGCGGTTATTACGAACAAAATTGCCCCTTTTTTGGGGAGGCCCATGTCCAGCAATGGACTTCTGATGGCTGGTATGATGATGATGATTGATAGCCTTGAAAAAAGGTAAGAAATATTTTTAACCCGAAATCACGTTCCCGTGATCGGGTTTTTTATTTTTCTCTGAGGAATCTGCTAGATATTTTGTCATAGTTTAGCTATCAACGACATAAGTTACTTCACAGGCGAACTATTATTGTAACCACATTAAACAAAGTAATAGATAACATTAAAATAACAATTTTTAATAAATCGAAAAGAAACGATCTGTCAATTGATAACATTGTATGGTTGCCATCATCCAGCCAATGGAACAAGAGCAACCGGCGAAGAGCGAGACGAACGGGCCCAACCCGCCCACTCAGGTGGACAAGGTGTCCACCACGGACAGCAAGCCCGACGGCTGCCTCACCACGGAGCTCAACAAACCAGACTCTGACAACAAGAAAGAAGACGCGCCGGACCACGAAGGTAAATCTATTTCTTCTTTCATCATAGCAGTAAAACGTCCACTGCTGAACATTTCCCTCTCTAAAAAGGGGAAATTTGCCCATTATTGCCGCGCCGGGCAAGCGTGTTGGCAATCCCATTCCCGCCCGCTACATTGCTTCGGGTGGACATACTGACTTCCACACACCGAGAAAAACTCAACAAATATAAAGACCTGATCATTGAACTTAAAAAGCAACGGCGAGCTGAAACAGTACGCACAATTCGTCATCATTGTATCCTCAACGGGTATAATTCCTAAAACACTAAATAACAGTTCAGAGCTTTTAGACATACACGCACCAAGTTCCGTTAATTTACAGAAAGCGGTTATTTGAAACACTTGTTAAATAGTCAGAAAATGTTACGTTATTCAATCAACACGTGGCCAAAAATCGGCGTGAATGTTTTTTTACCCCAAACAATAGGGAGATGTTATTTAATGTATAAAATAATGATTAATTCCCACAACATCTCATACATTGACCTGGACTACGTGGTAAGTCGCTTAAAGCACTTATGTTATGGACGCCAGACTACATAGGAATCACAAATATATTACTTGAATACATATATTTAACACTCAGACACAGAACAAACATAAATATCATCGTATAAATAATTCCTCTGAGAGGGAATCGAACCCACGATTTTTGGAGCACAAGATAGGATCACTACCATCTGTGCCATTGGGCCTGTCAAATAATTCCCACAACATCTCATACATTGACCAGATTCCGTGATAAGTCGCTTAAAGCACTTGTGTTACGGACATTAGACAACAGAGGATAATACTACTTAAATACTTATACTTAACACCCAGACACAGAACAAATATAAATATCATCATATCGCGCAATCGGGTCTGTCATAATTGTATTAACAGAAAACAAAATCACAACACAAACTTACTGTTAAAATCTATGTGATCTTGGCAAGCTGTAACTCCACAAATATCTATGCACAGCATGATAAACTTACTAGGACACACTTAATTTGAATACTCCAGACATCAACAATAATGACATAATTTACGAATAATTAATAAAATAAGTTAAAGTAGACTAGACAATTAATATAATTACAGCATAGAAAACATAATTTATTTAATTGCCATTCACTGGCACTTTTTTATTATTAAACCAGGTCGATACACAAGCATACAGTCCACGTGATAGCAAGCGTTACCGCAGCCTATACACTCGTTATATCACAAGGATATCGTTGGCGCGTATCATGGCATCCCCCCTCGCATCGTATCATGGCGTTCCATGACATACCATATTCTGGGTCGGCCCACACTCAACCCACGCTCTATAAACGCCCATGCATACGTGGGCGTAGAAGTTCGAACAAGTCTGCATACGAAGCTGTGCTGTTAATGTCTAATTGTCTATATATATTTTTTTCAACTACTCACTACTTTTAATTTCAATATGACTCAATGTATGGGTTAAGGTGTAGCGGATATAGCTTTAGAAGAAATATCGTTAAAAACTGAACCGGTGAGCAATGAAAAAGTAATTTCTTTTATATATAGGTATATATAAATTAAGTGTCATAGTGTTTTTCCAGGATGTACTTATAAACT
>JACJUM010002279.1:11048507-11153648 GCA_020976665.1 Heortia vitessoides | reverse complement strand
TTGTCAGTTCTTCTTCAAATGGATGACCGGGAGCGTTATCAAGAAGCAATAACGCTTTTTGAGAAAAATTATAATCTTTTAACCATTTTCCAACTTCTGGTACGAAGCATTCATCAAACCACTTTTTGAAAAGTTCTTTTGTCATCCACGCACTTTTTGTCCATAATAGTGTACAGGTAAATCAATATTTTTTAATGTGTAAACAAAAGTTTTATTAGGTATTACTCGCCAAAAAAGCTGATTCGTCTGCAATGTACACCTGTGACGGTTTAAGATTTAAATCTTTCACCTTTTGCAAGAATCTTAATTTAAATGGATCTATGCAGGTGGCATCATTAGAAAGTTTCTCTCTTGTAATGGTCATTAAACGTATACCATGACGACTTTTGAAACGTTCTAGCCATCCCTTGCTAGCCACAAAATCACAACTTTTTCTTTATAAAAATATTTAGCTTGCATTGCCAACATGGCTCCCGAAATGGGCGCATTCCTATTTCTTTCCTGAAGAAACTACATGTATTAAGCTTCTTCCACTTCTAGATGTTCAACTTTCTTGAGTGTCTGTCTCTTGCCTGGCCCACAGTCAGTAGTTGACACGAACTGTTTAATCTTCTCGAGGTTTTTTTTAATGTCATAAATTGTAGATCGGCCTACGCCGTATTCGCTTGCTAAACTATTGAAAGATTCATTACGATTTAGGCGGTCCAAAATATCATATTTTTCTTTATTTGTCAGTGTTTTATGCTTTCGCTTCTGACCTTGTGACGACATTACTAGGTACGTATACGTAATACACAATGAATATACAGTAAACAATGAACACGCACTAGGCCGCACGTAGTGAAATTCCAACTAAGCAATCGTAATCAAAATAATTCCCTACGCGGCGAGTGATGGTGCGTACAAGTTGTAACTTGTTCAATCATGCATTAGCGAATACAAAATATGTATTCAAAAATAAATAATAGTCCATGTCGGATTACAGGGGGCGTATTATTAGACAGGGCCGGATTACCGGGGCCCACAGTATTTGTGTATAGCTTTTGTTCCTTTCCCAAAGTGCAAGCTATAACATGTAAAATGTTCAAAATGTTGAAGACTGTATAACGTTCATATCGACTCTGAAAATTATATCTTTCTTCTAACATCGGAAAAATTAATTATAAGAAATAAAGATCACACGTCCTAGGTAAAGACGACATAAAACAAGAGAAAATGGACTCTAAAGAAGGCGCCGGCGCTCCGCCCCCCACCGGGCCGGCGCCTTCCCCTGGCGGGCCACCCCACCACCCACACCCGCAGCACATGACGTCACCGCCCCACCACCGTGAGTTATATGACTAAGAATCTCTTCTATTACATTAAGAAAAATATCAACGCTTGTAAATATAAGCCGAGACACTTTCTAAACATCTCTCCCAAAGCCCCATAAACACTACAGTCAGAGAATCGGTGATATCCGCTCTTACACACCGCACCTTGTCTTTCGCAGTCCTACCAAACTCCCTTAAACGGTTAAGAGGTGCCCTCTACGATCGCCATCGCTCTCGATTTAGGTCTTCTTGACTCTCAAGAGCCGGAAGTACGTAGATCCCCCCTACATAGTTACCTGCTTATTAAAACGAGCCGAGCCGAGCTTTTGGCCCAAGAATTCCAATATATACTGAAGTTCAAATTCGTAGATTCTCAACAGTTGACTGCATAAATATATATCTATATATATAAATGAAAGTTGTGTCAGTTACACTATTTATAACTCAAGAATGGCTGTACGGATTTGGCTGATAATTGGTGGAGAGGCAGTTTAAAACTAGGAGACAGATATAGGATACTTTTCATCCCGATCGACAACGTTCTCGTGTAGCGTGACATAAAACGACAAAGAAAATATAAGTCACTGCAAATAGAACACATCCGACTTGGAATAACAAAACACAAATGACAACTAAACGTAATTTTGTCGATAGTTCATTGGAAAATAATAAATTTTGTCAGAATTAATATCGAGTTATTTGTATTCCCTTTGAATGTCGCGACCAAGATGGTCGAATCTTTTCCGACATAGCCGTAAAGTTAGATGGATACAAAGCATTGATAATAGAATGCCTGAAAAAGAACAAGAAAATGTTTGTGAGGAGTGCCGCGTTAGTATGGCTCGACTTGAACAAGTCGATAATTTTGGAAACTCAAAAAGAGATTTTCTTTCTATTTTAAATATTGATTTATTATTAATTGATTGAATATTGATTGATTATTAATCGAGCAGCGTATCGATATGATTGCAGCACTGATTACTGCTTGCACCCTAACGTTTCCATTGGGCCAATTGATTGTTTGCGAGTATTGTGGCGTATTGAAGTTTTCCAGAGAAACGCCCGGATTGTGTTACCTTAGTAGCAAAGTGAAATTGCCATAAACACCTGAGCCATTGCGTACATTACTTTGTAGCGAAACTCCTGAATCACGGCATTTTCTTTCACTTACCCCATCCGATATGCCCTTTGAATTTAAATGAAATATATAAAATTCAGCTGATTAAAAGCTGTCAATAAATCTATAATATTATAAATTAACAATCTCTTGTTTACTTAGTTTCTTCATTAGTTTTTTAACGAATGAAAGAAAAACTTTCGATTGGTAGAACTTTCCTAGTAACTTTGCTTCCCCGTTCATCCCTACGAGGATTATTTTCGAAAAAATATTTTACACGAGTTTTGTGGTTTTTGAATGAATATCCTTTGTACTGAATTCCATTGGAATAATTTCAGAAATAGCTAAGTTTTATACTTACTTTGCACCCCCGTTTTACCCTTTAAGGCATGATTTTCATTCAACAATCCCTTCTTAATGCACACCTACGTTATAAAAAGAACTCCTTTGCGAAAATTTCACATTTCAACCCTTGTAGATTAGGCCCTGCGATAGCTTCTCCTTTTATATGTAAATTGTTAAAGCGCAGTACATGTCTTAAAAAGGTTCTGATTTAGAACGCGGTTACGTTGCAAACTTCTCAGGTGGCTTTAAAATAACGAGTATTAAAATACTCATTCATAGAGAATGTTGTTTTTCAGCTATGATGATGCCTCCAAACCCTAACGCTCCGGGTCATCCCGGCCCGCCCCACGGTGGACCGCCACCACCACCAGGTATCGTTTCGGTTTTTTAAAATTGTTTACGGTCTTAAATATCACGATTTGTCTTCACGATACGTCGTTTCAGACTAACGTTAACCGCTTCAAATTAAAGACAAAGTAGTTCATCAAATCTTTTGTGATATCAGTAACGATTTTTCTTTACTTGTCAGAAACAACGAATTGTATTAGACTTCATTCAAGTCCATTATCAGAGGCAGATCTCTGCATCGTGCATGCAAGATCGTCTGCATGGGTACCTCACTCTCGAATTTTTTTTCCGATATGAGCCAGTCATAACATTGACAAATATTAAAGATATGAAGAACTTAATTTTCGAACGGTCCCGGTTATATCGTTAAAGCCTGAATGTTAGCCTCCTCAATTAGGGAAGATTCGGTACATAGTAATAACGCACATTAATGCAGTGTGATACCAACGCGCGAAATTTCATCCGCAGGAGGCTACGGCGGCGCGTACGGCGGCCGCTACTACGGCGCGTACGCAGGCGGCTTCCCGGCCGGCTACCCGCCACACGCGTACTACGGGCCCGCGCCCGCCCCCGCGCCCACTTCCGCGCCCAATGCCGCCGCGCCGGCGCCCGCGCCCGACCACTACCCGCACCACGCGCACGCCCTGCCGCACGCGCACGCGCACCCGCACGCGCACCCGGCGCACCCGGCGCACCCCGCGCACCCTGCGCACCCCGCGCACCCGGCGCACCCCGCGCACCCGCCCATGCATGACGTCAAACGTGAGTCGATAGTAACGTCTTCGTTCGATGATCACTTATATTATTTTTATTGTCGTTGTAGGTTAATAGGATATTCAATATACAATAGTTGCTATTACGTACTAATTTTTAAATATAATCCAGGACGACCGAATACGTGATATTCATAATCTAGGACCCTATTCGTCGGATAACCGTGAAAAATGGGTTTTTGCTACTTTTGTTTTTTTAATGAACACCTCAGATAAGGAAGGACTACTTCCATATACCGCTTTCAATTTATTTTTTTTATTACAATAATCAATTAAACAATTAAAAAATACAATAATTTAAAAGTTGTGTTCATTAAACTATAACATCACACTTCGACACTGAACCAAACGCTCGTTCAAAAATTGGTGTCATATGTCCAATTGACATATTTCCCATATACCAAAACATATTGCCACAAATGTTATAAAATACAATGTGCTCCACAATCATAATTCGTTTTAATCACGTCAACTATTTTACACCCCTCATTCATCCAGGAATCACAAGCAATGTTTAAAGGTTAGATAGTAAACCTCAAATGTATTGTACCTGTTTGCTAACATGATATATCGTTATGTTTCAGCGGATGAGCCACCTGTTAAGAAGGAGTCCGAATGATTATCGCCTAAACGCGTCGTCAAACGACGGCGCAAGTCCTCGTCGAAGGACGCACATTAGAGACGCTCCCGTGCTCACCTTCTGCTCGTACAAGACGTACTTCTCTATATAAAACAGTGGCACTCAAACCGTGGCACATGAAGTCACAAACTCAATGAGTAATTGAGTGAGGCAAGAAGTCAATGAGTAATTGAGAAAGGAATTTTCAGCTGTATTCATAGTGCGAGATATAAATGATAATTGGTCTTAAAAATTGGGAGCCACTAGTCAGTCATCTTGTAGAACAATTAATTGTGAAGTGTAGAGGTGTACCGAGAGACGTTATATGTAACCTTTAGAGTGGGATGTTTCTATTAAGTAACAAAAGTTGATTTACTCCGAGAACATTATGTGAAGAGCTAACAAGAATATTGCTATTTGTTTTTGCACATTGTTAGATTAGTGAAAAATATGTAAGACTAAATATTGCTAATTGAACTTTTTGCACTTTTGTTTGTAGGTACCATTTAAAAGTTTCTTGATATTATTCAAGTTAATCAAACCGCATTCTGAAGCCGTTAGTGTTAATATTATTAGTAGTGAAAGTGAAATTATTAGTAAATATTACATATAATCAATTCTTATTTACTGAAATTATTATTTTACATATTTGATATTTCACAAGTGTTTGTTTTATTTGTTATGTTATAATTTTAAACTTAATGACCAAACAAACAACTGTTTTCTCAGAAGATATTTATGTTCCAATATAACAAGTATACATATATATAATATATAATGCTACTAGCATTTCTCTGCATCCGCAATGCATCCTAGTGAGTTATGGTTTTAATTATGAAAGAATATGCAGTGACACTACAAAATAAACACCTAGTGCTAGGCAGACTATGGAACCTATGTCTATTTTCTAGCATCTGTTAAATAGTGATATAATTAAACTTTCTATGGATATTAAGGGATACATGCATACAGCTATGTTTGTAAGATTTAAAGTTTAGGGGAGAAATCTATGGCTGTATTTATCTATATTTGAATATCATAGACTATGTAATGAAATCTTCACTAAAAGCTAGTAATTCAATGTATGATATAAAGTCTAATTAATATTTTCTAGGAATATTAAGGGATCCATGCATACAATTACGTATATAGGATTTAAAGTAAGGGATTGGGAGAAATCTATGCCTGTATTCTTCTATATTTGTATATCATAGATTATGTAACTTAAGTCATCACTAAAAGCTGGTAATTCAATGTATGATGTAGTCTATCCAGTAAATATTACTACTATACTTATCTAGTTAATTAACACTTAGCTAAAAACAATATAAGGTATAAACATAAATTTGATTATCTGTAAATGAAAACAAAAATATTTTAATGATATAAATTTTTAAATTTCATGTTTGGAGGTGTGATATATATGATATTTGAGAATGTTGAAAGAGTAACTTTTTAGTAAAGATACTCTTAGTAAATTTAATTCATACCTAAATTTCAGGTATAGACCAGAAGGAAAATTTTGTGTAGTTTGTATAATAAATGTTTAAATTTGCGTACTATTAAAATATATATGGTAATACACGATTATAGCGATAGTTGCAAAAATAGATTTATAAGTCGACATGATGTATAAATAATAAGTCATATTCCATAGAAGGAAAGGTAGAATTACAAATAAAAAACTTTTGACATAAGAATGATTGTATTTAAATAATCATTATCATGATACTAATACATTTAATAAATAGGTATAAAAGATAAATTTACTCTTAATAAGTAATGACTTTCAAGACTACAGTTCAAAATATTAGTCGCTGTCAATGTTAAACAGGTAACTAAGACAGACTAAGATATTTAATGATAAGTTAGCATTTTGGTATTGAATAAGAATATGTTTTGTTAAACCTAGGTCTCTTGTATTCGGTTGCTGTTTCTACCGAATTGTGCAATGATGGGTCGCCCGCTTAAAATGGTGCCGTTAATCTCTTCAAGCGCTTGTATCGCCAGGTTTTCGTCTGTAATTAATAAATGAGTTTATGTCAATGCCTATCTTTTATTTTATGTAAGTAAGACCTAAAATAGTATAGATATATAGTGTACTAGCTTTCCGCACATGGCTATGTCCACTAAGTCTTTACTATAATCTCATCCAAAGAAACTTGTTATTTCAGGAAGCACTCTATGTTGCTCTCAGACAGGTAAACTACTTATAATAAAAATCATGCCAATTCTATAAAGAAAAATAAAAGCAAAACTTATTCCACAGGATACATTTTTCGTGATAAAAAGTTATTTGTGTTTTTCCACACAATCCTGAAATGTTGGTGCTGAAATTCATCCAGATCAGTGTTTTTATTCAAGTAACAAACAGCCATACATCCCTTAATAAATATGTATATACTTTCGCGTTTATAATATTAGTAGGATCTGTATAGAAAGAATGTATACAACAGGCACAATTAACTGCCCACCTTTATCCTTGTTACCCTGTTTCCGTTAACTTTGACTTATGCAATGTTTAATTTTTTGTCAAGTGGGTACTTAGTAATGAATGAAACACTTATGAATACCCTTATTTTGTTGCATACGTTTGCGTCACGGATGCATTTTTGGGATTTAGTCGTTGTTAGACATTCTTTGCAGTAGCGTTACGAAATAAACTTTTCCTGTTCCTTATTGTCTAATGTGACAATATTGTTTCATTTGAGTTTTGAGTGGAACTGGATGCCACTGGATGCAAGTCCAGCTAGGGCTGTGGCTTTCGCCGACGCTGGGTAAAGCCAACGTCGTATTGTTCGTACGCTTGGTGTACTTCAAACCACGATACGGGATGCCTTCAGACGAGTTCATACGCCTGGCGAACAGGTCAAGGCCGACATCGCTGCACTTCATCATCAAGAAATGATTGTTTCATTGTCAGAAACGTCTGGAGAAATCACTTTTCTACCGGTAGACAAGCTCGTACACGGCTTTTTGAGGTAAGAAATGTCAGTGTAAGTGAACGTACCATACGAAGGAGGCTGGCAGAAAGCAGTCGTGAGAGCTTTTCGCCCAGCTCGTGTGCCAAAACTACTCCCTCAGCACGGTAGAGCAATTTTTGGTTTGGCGCGAGAATATGCTGATTGGACTATGGAGGAATCGAAGGACGTTCTGTTTTTAGACAAGAGCAGAATAGCCTTAAGAGGTCCAGGTGGACGTCAGCGTGTTTACAGGCGTCAAAAAGGAAGATTTGCTCCATGGGCTACAACCGTGGGTTACCATGGAGGTTCCATAATGGTTTGGGTTCTTACGAGGCCCGTACCGATCTTGTTGTGTTCGATAGAGGCAATGTAAATGCTCAAATATACTTAGAGGAGGTTCTTCAAACCATGTCTGGCCTTTCGCGCCATTTATTGAAGGCAACTTCCGATTAATGCATGACAATGCAACGTCACCGAATATCCTCTTGAGCACGATATTAATCGATTGGGAAATCCCAAATATGGGACAACTTCACAAAAGATACATCCAAGCAAGAGTACCAGCCGCTGTGATCCTAGAAGAGCTTAAGACGGCTGCAGTAGAGGAGTGGAACAACATCCCACCGTCAGATATCCAGGACATAATGGACGGATTGCCAAAAAGGATTCAAGAAGTTAATAAGCCAAGAGAGGGCAGCACACATTTTTAAAGGATAGACCTCTTAATTCAAAACTTAAAAAAATTAGAATAATCGGTTATTACTGTAAACTCTTAGATATAATTTTGTGTTGTCTTTCTTGACCATTATGTTAGCATACAACATACCCTCTAATGAAAAGTGCTCTAAATTTGTTGAATTCTGAAAATTCAAGAAAAACCAAGATGGGCGATTCATTGTGCCTATGTATGTAGATAACTTACCATTGAATACTACAAAGGCTTGTCCCCTCATTCTGCCAGTCATTAGCTTCACATCTACAGGTCCTTTATTGTCCAGTATAAATTGATTGAACAAAAGCGACAGCTGCTCTTGAGAAACTGTTGTTGCAATATTCTTTAAATAGAGTATCTGCAAATATGCACAGTACATTAGGAGTTGTGTCTGTTTTTAGAGTTAATAACCCTAACACATAATTGTTTTGCTTTAATTTTGTTTTGGACTAATTATCATTTATTAATATACATAATATATTATCTATTATCTAAATTATATTTTTAAATAAATCGAAAGGATTTACGTGTTAAGAACTTTGCAAATAAGAATATATTAGTCAAGCTGCTAGTTACCTTCGATATCTAACCAAATCTTTAAAATAAAAAATTAAGTTTAGCTAATTTAATCTTGAATCAAGTGTTATTTAGGGTTTGCTAAACATTGTGTGAGAAGACTAAATAACTTCTCTCAGTAATCAATCTACTGAAAATTATTTTTGTGATGTATAAAAATTACCTTCGACGGTACTCCTGGTTCATAGTCTTTAAACCGTTCAATTTTCTTAATGTCTTCCATACACATTTTCGTCCCCTCTAAGAGGTTTTGTTCAGCGGCATTTACAGGCACAATTATGTCTACTGCTACATACTCATCCTCATTCTGTTTAATTGGCTCTAGTCGAACTATTTTATTGTCTTTTACTGTGTACATAGTAAGTAATTTAGGCCCAATCATTTTCTTCTTTTTAGTCACCAGTTTAGTAACCATCTTTGAAGATTGTGACAATACAGCTCGAGGCTTTATCATATCCCATAAACTATCCTTTGATTTACTTGTACTCGCATTTATGTTCTCAGGAGTGCAATTTATCTGATTGCCTCCATGACATAACTTTTCTTTTTTCCGTTCAAGTCGACGCCATATCTTTCTTCTTTTTGTTACTGATATAGGTATACTTTGTGCTTCTATATTAGCAAATGTATCTTCTTCAAGCTTTTTTAAATGATTCATAGGATGACCTGCCGGGTATATAGGCAGTGGAAATGGATTTTTTTTATTCAATTCTTCAATAGGATCTTGTGCTATTTTTGATATATGACCTGCATTATTTTGGTTTGAACTGTAAACATTATGTATCAACTAAGTAAAAAAACAGTATATCATTGCTTTTTCATTTCAATGTTTTTATTTTACTCTGCCATGTGTTAAATAAAATCAATGAACCAGAATGTGTTATTAATTTAGAATACTGATCACCATTATTGTAACTACCTATCAATTAGAAAAATATGAACATAACTAGCAAAACTACTTACCTTTCTGGACTATGAAAGAGGTTTATTTTCTCATAAATTGCTTCTAGTTTATTTTTTAAGATTCTAGATTCAATGTTGGATCTGTAATCTATGCGACCTGTTTTATTGTCTTCATACAATCTCAACTCCTCGTCAGTAAGACCAGCTTTCTTTAATATTTCACGATAGCGGTGCTCATTTTCTACTCTCTGGAACTCATGCACGGTGGATAGTCCATGGGTAGGTAGAGGCACTAATTCAGTGTCTTTTACAAACTCCATAGGCAATGATTCGGAACTACAAATCAAAATTATAAATTAAGTTTTCAAACTTCCCCAAAGCCAAAGAAGGTTGAATCGAATTCTAAGTAGGTACCTAAACTTACCACATTTTTAAGTCTATAAGTATTTTTGATTAAATTACTCACATTACACAACTTACACAAACAAACAAACAAATTATCGATTGATACATTATCTGTCGGAATTGACAGTCGGAGTGCATGTTGTTTTTTTTTAATTATAGCGAGCAAATTGTAAGAAACGATTCTCGACACAAAAGTATAATAGCATATTTCTATACTGTTCCCTTTTACATTTACCTGTACCAGTACAATGCTTATGATTTAAGATATAGTATAACCCTTAAGTTCTAATACAAAATTGTTCAGGGAACAGTTTGAAAACTCGCTGTATTTTCATATGTATTTTTGTATTATACAGCAATATACTACTGTAATTGTAATTAATACTGTATTATTAAGAATATCAGAAATATATTTGAAACACCTACTAATGCCTACAGTGTCCTACATTATTTCTCTTCCCTAGATTTATTAATGATTATATTATTAATCGTTTAATCGATTCTAATCATATCGATATAGTAGTGAATCACAGCATGTCACTAAGGATGTCGATATTTGAAAAACATCGATATGAACATCTCAAATCATCAATTCAAAAGAATCGATATATGATAAATATAGATAAACATCGATGTATTTATCGGTCATCGGCTCTGCATACCAAATGCCCGGCATAGCAGTGGGCAACTGCTACTTCAAATTACTAATAATTGTCGATATCATATTTTATTCATAAAACATCGATGTATTGATAATATCGAAGTCAACCCATCGATGTAAAAACATTGATGTTTTCCAGTTAAACATTGATATTTTAAAAACATCGATGAATATCGATCATCCCTTCTTGTCATTGTCATATTCCCTTTACACATGAACATACATGTAGTGTGTTACACACTAACTAGGTATAAAAAGTGTAAGACGATTATAATTTTAATTCAAATCAACAGACTAGAAAAGCCATTGAATCGATATTACTTTAAAGTACCGCGTATTTTTTTATTTGTGAAACTTTAGAAGTGCAAATGAATTCTTGGGGTAATGAATACGGTATCCCTAACCAATTTGGAGGGATACCGGCAATGGCCCAAATGATGCCAAATATGGTCCAATCCCTCATTCCACCTCTTTGCATGATTTCCGATATTGCTCCTATCAACCCGACGCCGACTATGGTACCTCAGCAAATGGAACCGCAACCTATGATTGGTCCCATTCACCAAAAGAATGACGTGCAAGTTACCGAGGACGATGAAACCCTTAAAAGGGTTGAGAACTCGGTTATGACTGATGTAGAATTGGAGAATCAGTCCCATGAACAAGGAAGAAAGAGTGGCAAGAATGATAGAAATGACCGTTATTACGATAGAGGTTGGTAAAATTAATACATGCAAAAAATTATTAACAGAAATAGTAATTAAGAACAATAAATAAATAAGTGATAATTGACTCAACATTTTATACATTAACCTGACAAGATATTTAGATTTATATTATACTATGACTTATATTATATATGGGATGGATATCCGACAAAAGATTGATTCCTCTATAATTGTATAAAAATACTCAACGGCTTGTAAATGCCTACAAAAAATGCACTTGTATTAATCCTAATAAATTTGAAATTAAATAAATACGTATCAAATATCATAAAGTATTTTTGAAGTGATGTAAATTTCCCATAATTGCATACCGTAATAATATGCTTATTTTTATTTTATTACTAAATCTAAGCTGCCGTAATCATATTTACTGAGCATTCATCCACTTTGGTAGTAAAAAAATATACATTGAATTATTCAGAAGTGTTGAATTCTTTTAAACCTATGAGACTCTGCATAGAGTGGTTAACATATGAACATAATATATTTTATTTATTACTTATTCTAACTATATAAAAAGTAATTTTGCGATCATTTAAATATTACTCATATTCGAATACGTGATTATACCTAGACGCAGAACAAATATAAATTTGCATCACAAGCATTACTACACGACTTTATCCAATATTTCAAAGCACTTCATGTATCTAGCTAAAGTGTTTTACCAATTGTCCCAATGCAATCTGTAGTGTTCCTATCTTACAGGCTAAGTACCCATGAGTTTGATCCCCACCCAGAACCAACATTTGTATGAGGAATATTTGTTAATTTTCTGGGTGTTAAATATGTATTAAAGTATTATGTCTGTGATGCCTTGGTTTTCAAATGTCCATAACACAAACTTTGATTGATTTTTTTGCAATAAATACATATAAATGATATTATTATTACTTAATAGTAAAATACTTTAAAAATACTTTTTTAAGCCTTTCAACAAGAATTTTTAAGGCAGAGTTGTAACTCTTGAGAATTGTTACTTCAAGATGACTGAAACACTGAATAAAAAATACAATACATATTATAAATATGCTGATAACATAGTATTATTTACTGCTATTTATTATATTTGTGCTTTAACATATTACAGGTTCAGGTCTAAGTTAGGAGATGTTTTGTGTATTATATATTTATTATTTAGATTCATAAATTATTTGTAATAATACATTGCTGGTTATGGTACTTTACCTACCAAAGGTACTTTCTCTACATCCAATGTAATTTTTTATCATTACATCAGAGCGGGACCGATGGCGATCATCTCAGGCTGGAACACAGCTCAACACTAACGCAGAGAAATTTAAACCAAAGTTATAAAGAGAAAGATTCAGTGAACCCAGCTGCTAGTGCGGTCTGTATTTTCTTAGTAAAAATCTGAAAATTTGCTTTGGGAGTTGACACTTTGGACTGTGAATGATGCACTTTGGACTGTTAAGCCTTAAGAGTAAAGATTATTATTATACTCCCAGACTATGATTATATATTTACTGGGCACTACTGTACTGTACTATTTTAAAAAGTTGTGTAACTAACACATTTTTTTCATCATAGAGAGGCCACGGCGACGATCCAGATCCAGAGATCATTATAGGTTTGACCGGCGATCAAGAGACCGTACAAGTGGCAGGAGTGATCGTTCAGAAAGAAATCGTCGTGACAGACCTTCCAAGTGGAGTAACAGTGACAGCAATACTTTGACAGGACAAGGGCTGTCAGGAAATATACAAATGATGCCAGGTGAGTTGACAGTTATGAATATACTAAACAAAAACAAATGCTAATAGTTTATCTTCAAAAGTATTTATCACGTAAATCATCATTGAGTTGTAGCATATACTAAGGACCTACCTCAGCTTCACATGGGTGCATTAAGTTTAATAAATAGTTATTATGGTTTATTCTTAAAAGATATCCATTTAAAAATAACCGCATCAATACCCATTGCGTTGTTTTCAAGGTCTAAACATGATCTCATAGGAGAGACAGACAGCGGGAAGTGTGTTTGTTTTATACTATAGAGTATATTATGTATATTTATTATACACATTTTTATAAATTAAAACTGACTCAGGAACGAATTGGATACCTTCAGAGTGTAAAGCAATACTATGTTAAGTCAAGAATTGACTTTTCAGGTATGTTTAACATGATGGGGCAGTCGATGGATATGACAAACGTGGGCAGCATTCCTGGCATGGCTATGATGCCTGGCATGTCGAATATGATGGATCCAAACTTGGTGATGATGTCACATCCAATACCGAACCAGACAATATACACGTCTACAGCGGTACTTCTACCACCTGTGGCTGGTACTTCGATACCGAAGAGAAGAGAAAAGCCTATGGGATGTCGCACTATATTTGTTGGCGGTTTACCTAGCGGTATTAGTGAAGATGCCATGGTAGAATTGTTCCAAAGATTTGGATCGATCCAAACAGTGAAGATGCACAAGCAAGGGATGTGTCACGTCCGCTTCGACAATCATATGAGCATAGAGCAGGCGTTTCTATTATCTGGATACAGGTTCAAGCTGCACGAACAGTCTGAGAATGAAGCAACTACGTTGTTTATTGATTATGCATTGGTAAATATTTTATTACAATACTTGTACGTTTCTAATGCTCCTAGCTGGCGCTTTCGATAGAGTCCTATCTTTTGCGCAAAGGCTCTATACCCACCTGAGGCAAACAGTTGTGTGATGTACATTTGTGTTTATCTTGTGTCTGGGCGTTAAATATACGTGTTTAAATAGTAATTTCTCTGTTATCTGATATTTGTAACACAAATGGGGACAGACGCCCCCTGAAAATTAACCCTAGGTATTGCCTCCGCCATTGCCTCTTCGTAGGTGACTTAAGAATTAAAGCTAACGCATTCTGTGTAGTCTCAACACCTTAGAGAAAGAAGTACTGATGAAATACAATAAGTTAATTAAAATGATCATGACAAACACTATTGTTTCAATTACACACAACATACTTCGATCAAATAAATATTTATTCTTTATACGCCTTAGTAATTATATTTTCTTAGGTCTTATTAAAAATGAAATATCACTAAATATTAAAAATTTAATGAATTATGGTCGAACTTCCGCTGGGCGACCACAAGTTGAAATAACAGGTCGTCACTGATATGAATTCTCTTATTTATTTATGTTTGTATAACATTGCAGAACCGAGATGACCAGACGGAATACGAAAAGAATAAACACCATGCGCCGCCCCGCATTGAACCATTCACACCCACCAATCTCACTTTAATTACTGAGAGGATCAAGAATGATGAAACATTTGTTGACGCTGCACCTGTAAGTATCATATGAATAACACAAATGTTAAGAATTCCCAAGGGTTTCGCTAACAAAATGAATAATCCACTTCAAATATAGCTGGATTAGAATGACAGCTGTCAAAATGTGTTTTTAAATAATCTATATAATATGCTTTATATGTAAAACGTTTGTGATATGTATAAACAATGTTAATAACAAATTACGATGCTAACATAAAAAAATATATAAATAAATACATTCAACACCCAGATACAGAACAAACACAAGTAACATCATATATTTTATTCATAGATTTTTAGCGCACAAGATAAGAACAATACCATCTGTGCTATCGAGCCCGCCTATAAATAACTTATATGCTCCATTGACTCCGTCGACTAATATATATGACAAGTATATATGAGTGTATTATCCAAGTCCTTTCGATGCGGAAAGTTTTTTCGTAACTCCTGTCATTTCTAATATTCGTCAATTCCTTGTTATTGTTTGTAGATATATATTTATTTATTTATTAAACTTTATTGTACAAAATACTACAAAATGTACAAATGGTGGACTTAATGCCAGTTGGCATTATCTCCCAGTCAACCATTACACCAAACAGAAAAAATATATAAATAGTGGTGCATACAATATACATATATACAAATTAATAATAATTTTTATTAAAAAAGTAATAACCTCGTGTGGGTCGCATAGTGTATCTAAGCATTATTTGAGACCTGAAAGTAACGGAAATTCTCGCCTCAACGCACAAAAATGTGTGCTTGATCTGTGTGGTTTTGACTCAGACTGTGATGAAGCCACAGTTTCTTTTTGCAGACTTTGTGCGGCTGGCTGAAGCAAGGGGAATGCAACAAGAAATACTCAAACACCTTCTACTCCTTGATCCAAGCCGCCAATAACCACGTCCGAAGGTTGTACAACGACAAGATGCAACTCGACGACGAGTTCAACAACCTCAAGTCCACCATGAGGGAGAAATACGTGAAACTCATCACACAGTGTAAGTATAGTGCAGGTGTCGGGTAAAAATATTAATTATAGTATATAGGTATCTCGCTACTTCTCTGCTGTGGTGCCTTACATATGGCAACATTGAGGTTTGGCTGTGGGGACTAGTAGAATAGTACCCCTCTCTGTATAAGAGGCCGCACAGGTATTGACAGGTGGTAGTATACCCATCGGAAGCATCGTAGTTCGAATAAAACAGGGCCGGGATAAATAGCATAATGCCACCACGACGGTCCACCATTACCGCTATGGACAAAACAATCTTTAGGAGTTCTACATTCGACATTGTATTTTCTACGGGTAATGTGGTAACGCCATCTATGGTGCTTGCAGTATTTTGAGTCTCTATCAACAGTGAGGTATTCTTTTTTATATATTTGAACGGGTTCTTCGGTGTCCAGTTGCATTTATTTTAAATCAGGTAAGGTTTTAAATAGGGATATAGTAAAACATCCAAACTTAAATTGTCTATGGAACTATCTATGCCGTATATAAGGGAGGAGTTAAAATCATTTATGAACGTCAGGATTTTAAGAGTCAACGTAGATGTCTGCGCCTCTTTGTAGGATGACTTCATTAGAGTTTAGTGTTTAGTGGTGAGGTTCCTGTAACGGCGCGAGTTTCTCCTGGACAGTTTGTCGACGCAGTGTTCAAGTTATTCAGGTTTCTCATATCAAGAGTACGGACGTACGGACGAAACTAGAAATGTCCCAAGGGCAATATGTGCTCATATTGTTCAACCATATTAAGATGAGTGTAGTAGAATTAGTTAGAGTATTAAGAAATGTTCACAGTATTTTTGACCTTAATGTATGACTTTTTCTTGCTTCCTTGTACTCTTCATATATCTTTAGTAGTTAGAAAGAGTCTACAATTTTGAACAACATTTCAAAGTAATTTAAATTGTCAATGAGTCAAGTTAATTGTTATTTAATTTTCAAAGGTACGTTAAAGAAAGTTGTTCAGAATTGTAGGTATCGAAGGAGTCCGACTTAGGTCACGGACATCCATATTGCAAAGGACCCAAAGGTGCCAACGAAGATTCTTCGTGCTAGTTCTACGAGATTCGCGACTGTTTCAACATTTTTGCTCCAATAACTTTAGTAAGTCACTTACAGTAAAATGGCGCAAAATTTTTGACAACATGGCGGCACCACACCATAGACACAAGTTTGTAGAATTTTATTTGTTGACTATGACGACGAGCAGCGTAGCAGCTCAATCAATTAGTTTATATCAAAATTTTTGGGGCATAAATGTGTATGTATATCGTAGTTGTAAGTCTATCATATAATCAATATTCCAAATAATAAAATTAAATTGTTTGTTATTTAGACATAGTATCAATTATATTTTCACATTTCTATAATAACTAACAGCCGCTTGCACGTACGCGCTGTCCTAGATAAATGAAAATTTAATGCAATAAACATATAATAAAACAATTTTAAGTATCTCTAAAACGAGGTTGTATATCTTTACCATTCAGAACTATTTATTTGTTCTGCTTTATTTGTATAGATAACCTTACTAACTATACCAGAAAATTACATACTGAATGTCTATGCTTCTTAAAACAACTTAAAATACATTAATTTTACGTAACATATTTTAGTATAACCATACCGCCTTATATTTTCAAATAAAGGCAACGAATCTTGAATGATAAAAATCTTTGTGTATTGTATTACAAATGTTACTAAATTAAATTGAAAAATAAAAGGCGGTATGCACTGTAAATTGTGATTTTGGACAACAGACGAACAGGTAGCGAAAATTTTGACGCTGGCAAAGGACCAGCGCGTGTCAGATCACTTCAGCAAACAGCAGCGCCGGAACATCGAGATGTGGTTGAAAATGACTGAGGTACGTATGGACCACGTTTGTAGGCATACTCATAGCATAGGCTTCTGATCTCTGATCCTATTGACTTATTGGTATAGCAATTTTTTTACTAGCTTAATGCTGGTTGGCCATGCTTATAAATAAGCGGAAGGTCTGCAGGCAAAGAACCTGCGCCCGCTTGCTTTCTCTCTACCAGTGTGGGTTCGCATGTTTTGCGAGATAAAGCCCCTATAGACCCGAGTTTTATTTATAGTTGACTTTAAGTGTGGTGGGTATGGGTTAGGATTGCCTTATGAGAGCAAAAGACACTTCCATGTTGGTTTAACACAAGGAGGCAGGATGTGTTCTGATACAGCCCCGAAAGTAGGAGGAGGGCAGGTCCACTTGAAAATGCAATAAATTATTGTATAGTATTATAGGCTTTTACAGATGAGCTCACTCAAGTTGAGTTGTTGGACTTATAGATAAGAACTTGAGTATGCCATAATAAGTTTTCGATAATGGACATATACAGGGCTAACAGTATAAAGATGCTGGCATATTTAGTAAGCCGATATGGTAAGTTTCTTCAAAGGAGGAGTGATCTACAGTCAGATTTGGAAGGTAAAAGGTACAGATGACTAGGTCCGGTCTAGGGAGCTGGTGGATATGCACGCGTCTCGGATCTAACAGCGTCGACTTCCCTGCTTCGATGAAGAATGCCCAGAAAAACTGAACTACCTGATGGAGCATCGATAAGACTTCTGTTTCCGTTTGGTGTGTAGTTCACAATTTCCCAGATGTTTCTTCATTGTTAACATAACATTCTGCAAGAGTTTCTGTGATAGTAGTGCAATTTCTGTGTTAAACTGTTTCTGTACCACAATTAGCTCCTGGCGACAGAAAACATTCCATTACTACATTATGAAGGTTTAATATGTTTAACAAGCATTGAAGAAATGCCTCTACATCAAGAGTCTCCAAGAGTCATAAAATACTTGAGAGACATCAGCAATTTCCACTGTACCGAAGTAAAAGCGCGCAGTTTATTATCCATTCATAATGTTCTAATGTCAAGATCTGCAGTCTACATCCGTCGGGAACCAGCCACCGAAGAATTCAATTTAATACAGAACTTGCATTAATATGGCTAATTCTCGTTTGTAATAGTTAATCCCTGCTCTTTGAGATACTCAAAGACAGGTATGAACATCTGAGAGATTGTCCTATCTTTATACTAAGTACGGAGCCTGCGCCAGGTGTAAAAGTGCCTGCTTCAGCTACCTTGGTGGAAAAAGTTGGAGATCTCCAGTTTTCGGGCAGCAGGCACAGAAAGAAGTATACTGGTGAAAGGAGAACAGTTTTTCTCGCTAGTTTGTACATAACAGTGGATAAAAAACAGGCGGTTCTTTTATATATATACTTCCATTCCAATTAAAACTATACCATCGTATTTAAGACATCGAAGTTATAACGCTGCACCTTAATTTATCGATTTATCTTACTCATTCTGGAAAAGCTTACAGCAAGTTATTATTAGAGCATTCCGTTCCAGAAATGTCTCGAAATTAGCCTTTTTTTAATATTAGCTTTGGTGATGTATATTGGACATTTGGTGACGTTTATTTTTTGTAGGAGGTGGATAATATAAAAGAGGAGTTTAACATGTACTTCGATGAAGACGAGACTGAAGTGAGGCTTGGCAAAAATATGACTGCACTTGATAAATACGAAGAGCTGAGGGTGAGTTTACGTGAGATATATACAAATAAATATTATAGAAGTTTGATAGATAGAGACAGTTTGATAGAGAGAGAGAGAGATAGATATAGCAAATAACACCGCATACTAAATCATCATCATATCAGCTATAGAAAGTCCACTGTTAGACCTAGACCTCCCCAAGATGGGGAGATATATCTCTTATAGACAAACATTGAGGGTAAGGAAGTAGTATGGATGAGGA
This sequence comes from Heortia vitessoides, assembly GCA_020976665.1. NCBI lineage: Eukaryota > Metazoa > Arthropoda > Insecta > Lepidoptera > Crambidae > Heortia > Heortia vitessoides. Next base: position 11,134,083 of record JACJUM010002279.1, on the reverse strand, counting down.
AAGATGTAGTTGTCGCAGGAAAATTTTGATCCTATATATTAATATGTAGGCATGAGGGGTTTTTCGTTCGATCAATCCATTTTAAGTGTTAAAAACAATAAGATGGCACAGATGGTCAATGATTCGATGAGGACCAGTTGCGTGGATGGCACCTTTTTCCAAAGTGACATAACATAGCCGCCTTGCTACTAGCAACATGACTTTTAAGTCGAGTGACTGTGTTCACTTTTGATCGAACCTTCTTGGACGCCGTCATGAAAATACATACATAATACACATAAAAATATTCGATGTATGTAAGTAATTGCTTGAAGTGTGTGCATTTTACTTAATGAACAGGGATGTATATAATACCATATGAGTTGATATGTGTCTATCTATTAGTTCTGGATTTGGACGTATTTGGACTGGATATTTAGTCATATCCACACAACATATTCGGTTAAGCAAAAATCGGTCAATATTAAAGTAATTTTGAGAACTCAGTATGTACTGCAAATTCGTATGCCAGTACGCATTTATTAAAATAAGTAGGCTTGTGGGCATTATTCTGGAACGTGGCCTTGGTTTCACAAATTTTACTTTTGTATTATTCTATTTACAGAAAGAAAACGAAAATCTTATGTTTGAATTGGAAGGGTACAAGAATGAGGCTCATCTCGCTAAGGATGAGGCTGAAAGGAAGTTCGAGAAGTTCAAAGCACACTTCATCGCCCAACAGGCGTTGCAGAATCCGTCACAGGTATTGCACTTCCTCCGTTTACGTTATTGATATGTTTCGATGATCATTTGCGGTCGGGGAAAGGGGTAATTGATGAATGGAGGTCATATCCCCCCCACCCCACCCCCGTTTACAGTGTAGCTTAAATGCAACTGTTCTATGTCTGAGTATATAAATATGTATTTAAGTATTATTGTGATTCATCATTTGATTGTCCGAAACAAGCGTTTTAAGCGACTTATTTCGGAGTCAAGCCAATGCATGAGATGTATATTTCGGAGTCAAGTCAACGTATGATATGATAATATATTCTTAATTCATCGTTACTTTCTTTTCTCAGGTGTATCCCCCACTACCCCCACATCCTATACATACAGTGCCCGAGCCTCAATCGAATTCATCGAAGGTTTGCCCGCCTCCGCCTACTCCGGACGACATTAAGAAGATGAGAACCGGCGAGTTCTCCCAAAAAGAAGCCAGACTCGTCAGCATTCTCACCGCATTCCTGCTAGTGCATCCACTTGGAACTACCCAGGATTATTTAGTGTCATACGTTAAAAACATGGCCCCCGAAACAAGCCAGATCACAGTGAATCAGGTGCTACAGAAGTATACTGATATTTTCCGTCGTAAAACTACTAGTGTTGGTCATAGAATCGAGTACTTGTGGGAGTTTGTCGCTTTCGAAAACATTAAAAATTCTATCTGAATATAAATATCTGCATAGTTACAGGCAGCCACAGATCAACTTAAATTATAACTAAATAGTAAATTTTTAACTCAAGTCTTTTTCCTGTGTCAACCTAGTAAAGAGATTGGAATGCTTGAATCAGATGGTCATTCACCCCATATAAAGACATAATCTTCCACAATCCTTTCGCACAACCCTTAAAAAACAAGCCTTTTCCAAGTCAATAATACCGCAATATACCTTTTGACTTTTTGCAAAGAACATGTCGGCATTGCAGCGCAAGAAAAAGACTTCAGTTAAAAATTCACTTAAATTAAGTAAGTAATTCACTTAAATTCACTGTACAAATACGACAGTATAGTAGGTTGATCTGTGGCTTGGCGAATAATTTCTAATATTTACAACATAATACATAGTATGGACTTTTTTCCCGAGGATCTAAATGAGATTTGTTAAAAAGACTTCTTATTAAGCTAATATTTTTATCTATTGAAAATGCAAGTGACAATTTCAGTCTGCAAATTGACATGGTTTTTAATTTTTTTATGTAAATAATGTTTACCAATTTTTAAACCCCTTAGTTATGTGTAAATAATATACCTACAATAAAATTATAGCAATTTTGTTTTGCTTTTTTTATTTTTTCCATTTTATGTTACTACATAGTTTCATAATGTAATATTTAATTATATACCAATTACTAGCACTGATTTTATTAACATACTATAAGTTTGTTATTCTTACAATGTTATGCTCGAAAAAGATCTTACACAATATACATTTATTTGACCTACTTTGTATGTTCCCAATAGTATATTTATTTCTTAGAAAATAAATAAATTATTACTTGCGTTTTTTTAAAGTAATTGTGTTGCGATCTATTAATGATTAAATAATAAAGTCTCAAAAAAGTTCATCCGAGTAAACTTTTATGATAAAAGAGTGTTTCAGAATGTTTGTCGTTCTAAGATGTAAAGTTGATGAACTTTTGGCGAGTGCAAGGGCTTCTGATTCAGTTCTAACAAATTCTCGGAAGCCCAGTATTTGCAATTTTGTATATTCACTAGACTGTTGATGTGAAAATTCGATTCTCGGAGAATTAGATATTATTGAAACTCTTAAACAGTTTTTTATTGTCCTGCAGAATTAGACTCGTTTATCAGGATCATCATCATTATCTTAAACAATAACAATTTTATATAGGTGAAAATGTAAATATTTGGAAATAATGCGATGAACCGTAGATTTCTTCAAATTAAGAGAAGCTTCGCGCAATCCCAATGACGTAGGTCGTCTAAAACAGGCTATCGAACGCGATTGACATTAATGCTCGTTCTTGATGTCCGTTTTCGCACAGACGATTTGTCCGGCATTGTATTCTCAGTCTTTTATTCCCAATGCTTAATTATATTGGCACAAGGCACATGTCTTAAGCTTTTAATTTAAATGTAGAGACCACAAACAACAGTATAGGAATCGTTGTTTTTAAACGCTCTCACACAACGCTGTAATCCCATGAAACGATTCATGGCTACTAAACTTAAGAAGTCGGTCCAGCGTTTGAGTCCACTTCTTCGTCCGCGGTTTGCGTGTATTGGTAAATTCAAAAACGAAAATCATTCTGAGACACCTTTACAATAAATGTATTTCTGTCATTTTTATTCTATTATTATTTAAATTATTTGAAGTTAATATCTTTGAAATACTTAAAGTTAGAATATCTCCAACAGGTTCATTGCCCGTTTCGGTATATGAAATTTAGATTAAAATCTTAAATTTATAAACACTTAAAACAAAATTATCTTCTATTAATCCATTTTTATATCAGGAACTACTAAAATAATTAATCAATTTATGTACTATTAAACTGAATGGATTGTTTTTCTTTGCATTTGTACCTGTTCTTGCTCTCAATTCACAGACTTGTATGTAGTTATCAATGTCAACAGTTCGTGAAACCATAACTTTGAGTGTGGACGCTAAAGTTTTGAAAAATTTGTTCCGAATTTAAAATATATTTTAAAAATGAGTAAATGGTGGAATTGGATAATAGCTATAGCTTTATTTTGTTTATTATTTCTCGCAATTCCAGTGAGTTATTCTAGTAAAAAGAATAAACAACAACTTAAACCTGTATTTGATGATTATATTGAAAAGTTTAACAAAAGTTATAAAAACAAACCAGAGGAGTACGAATTGAGATTCCAGCATTTTATGGTAAGTGTTGAAAATTTAAGTATTTAAGTCTAAGAAACAAGAAAATACTAACGTTAAATTTAATTGCTTATGTATTAACAATATTATTATTTTTAAAGGCGTCAATGCAAGAAATAGAACGTTTGAACTCTGAAAATAGAGGTCCTGAACAATATAAAGCTCGCTATGGCCTCACAAAGTTGTCAGACATGTCTAGCGCCGAATATAAAGATTTACATTTGTCGGATGAAAAGCTCGCCAAAACTCCTGTACAGTATGGCAGAAGCTGGAGCAGGAATAGAGATAAAGATAGGTACAGTGTTGATACACCTCATGAGGAGCGAAATATGAAGAATCATTTAAAAGAACAAGATGACAACATTAACATAATTAGCCGAAAGAAAAGGGCAGCACTACCAATGAAAGTGGATTGGTAAGTACATAACTAAATATTAACAAATCCACACATCTACTTTAATTAGATCAATGAAATTTAATTAAAATGGCATATTGGAAGATTTTATTAAAATATTATAAGTTTTTTGATAGTTTTTCTATTATAACGTTTTTGTAGTTCTTTTTTATGAATATGTCTATTAGAATGAATGTATCATGAGCATACATATAAGTCAGTTTAATATTTAAGTATGAAATAATGTTTGATGAAAAAAGTTTTTAAGGCTTTTCACTATACAAATATAAAGACCTGCATTCGACAGGCCCAATAAAGCAGAAGATAGAGATCCTATCTTGCAGGCTGAGTCGGGGTTCAATGTCCACCCAGTACAAATTTATATTTAAGCATTATATTATTTATTTATGTGTTGTTTGATAGTGCTTTAAGCTACTTATTTTGGAGTCAAAACTATGGAACATATGTCAGGTTTGAATTAAAATGTGTGTTTTTAATTATATTCAATTGTATCCATGTGTGTGTGTGCTTAAAATGAATCACTCCACACTTTATTTTATATGCTTCACCCTTGAATGTCTTATGCTGATAATAACAAAATCTGAATACATTTTGTAAGATAACATTGTTTGTTTGCATTGTGAATAAGTTTTAAGTAGTATATTTATATCTATGTAAATATACATTACAACTGTAGGTGTAATACTTATAGTTTTAAAATATATTTTACTCCTTCAGTATAGATTATAATATTATATTAAGCAAACATGCATGCTACTTTTTATGGGTGGTTGCTACATTGCAAGATATCCAACCTCTTTGACTTTAAATTATAAAGTGCTAGAAGATACTGGCTGTTGTATATAGGGCATAGAGGTTGCTAGTACCTGCATTTATTGCATATGTTAGATAACAGAGTTTCTCAAATGGTGTTAGGATGTTCCATGAAATGGCTTTGACATCATTAGAAGACAAACATTAGAAGCAACCAACAGTTTCATCCGCCGAGTTAGTGTTTCTGTGAGAATACAGGTATAAAATAAAATGTGGATACCACTTTAGTTGTTTATATGTTACAAATTTAGTAAAAATATATTTTGCTTACATAGTCCTATTTCATGTAGGAATCTTTATTTTGGGAAGAAGATGTATCCTTGAAATGGGGAAACAATATTTTTATCTTTTTAAGTTGTAGTAAACAAACAGACAAAAAATCAAATCTTTCTTTTTTATAATATTAGTTTAGATATTATATAGCATAGATAAATTACAGGTATACTGTATAATTATATTTTAATTTTTATAATAATATTACACTGTTTGTCACTCATCCTACATCAGTATTGTTAATGTTTTTAGTATTAAAATAATGCGGATGTGTGCCTTATATCTTATACTTATAGTAACTTATAAGGAATTATATTACAAGACAGTAACACATAAGAATGAGAAATAATCTTTGGTGATAGTTTGATGGCTTATGTAGTGAACAAAATGAATACCTACTGACCACCTGATATTCATATCTACTATTTTCAACACATCAACTATTTTTGTTAAATGACATAATGATGGAATTCACTATTAAAATGTCAGACTGCATTATAGGCTTTCATTAGCTGATTGCGTTGTTGCATAATAATAATAAAAAACTTCTTGGTCGATAATTTATATTTAAATTACATGTTGAAATGTTAAATACTAATATTAAAAACTAGCTGCTACGTGTGACTACACCCGCGTGTGTTTTGTTGATAATTTATATATCAATTTGAATTAATTTAATTGATTAAGATGTGAAAAGCAGACAAGGCTGCCTCTATAATTTGGAAGCCATGTTGAATCGCGCGGTGCCATGGTCAGGACCGCGCGATAGAGTACCTACATACCTAGTTACATCTCCGACCTAATTCAATGCCTTGCACGGATGTTAGATTGGTAAATAAGGCCCCAATTGGCTTAGATCTTTGTCGTTCTTCCTTTTACTAAGCGTTGAGTGATATAACGAGCTTAAAATATGTGTTATTTCTACAACGTAGCTGTTGCCAAGAAGAAATCCGATCGCCACTATAATTTTGATAGCAACAAGGATGTCTACTATTACACGGTCGTCATCACCGCACAGTCAGTCAGCTTCACCTATATATATATATATATATATATATATATATATATATATAGATTATAAATATAGTTGTTGTATATTGTAATGGAATCAATTTATGGCGCTATTATCACCATTTGCAAATGCCTTTTATGTAATAAAATGATTTTTAATCTAGATACCACTTTGCTTTTATATTCAATATATATAAACACAATTGGAGTGTCTGTAATATTAAAATAACTGCTTTTGACTTAATATGAAGAAAATATGCAGGTCATTTCTAAAATCGATTTTGATGAGACATTTACTCTGCCAGATAGCTTATATAAAAAGGAATAATTTAGGCCATATAACATTACGCTACGAATAATAAGAGTAGAGCAATTAAAAATATGGCAAAATGGGCGAAATATATACGTTTTGAGAGCTTTCGTTGCGTGCGCTGCGTGGGACGTATGTCGTTTGTAAGAAAATATGCTCCCCAGATTCACTATACCACGCGGACGAAGTCGCGGGCACAGCTAGTCAAACATATAATACTATGTGTGACATGATACAAGATTATTTAATATTCGTCCGCAAGGTCAATTATGACAAAAAATACCGGTTTTTAGAACTGGTCCGGTTGAATCTGTAATAGGTTGGTATCCGACCATTTGTGTCGTGTTGCATACTATTAGGCAATATTCTGTGGTTTGTTGTAGTATTGTAGTTTTGAATGTTATTACATCTATCACTATTATAATTACATATTACATCTATATTATATAGGTATCTATTATTGTGTAAAATAGTCGTCATGAATTTTTTTAGGTAGAGGCAGGAGGGCGGGAGGGGCGATTTTGGCTCGCTTAATTAATGTATCTTGAATCTTATTGGCACAGACTATTTAATAATATTTTCCACAACATCTCATACATTAACCTGAGTACGCGGTAAGTATCTTAAGACACTTTTGTTCCGGACGCCAGATAGCAGAGGGATCACAAATATACTACTTAAATACATATATTTAACATGTAGGCACAAAAAAATACAAATATCATATAAATACTTCCTCTGGGTGGGAATCAAATCCACGACCTTTGTCGCACAAGATAGGATCAGTACCATCTGCGCTATCGGGTCCGTCAAATATTATTCAGAAGATTAGCAATAAATTGGGAATTCTACATTCCTTTTAATAGTAAAAAAGAGGGATCGATTATTATAATGTTCTAGCTGATGCCCGAAACTATATTTTCTCTAAGCTCCTATTTATTCTGCAGATTATTCTTGCTTAGGACTGTTCTGGTGTCTCAGCAGTCCCTTGAGATGCTCACTGATTTTATATATATAAAAAACCTTCGTTCCTGTTTGCATCTCAAACACAACGCTATGATAAGCAGGCGGCATTTGCGGTTGAAATGTTGCAGGCGTTTAGAGCGGGAACAACACTTATTGTATTATGGACAAACCTTTGTAAATCATAGCATATGTTTTATTCTGATGTATAAGCTATATTGTTATAAAGTTACATCAAAATTTCAGTATTTTTTGTATGAAATAGTAACAGACATATCATACCATACCATAAATACTTACAAACTTTCGAGTTTCTAGTAATAGTAGATTATCATTAATATTTGAAACTTATTTACATGAGGTCACCTCTTACAAAGGTCCTCTGCATTGGTACCTCACTCTCACCTATTTCTACCGCCAAATAGCAGTTTTCGTTATTGCTATATACCGGTTTGAATGGTGAGAGAGACTGTGAAATTACTAAGTATAATATCTTCAACCCGCAAAGTTGGCCACACGCTTGTTATATCTTTGCGATATTACGTGCGACGATCTACTGATTGTTATATTTTATATATCTGGACGGTAGCAAACGGTCTGTCTGTTTGTAAGCGGTTGCCGTAGCATATGTATGTCTGCTACATCAAAAGTCATAATTTGGAAACCGTTGACCCTTTAGTTTTGACAACCGTGAGGTACCGGCAGGGTAGAATAATACCTCTCCACTGTACCAGGTGTCGTAAGAGGCGACTGAGGTACCAGAACCGACAGATGGCGGTATATCAATCCCATACAGTGTAACTCAAATGCACAGGATGGGGATGGGTAGAAGCATCGCTATCGCGAAAGCTGCGATCTGTGATTGCCAACACGCTTGCCTAGCGCGGCAATTATGGGCAAAATTACCCCTTTGTTGGGGAGGCCTATTTCTAGCAGAGGACTTTCAATGGCTGAAATGATGATGATGATATGATGATCAACCTTCTGGGGCCTATCTATTGCCTTTTTTGTATTCCCATAAAATGAATTTTCCCAGACGTACGGTGCGCTTTAATTGTGTATGCTAATTTAAAAAAAAAATGCTTTTAGGAGGTCCAAAGGTGTGGTAGGACCAGTGAAAGACCAAGGTCTGTGTGGTGCTTGCTGGGCATTCAGCACCGTCGGCACAATGGAGGCAATGGCTGCTATTACTACCGGCAAGTTGCAGTCGCTCAGCGTACAGGTAATCTTCAATTTAATCATCATTATCTTTATACCAGCCCTTGGAAGTCTACTGCTGGACATAAGCCTTTCCAAGAAAGGAGGTTTTTTGCCCATAATTCCCGTGCTGGGCAAGCGTGTTGGCAATCGCAGAGCGCAGCTGTCACGAAGGGGACGCTGTTACCAATTCCCGCCCTGTAAATTTGAGCTGCACTGTTTCGGATGGATATACCGCCATCTGTCGGTTCTGGTACCTTATTCGCGTCTTACGATACCTGGTGCAATGGGAAGCACTATTCTATTCTGCCGGTACCTCACGGCTCAATTTAATATATGTATATTAATACGTTATCCGTGAGGAACCGGCAGAGTAAAATAATACCTTCTCCCATACCAAGTACCAGAACCGATAGATGGCGGTATATCCACCCGAAACAGCTCAAATACAACGGGATGGGGATGGGCAGCAGTATTTTCGTCGCGGAGGTACGCTCTGCGAGCGCCACCGCGCTTGCCTGGAGCGGGATATATGGGCAATTCACCCTTTCTTGGTGAGGCCTATCTTCAGCAGTGGACATTTTATGGCTGCTATAATAATGATGATATTTAATACGTTAAGCAAAATCTTTATGCTCTTTATGAAAATATTCACTAGAATAGAATGAACTTGTCTTAGGGATCAGGTGGGACTCGAACCTGCGCCTTCCCCTTGCCTTAGGGGCCGCACCGTCGTTGTGACACGTCAATTTTACTCTAATCATCGTGATTTTAAAATTGATCGTGTTCAAAGTTAAGAACCTGTAATATAACTTGTACTTCTTTTAATAGAAGCGTGAAATTTGTGGATAAGGAATGCATAACGATTTTCTTGTATACAAAATATACAAGATAAACTTTAAACTAATTAAAATAAATACTACACACTACTGTTTAAATAAAAAACATATGTACTTACATTAAGAAAAGATTAATTGTCTATAATTTAGTAATCACGTTCTCATTGGTATTAGTGAATGTCAAGATTTTGCTTATGCTGATGACAGAAAGAAGAAATTAAACTTAGTTATAAGACCCGTCTGGTGCCGGCAGACTAGTATTTTAAAGTAGGACATTCAACGACCTATTTTTTTAAATGACTATTATAACACTGGCTATCAGTGTCATTGCATATTTGTGTAAAATTGTAATTAGCAAATCTACACTGATATAAAATTTTTGTCTTTTTTAACGATTTCCAAGTGTCTATGATAGGCCTGTTTTTAATAGAGATATATTTGAATTTGTCTTAAATAAAATTCGAACCTAATAAAGCCATTGCTTTATTAGGCTCTTTATTGCCTTGTGGTCGAATTTCGACCATAATTCATTAATTATGGTCGAAATTCGACCACAAGGCAATAACGAGTATGTACATACTTACAATAAGGGAGACTAAAGTAAGAACCGTGAGGTACCGGTAGAGTAGAATGGTACTTCCCCTTTATCAGCGGTATATCCTACTGAAATGATGTAGCGAATATGCACAGGGCGGGGATGCAGCATCCTTGTCGCGAAAGCTGCGCTTTGCGATTGCTAATGTCTAAACTATGTCACATTTACCCAGTCATTTTACTGCCTCCCACCCCACATCCTTCAAACTGGAACACAGCATTACGAACACTGCTATTTGGCGGTAGAAGTAAGTGAGAGTGAGGTACTAAAGCAGACGACCCTTGGAAGAGGTCTACCTCATGTATATACTTTCAATAAATTCGCTGCCTTAGCATTAGTATGGGGCAGTTTCGTAAACGAATAACCTTCTAAAATTTGCGGTTCTAGGAGGCAATAGACTGCGCTGGTTTGGGTAACCAGGGCTGCGCGGGTGGCGACATCTGCCTGCTTTTGGACTGGTTGATGCTGACCAAGACGCCAGTCGTGGCTGAGAAAACGTACCCACTGAAACTGTTTGATGAAGTTTGTATGGTGAAGAAAAATACTACAGGAGTAAGGGTGTCTTCCTTTACCTGTGACGAGTGAGTTGTTCTGACTAGTTTATAATTAAGACACTTATTGACGGACATCAGATAACAAAGGAATCTCAAATATAATACTTAAGTACATTTTTAACATCCAGATATAGAATAAAGACGAATATTTATCATATTTATATTTCCTAGGCGGGAATCGCATCCATGGGCCCATAAAGGGCCGATGGCAAACCCTATCTTGTTTGGCAAGGATCGTGGGTTCGGTCCCCACATTGATAAATATTTGTGTTTGTTCTGTGTCTGTGTGTTAAATATGTATTTAAGTAATATTATTAAGCGACTAATCCCGGAGTCAGGCCAATTTATGAGATCATATGTGAGTTTATTTATTATTATAGTCAAATCCGTATGTCTGTTATTGCAGTTTCGTGGGTGCTGAACAGAAGATTATAGAGGCTCTGGCATTGCACGGGCCGGTGACAGTAGCGGTCAATGCCCGCACTTGGCAAAATTACCTCGGCGGCGTGGTGCAGTACCATTGCAGGTAACGACAATCAAATTTACACCCTTATCAAACTGCACTCATACAACAAGAGAGATGTCGACTATAACCTATTTAATATGCCTTACAATTAGCCGTGAGGTACCGGCAGAGTAGAATAGTACCTCCCCCTGTATCAGGTGTCGTAAGAGGTGACTAAGGTATTAGAACCTACAGATGGCGGTATATCCACCTAGAACAGTTCAGCTCAAACGTACAGGGCGGAACAACTCGCTTGCCGAGCGCGGCAATTATGGGTGAAACACCACTTTGGGGAGGCCCATGTCCAGCTGTGACCTTTCTATGTCGATACCTTTGCTATGATGATAATACCAGTTGGTGGCGGTCATAATAGTTTGCCCTAGGTATGGTTAGCCCCTCGCCTAGCGAGGATTTAAAGTAGTTAGTTGTAGTAGTAGCAGTGTTCGCATTGCTGTGTTCCAGTCTGAAGGGTGAGAGAGGTAGTAAAATTACTGGGTAATGTGACATAATATCAAGTCACAACGCAACGCGTTAGTTATATACTTTTAATATCACAAGGATATAATTAATGCGTTGCGTAGACCTCGATATATATATTTGCGATATTACGTGCGTCTATAGGCTGCAGTGACTATAACGCGGACTGCATGCATGTTTGTCGACTTGGTCTAATCTAAAAAAGAAGTATGTATTACATTGTATATACTTATAATTTTTTCTTATAATGAGGTTATATTATATTGTTTTATAATTAGGACATGACATTTGCAGAGACAGAAAATAACGCCGCCCTTGTCATTAAACGGACGCAATAAAAATATTTGTCTATTAAGATACTTTATCCCGAACGGCAACCTCTCTATAAGGAGATATAATCAAAAAGATTTGACCGGGTATATAGTGATCTTGTGCGCCAAAGGTCGTGGGTTCGACTCTCACCCAGGACAAATATTTATATGATGAATGTTTGTATTTGTTCTGAGTCTGGGTGTTATTTATATGTATTAAAGAATTATATTTTGGAATTCCTTTGTTGTTTGATGTCCGTAACACAAGTGCTTAAAGCGACTTATCTCGGATTCAGGTCAACGTATGAGACGTGTGAGTTATTAAAAATATTTTTTATTTTATTTTCCAGTGGCGAGCTGATTGATCTGAACCACGCAGTTCAATTGATAGGTTACGATCTCAGTGCTGACGTCCCATATTACATAGCGAAGAACTCCTGGGGATCCGACTTTGGGGTCGGGGGATACATTCACCTAGCTGTCGGGAGCAATATATGCGGTCTGGCGAATGAGGTCGCGACCGTCGATGTTATTTAATAAGACTTAGGACATCGTTTCTCAACATGTGTTACGCCACTTGGAGGGCGCTATCTTAAAGTTTTCTCTATAGCATATTATATCAGGGTCAGCCATTGCAGGAATGAAATACTCAAACAAAATTATTATTTTATATATTAGGCACGTATTAATCGAATATAATTTTTTTTATAAAAATAGATATATGACCGATGACCTTGATGACTTTATACTGTTATAATGTCATCAAGTCGCTAAACGCGCGGTCGCGGCCGCGGGGCACGCAGGATGAATACGGGCATCGGACCTCTCATCTATGAGAGGCCCCGCCCTCTTTTTTCGGTGGCGCTGGAATTGACGCCCGAGTCGTCCAGCACTAGGTTTGTCCGAAAAAAAAAATACTGTTATAAGTTATTAGAACTAATAGGAGATTAAGTAGGCTACTTCAATTATTAGTATATAAGTAATAACTAGGTATATAAGTACTTATTACAGCAATTGCAATTTATGTGTGAATTTGATAAGTGCGCTGGTGACGGTAATTGCCTAGTTATGCTGATAATAACCATAGAATCTTGTCGGATCCATCGACCTTGAACAACTTACTGAGTCGAATCGTTGCTCTCTATATAAAGCACTATCCGAGCTTTCTTATTTCTTAACGTCTTAAAGAATAATATTAGTAGTTAGAATCTCTTAGCCAATTGTACCACCAAATAGCAGTAAAATTAAAATCACTGGTTAAAGTAACATAATATTATATTGTTACAAGGCTGACAGCGCGCTAGTGATATTACGAGCATCTATGGTATGCGGTAACTTGCTCGAACATAAATAAATCAGAATTTCTTTTCGGTCCTTAATATAAATAAATGCCTTTAGATGTTTAGGCAACCCGCTTGTGATATCCTTGTGAAATTACGAGCGTCTATAGGCTGCGGCGACTCTTACTGGCGAATATAACGCGAAATAACTTGGGGCTTAATTTATAAATTGAGTCCAGGCAGTACGAATTTAACATTTTGTCAATTGTATGTAGCTTTAGTGGGTCGCTGTGCTATACAGTTTTAGAGCCAATGCCAAAGGTTGAGAAATAACATAACTACTAATAGGAAACATTAAAAATGTTATTATTAAATTGTTTACGTGAAGTTGTATATATGTGAGTTGATATTACAATCGTGTATTTTATAATCTGTTGTAAGAATTGTACGTAATTAGTTTGACATAAAGCTAAAGCCATTCAAGTAGGTAATATATGGTTAAAAAAATTTAATAACATTTTTTTTCGTCAATGTTTTTTTTATATTACAGAAGTATTTAATTGTCTATGACTTTGTTGTTTCCTTTTTTTTAATGTCATGCTGTTTTTATTTTTTCTTATCTTAGACAGTGTAATACAGTTCCAGAGTGATTATATGTTGAGTTGTAACATTTGTTTTGTAAGTATTCGCAACGATGGTAATTCTAGTTAGCTAGCTAGATTTGGTGAAGTGAGTGAGTGGGAGTTTTCTGACGGTACATTTTTTAATTTTAAACTTGCCATGCGGTTCTTGCCTTAATGTGTCAATTTGTCGAAGTGTGTAAGTTTTAGATTTAACTTCCTTTATGTACCTAATATAAGCAGTAGATATTGCTCAACACCCTATTATCAATTTACCAGGATAAATTTAAAATATCTTTATCAATGATTTCTAAACCTAATTTACTCTAAAATATGGTCTTAAACTGATATACACTTTTAAAATTTATAGATAAATATATAGGATGTTTAAGGACATAATTAATATACATATTTATACTGATATGTTCTTTATGTATATAGTAATAATGTAATCATTTTGATATGTACCAGGTCTCGTAAGAGGCGACTGAGGCACCGGAACCGACAGATGGCGGTATATCCATGCTTGACAGTGTAGTTTCAATGCACAGGGTCGGGATGGGCAGTAGCAACCCATTCGCGAAAGCTACACGCACTGCGGCAATTATGGGCAAAATCCCCCCTTTTTGGGGAGGCCTATGTCCAGCGGTGGACTTCCAATGGCCGAAATGATAATATATATATTTGATTATAGATAGTTAAATTTAAAAACTTTTAAATAACATACATAGAAAAGGAAGTTTTAATATTTTTGAAATATATGTAAATATCATAGTCATTCATTTCCGTCCTTCAAATACAATGTTCTCTTCGGATTAAGCTGCATTTATATAATTATATTAATTAGAGGCATCATAACATATGACAATTATTTACGGATACTTAAAGGTCTCGATTGAGAATTTTCCTGAGAACAGACCTATGTATAAGACAAAGGTCTGTTCTGGTACGGTGGGCAATTTTGAATTCAATATCTTGTTATTAAAGATTAATATCGATTGCGAAGTTTTGACGGATTTGGGTAGGTTGACCTGTTGCTCTGTGTACCTCTCTCTTGCCTATTTTTACCGCCAAACAGCAATGTTCATATTGCTGTGAGAGATGCAGTGAATTAACTGGGTAATTATAATAATAAATACTTTATTGTACACCAAATATAAAAATACATGAAAAAAAACAGTTTTGATTGTAAAGTACAATGGGCGGCCTTATCGCAAATAGCGATTTGGATGGAAAAAGCGAATGAAACAAAGAGGTAGTAAAAGGTGTCAATAAGAATTGATTGTATTTATGGAAATATAATTAGATGTAACTAATAAAAGAAAGTGATCCTTCACCAACCGTTTGAACACAGGCAGGGCCTGCGTGCATCTAATATTAAGCGGGAGTGCATTCCACAAACGAACAGCCTGGGCCGTAAAGGACTTACCAGAAAACGTTGTGGAAAGCACAGGCGTTTTCAGTAAAAGGTTCTCTGATGACCTGAAAGATTTCGTGGGTGTCACCTAGGAACACGAAACGATTTTTAAGATATGAAGCGTAGGGAGGGTCGAACAGAATACTTGTATAATAAAGACACCGGATAATGTGACATAATATCTTCAAGTCGCAAGGTTGGTTACTCGCTATTGATATCCTTGTGATAATACAAGTGTCTATAGGCCGCGGTTACGCTTACTATCTCGCGGTCTGTACGCTTCTTCGTCCACCTGGCTTAAAAGAATCTAATAGCTAGAGTAGGGCATCCATTGACATAGACAGTCGATCTGATTTAAACCCTTAAAATTAGGAATCGTAGTTTATGCAAGCGGGACATCTCTTTGGTTTTGGTTCAAATAATAATTTATTTGAACTTAAATAATTATTGCAAATTGAATTATTTGCAATAATTAATATTTGAGATAATACTTTTTATTATTTAACATGAAAATGTGTTATATGTTTATTATTTTTTATTCTGTATTCTTTACTTTTGAGGTCCAATTAGAATAAATATAGTCTAGAGGTGATTAATGTTTTCTTTTTATCTATAGAATTAAATGAATGTGTCTTTTTGTAATATCTAAACTTTTTGTAATTTGTACTGCACCTTATATTTTATTATTATTAGAGCTCAAAATATCTATCTGTTAATAAAATATTAGTAGATTGGTATATGTTACTCTGTAACTATGTGTACAATGATAGTGCCAATGTTTATAATAGCTACCGTAAAGGGACCAAATGGATTGCATTTTTGTTAGTTTATGTTAATTTATTAAGTTCTTGATTTTAAGTAATAAGGACAATAAACCAATTTTTGTAGAGAAAAATGTTATTTAATTTTATATTTAATAGGTAAATATAGGATATCAAGTAGTCATTGAGTCTAACAATGATACATAACTAATTGGAATTTTCCCATATTAGAAGCCTGTTGTGCAATAGTCTATGGACGAGTAAAAAGGAGGGAAGACATTAGTAGTGACGTCATCGAACTAAAGAGCAGTGCGTGCGAGTGAGATGTCAACATCAACAACAAACTGCTGATCCCTGCGAAGATAGTTTAAGAAATATAATAAAACTAGCAGGGCCTCGCGGTTTTACCAGCGTAGTTCTCGTTGCCATCGGAATACATGAACAAAAAACATTTTATACTAATTGATGATATTGTAGTTGTTCCTTAGTAAGAGAATTATTAGAATCAGTCGATTAGTTTTTGAGTTTATTCGTTTATAGTTATATTTTATGAAATATAATACAGTGAATGTTACACGGTGAAGCTGTAGATTTCTAATTGTGAAAGAATTATTTAAATTAGTCAAGTAGATTTTGAGTTATTTCTTACTAAACAAACAAACAATAAATTATTTCCTTTTTAAAATATTAGTATATATAAAAATTAATGAGATACTCTATCTCTTGCCATAAAAAATCGTTTTAATAGAGGAATATTATTTAGAATCCGATATGCAAATAGACGAAATCGCAAGCACAATCTAGTTAAGATTAAAAGTATAGGTCATTCAATTGCATGTGCTAGGTGTACCACCCAAAACATCCTACCTCTATTCAACTGGGCAGGGATGGGCAGGTCCAATAACATCGCAACTACGTTCTGACATCGCCACCAAGCCTGCCTAGCGCGGCAATTATGGTAAAGTTCTGGCCTTTGGCTAGACCTGGTTGACAAATTGTGTAGGTACTTATACTTAAGTTTTTGTTTTACGATTAATTGTTTTATCAATGTAACTAAATAGGTAGTTGTAAGTACAAGGCAACAGATAAAACTTTGCAAAACTAACAAATCTTCACCATGATGGATCCGATGGCGCAGATGGTAATGTTCCTGATGGAATGGTGTTTTGTACGCCAAAGGTCGTGTGTTCAATCCCCACCAAGGAAAAATATTTATATGATGATATTTATAATTGTGCTGTGTCTGAATGTAACAATATAACATATGCTATGTATTTTTGTATATTTGTGATTCCTCTGTTGTCTGATGTCCTTAACACAAGTGCTTTATGCGACTTATCACGGAATAAGGTCAATGTATGAGATGTGGGAATTTTGTTGTTTATTTATTTAAACTATCAATTTAAACTCAATTAAGTATCAGAACAGATAATTTTCGGTATATCCATCCGAGTATATGTCGAGGGCGGGGTTGAGCAGCAGCATACCTGTTGCGCCCTTTATCTGCTCACCCCTGGGATGTTATGAGCGTCTATAGGCCGCTCACTAACACGCGGACTGTATGCTAACTTGTCGGTCTGGTCTAATAAAAAATTGAGAAGTGTTGACGCGTTTGGGTAGGTTAATAGCAGGAAAATTACACTTAGTGAAATAAATAATAATTGCATGTAATATGTTAGTTATGTCATTAAAAGGAAAACCGTTGGGCTAACCACTTGCATAAATCGAAACATTTATAGCCACTAATAAATAAATAATAAACTGAAAATGTTCAAAAAATCGAGTACTGCTACCATCTTTGCTGTGTTTTCGGTGTTGTTGGTTGTATTCGTTTTCGTGGCGTATCTGAATTGGAAAGGTTTTTCGAACAAAGTGAAACTAAATAAGGACTCTTATGCCGTGGACCTCCGGACGATAAGACGTTTCCAGCATTATGTGACGAAGTTCAATAAGAAATATGTTAGTGACAGTGAATTTTTGGCGAGGCTCAAAAACTTTGAGGTATGATAGATTATTAATTACCATCGACTCATCCAGGCTTCTCATTGTTTTAAATATTTGGGTAAAACATATATAGCTTGGCTAGAACTAATCATAGACTTGTGCCCACGATCCAAACCAGAGCAGAGAATCTTACAGAAAGAAATGTCTTTTGTTCGAGAGTAGATGTTTGTACTAACCCAACAAAACGCAAAGGAAAAAAACTACCCTGTGAAATGGATTACATTATTGAAATTTTAGAAGCGATCCATATTTTTATAGTAAGAATAATGTAGCATGCTAATGATGTAAGATTTATCGAAATATGTCCAGTAGTTTTTGAGTTTATTCGTGTCAAACATCCTAAAATAAGTTTTCCTCTTTCTAATATTAGTGTAGATTTATCATACAATGTCTTAATTGCGTTATTAGTTTTTAAGCATTCAAAAATTTAGAAATTTCTATGAAAGGTCCGCTAAAGCATAAGCTACAAGTTAATATTTTCTAGAAAATATTTCTTTTATCGAAGTACCACGTATCCACGCCGTGTAGTATTTTAGTTGTGTTGTTTCGGATGGATATACCGCCATCTGTCGGTTTCGGTACCTTAGTTGCCTCTTACGACACCTGGTACAGAGGGAGATACTGTTATACTCTGCCGGTACTTCACGACGAAAGGAGTAAAAATAATAATGCCAGTGAAAAAAGTGAGGGAGGTGTGCCAAAATCGTAGCAAGTAATCTATAGTATCTACCCAAACGGATGAAGCACAGGCATGATCTGTGTGTATAAAATATTTAGTGGTCAGATTAATATTGACCTGACTCGGGCCGGTATTTTCAGCAGCTGATAGCTGGCGAAAGAAGTATCAAAATTCAAATTGGTAAAATATATTTTACAAGTACATATATCGATAGTAAGCATTACAGATTAATACAACATTTTTATGTTAACTCGGGATAATTTTCTTTATTATTGTGAGAAAGGTGTATAACGCACTAACGGGCTATATGGTGATTGATTATAGCACACTGAAGTTTTTAATGAGTTCAAGCTTTGTAGAGATATTATTTTGATAGGGCGCAGCGCATAACGCGATCCATAAAGTCAGTTAACTTTCGCAACAATTGGTTTAGGGATGGGTGAACCAAAGATTTTCCCGAGCTCCAGAGGGCAGAGGATCTACGTGGCACGCTAGCCTATGCTTATTCATGTTATTATCAGCCGTTAGACGTCCAATCCTAGATATACACCTCAGACAGTGAGAATGTCCTAACACCTAGGCAAGCGTAATTGCAATCTCAGAGCGTAGCATCGCGACGTGGATGCTGTTGCCCATTTCTGACCGGTGCATTTGACCTACACGTCTGTCGATACCACACTAGTATCCCAGTTCCCCGAAGTCATTGCTTGCCTAATTTACAGAAATCCCTCGAAGAGATATCAAGGCTTAACAAATTGGAAGGGGCAAAGGTGTTCGGGCTGACCAAATATTCGGACTGGAGCGAACAGGAGTTCCGCAATAACATGTTGTCTTACATCGAAACGTGCAAACGTTTAAATCGATCGAGTTGCCCTGCCCACCCTGGCAGCTATGAGGATTACACTGTTTTTACTGATGATTATATTCTGAACGCTGATGAACAAATAGTCGACTGGTAAGTTACCCATTACTTTTTTAATCTCTGTTAGTCCGTGTGATACTGGCTGAGTTGAATCGTGTCGATATCAGATGTGAGGCGACTGAGTTACGAGACGAGAGGTACCAGATGGCGGCGTATCCACCCGAAACAGCAAAGCTCAAATGCTACGAGGTAAGAATAAGCAAGAGCATTCTCCCTGCGACTATCAATACGCAACATTTTGACTATTTGGAGGGAGGACGAAGTCAGTTGGACTTCGTCCTCGTATATGTTCAACGGCATGATGATGAATGAGTACGAGTATAGCCCACCACGTAGACCCAATATGTTTCCTAAGAACTGCCCATTTTTTGGGTCACTCATCCCCAATGCACCTTATATCAGATCTTAATTGATAATAATCTTTATTTTACTTAGTGACCTTTTAAAATTACATAAAATTCTCAACTCCACTTTGGACACTGATGTCTTATGTTATGTCACGTTTCATTGAGGTGTTCATCTAAATCCAACCGTGGTCAGCTCCTGTTTTGTGTACCTTTTGCCAGAAATAATGTACAGCATAATACGGATGTGTAGATAGTATAACTTTTTATGTAAGAACCTTGATATATTTTATCAAAGCTTTGAATCTTTTCGAAAGTGTATATGATGTTCCGATAACATAAGTTTGCTTCCCACATAATTCTTAGTAATTAGATAAAGTTGTAAGGTTCTGGAATGAAGACCACGTACCGGCAAGCGCAGCGTAGGGCGTCCACCCGCAAGATGGACAGACGATCTGACTAAAACCGCAGGAACGCGCTAGACACAGTCCGCGTACTACCGATCCTATTGGAGATTATTTGAACAGGCCCATGTCCAGCAGTGGACGTCTTTTGGCTGTATGATGATGAATTACATTAAATTATCATATACTGTAAGACAATAATATTACATTAAAATGGTGTACAATAAAAAGTATTTTGGTTTGTATGTGTTGATTGGTATTTTATTATCGTGCCAAAAATAAATAAAATAAAATTGATCATTGCAATGACTTGTGTATGGTATAGCAATCATATCAGGTATTGAGCTTCAAACATTTGTGTTTGTGGTAAAACAAACATTTGTGTTTGTTCTATGTCTGTATGTTCTATGTATGAGATGTTGTGTGAATTGAATAATATGTCGACTTAAATAATTGGGTGTAATTTCCAGGCGCGCGTTGGGTAAGGTTGGTAAAGTACAAAATCAGCGAGGATGCCGGGCCTGCTGGGCGTTCGCTGTGATCGGAGTTGTGGAGAGTATGTTCGCTATAGCAACTAATGCGACTGTCGAACTGAGTATACAGGTAGGTTTCATAATATCTGCCGTTGGAAGTCAACTATTTGACATAAGCCTCGCTGGGAATTTAGCCTATTACTGCAGAGCGTAGCTATTGCGTTGGAGATGCAGCTGCCCATCCCCACCCTGTGCATTTAAGTTACACTATTTTGGATTGATATACCGCCGTCTGTCGGTTCTGATAGGTACTAGACTAGAAATTTTGTGATTTAAGCACGCACTCTCCGGTGTGTGTACTGCACTATAAATATTGTGAGTGTTTACGTTACGTTACGTTCCAGTTAAAAGACTTGAATGTGGCGTGGTACCGGCAGAGTAGAATAGTGCTTCATCTGGATCATGTGTCGCAAGAGGTGACTAACCATAACTGTAGCCGACTTTTCTACACTCCGGTACTACACCACATTCAGGTCATTCCACAGGTACATTTACACTCACAATATTTCTAGTGCAGTGCACACACTGGAGAGTGCGTGCATCCAATAAAGAACCACTGAAACTGAATTTTATTCGAATAACTTCAAAAACAACAAAGTTTCATAGTAATCTGGGGTGCAAAGTTTTACCTCTTCAGAGGGTAATTTTTTTGAAAAATCCTTTCTTATGGGAACTACTATTAGGAACCTTTGTGCAAAAAAATTCATAGTTTACGCCTTGCGTTGATATGTCAGTCAGTCATATAACTTATCCTTTTATTCGATAGTTATTTGTATTTGTCTTGTGTCTGGGTGTTGCTTACATGTGTTCAAGTATTATATTTGAGATTCTTCTGATCTCTGATGTCCGCAACACTAGTGTTTCAAGCGACCTGCCTTGAATGTGTGAGATGTTGTGTAAATACACTCAATTAAAAATATTTTTATCGTATTCATTTAATTCATTGCATAATAACTTGTTCGCCTTATATGTAAAAAGTGCGTCTGTTAAGTGTGTGTGAGTTTTTGTTCGGGCAAATTTATATGCATATTTTACAAGAGATATTACGTATTATTAAACATATATTTATACGATATTAATATATCTGTTGGTTACAAATAAAATATGTCATATAAAAACGGATACAATTGACAATATAATTTTATATATCCTGAATATCCGGCCATATCCGGCCCTGAATCTGCAGCTGCATCTAACAACAATAAAATTGGCCGATGTGGAGATTGCGCCTCAAAGAAAAATAAAAAACGCGGTACAACTGCGCTGCTTCTGCCAAATATTTTTGTTTAGAGCATGCTGTTATGGTATGCTTTGACTGCTTTAAAAACTTTAATATTTAACTAAATTTATGTTACAATGTGTCAAAAAAAGTGATTTTTAAAAATTGAAAGATATTTTATGTTTGTTTTCAGAATATAAAGATTTATGTTTGTTTGCCTAGACTATAAGAAAGAAATTGACTTTTTAGGCTGTTTAGGAAAGACTGATAGCCATCACAATAATAAATATTTTTTGTGTTATTACATCCTATAGTTACTATAAAATAAAAAAAAATATAAACGGTTTTATAGAAAAATAACCAGTTAAGAGGAGTCAAAGTCACGGTCTGTTGCTGTGCGCGGGTATAGGTGTTAAAACATTTGGCGCGGGTATAGGAAGGAAATAGGCGAGAGTGAAGTATTAATGTAGATGTCCTTTGTATATCTACCTTTAGAGAAAAATGTGAAGACGCCTGTATTTTTTTTCATTATACCTGGTCAACAAACAAGCCTACAGTCTGTGTGATAGTAAGCGACACAGCAGCATGTAGACGCTCGTATATCACAAGGATATCACTAGTTCCCAAGCCGGTTTTGCCTTTCTCACCCTTCAAACCGGACCGCATATGCAAACACTGCTATTTGGCTGTAGAAATAGGTGAGAGTGTGGCATCAATGCAGACGACTCTTGTATGAAGTCTTCCAGAAAATATCCTTCTCTGACACCTCTTAAACGCTTATCCGGTTTTAATAAAAAGTGTTATGTATATTGTGTAAGGTTTGACTAAATCCTGAGAGAAGGATTACTCACGATCCCGGAGTTCCCACAGGATATGAAGTGGATACGGTAAAGCTATATATTTTGAAAATTCCTCAGGAGCTCATAAGTTGCTGTACTTACAACATGGGTTGCAACAATGGGGAGATACACAAGGCCCTGGACTTCCTTTGTATGCACGACTATCCTATAGTTGATAGTAAAGTTTACCCGCTCACTCTGATAAATGAGAAATGCAAGTTTGGAAAAAGTCTGCCTCCAGGCACCAAAATAGCTAACTTCAATAATATTTGGTAAGTTTACTACTTAAATTCGTTTGTGTAGGTTTGGTCAGTTCTTAACCTTCCACTGACCAGGGACCATGTCGATCTATTCTAACAATAACATACATTAACAATATTCTAATTCTAACAATAACATACATTAACAATATTAAAATTAAAATATAACTTTTTCAATAGAAGTCAAACCTTTTTTGAATCAATGTGATTTTAGACATTGTCATCAATCTTGGGACAGCTCTAACTGGCATCTTTAATAAATTTGGCGAACCACTATTCCGGTTCATAGGGACCACTATTTGTCCGTGAACCACCGGTTGGAAACCAATTTTCTTTTTAAACAGTTAGTCTAGAACGA
Source organism: Heortia vitessoides (assembly GCA_020976665.1). Taxonomy (NCBI): domain Eukaryota; kingdom Metazoa; phylum Arthropoda; class Insecta; order Lepidoptera; family Crambidae; genus Heortia; species Heortia vitessoides. The sequence goes on along the minus strand of JACJUM010002279.1, from coordinate 11,110,554 downwards.
GGCATGTACCCTTATTGCTATTCTTACTAGCCTTTAGAACTTACTTTCTACTGACAAATGCGCTGTGCATACTGTCGGAGGGGTTGTGGCGCGTAACTTGTAAACATTAAACCTGGGTCTTAATGAACAAGAATCATATTTTAGTTGTATGCAAGTTGTATTTCTCTATTGTTTTTCTAATAAAGTATTTATATTCTATTTCTATTAATTCTTAACCCTTTTTTTAAGAAAAAAAGGGTTCTATCAAAATACTAGCGGACGAGAAAAGAAAATCTTTATGGAATATTTACGTGCCCACTTCTCAGAATAAGACTATGGTTTTAAAAACGTTTATTTAACTTTTCAAACGACGTTTTAATTAATATCCAATTACTCTTTCGCACACTGTAATGTTGCATACACAAAAATAGAGACAATTATCCGTGAGGTACCGGAATAGTCCCAGGTGTGACTGAGGTACCGAAAGCGATAGGTGGCAGTATATGCACCCGAAATAGAGTAGCTGAAATGCATCACGACAGGGTTAGGCAGTAGTATCCTCGTCTTAAAGCTGCTCTGCGATTGTCAACACGCTTGCCCAGCGCGGTAATTATGAGCATATTTCCCCTTTTATAGGGAACCCTATATTCAGCAGTGGACGTTTTTAAAGCTACCACGATGATGATGATGATGAGAGACAATTGTAGACGGGCACGATATCTTGAGCTGACAAGAACCTCCTTTTCCTCCTTAAATTAAGATTAAATTACAACTTTTTCTAAAATAAAAATGCTTTAGAAAATTCCAACATATCATACACCGCAACCAGTCGCTCAAAGCACTTGTGTTACGGACATCAGACAACAGAGAAATCACAAATATACTACCTTAATACATTTATTTACCACCCAGAAGAAACCACAGAACAAACACAAATATCATCATTTAAATATTTGTCTTGGTTGGAGATCGAATTCACGACCCCCGGCGCACAAGATAGGATGCCTATTTGCGCCATCGGGCCCGTCAAATTGCGTATCTGTTTGTGCATTTAGTTAGTATTTAAGTTTCGGATGATGGTGCAAAATTAGAATGTTATCATAAATGGAATATATTCTTTAACCGGTTGTTAATTGTTAGTGCGGTTTTAAATACGTCAGCTACTGAATGTTTCCTTCCCGTATATTGTTATATCTATATATATAAAAGTAGAAGCTGACTAACTAACTGACTGACATATCAATAGCTAGTTGGGCTGTTCTGGGATGACTCATTAGGTCATTCTTCATCATGATATCAGTCATTGTAATTTCACCGCTGGTCATTGGCTTCCTTAAGAAAGGGAAATTGGCCTATAATTGCCGCGCTGGGCAAGCGTGTTGGTATTCACAGAGTACAGCTTTCGCGACATCAACGCTGCTGCCCATCCCCACACTGTGTATTTGAGCTGCACCGTTTCGAATGGATATACTGCCATCTATCGGTTCCGGTACTTTGGTCGCCGCTTGCGACACCTGGTACAGGGGGGAGGTATTCTACTCTGCCGGGAACTTACGGCTCATAAGTCCATTAGTTTGCCATAAGTCATGGCTTGTAATTTTTGTTTCAGCAATGTGAATGAGAAGCAAATACTTAATCTGGTTGCCAGACACGGGCCTGTGGTGGCAGCAGTGAATGCCGTACCTTGGAAGTACTATCTTGGTGGAGTGATCCGCTACGGATGTGAGTAAGTTGCTGCTTGAGATTAGTTGTAGAAGTCGCGCCACTCACCAGCGGATCAACTACTGTGAACTCGATGGGAATGACCACAACCTATTAGACATTAACAGGCCCGATGGCGCAGATGGTAGTGATCCTTTCATTACGGCCAAAGGTCGTGGGTTCGATCCACTATTAAGGTTTGTGTTGATTCTGTGTCTAGGATATTAATGCTATCATCATCATTATCGGCCATTGCAAATCAACTGCTGGATATAGGCCTTCCCAAAAAAAGGGAATTTTGCTCTAAATAGCCGCGCTGGGTTAGCGTGTTAGCAGTTGCGGACCGTAGCTATCGCTACGAAGATGCTGCTGTCCATCCTCGGTGTGCTTATTACAGTTAGTTACACTGTTTCAGATGTATTTTACATACCGCTATTTGTCGGTTCTGGCACCTCAGTCATCTCTTACGACACCTGGTACAGGAGAAGGTACTATTCTATTATCTCGGTATCACACGGCAAGCATTCAATATGTATATAAGTATTTATTTGTATCTCTTCTGTAGTTTGGTGTCCGTAACACATTTTATGTGACATGTATCGGAGTCATTTCAATGTATGAATTAATTATTATTATTAATTTGCAGACAGTGTAAATTGCACTTGGTCTCGCACAGTGCTATAGTAGACCAATTGCGTGAATGCTTTAGAGATGGAATGAGATTATAAGGTTTTCCAAAGGGACTGCAATTAAAGGATCTTCAAGAATTAAGTTTGTAAAGTACTCCTGGTATTACAGGGGGCAGGCTAAGTTAACCGCCTTTGCCAACCATCGGAGCTGGTGGCTGTACGCTTGTTCTCCACCATAGCGATTCCAGTAGCGTCTTTATTCAACCGTAAACTCATGTGTGGTGTTAGTCACAGAAACATACTTATCTTTAGAAACGCTTCAATATATGCTGATAATGTTATTAACCTTTGGAACGTATGATATTGCTGATGTAATCATTGATACGAAATCTATTGAATCTCTAGCGGATGTGAATCTTATCTCACGAATTTATGTACATCTTGATAGCGATAGAAATAAATGTTTCACAGTGCATTATTTATGATTACATATATTAATACAATATACCTATATAAATAAATAAAATCTTGCAGCTACCTATATGTTATACACTAATAGCCGTCCCAAAATCCATTTCAAATCGACAGGCCTCATCAAAGGTCGTCTATGTTGGTATCTCACTCTTAGCTATTTCTGCCGCCAAACAGTGGTGTACGCATTGCTGTGTCGCAGTCTGCAGTGTGAGAGAGGTAATATGACAATATCTTCAAGCAACGCGCCAATGATAGTCTAGTGATAGTACGAGTGTGTGTAGGATGTGGTGACGTTTACTATAGTGCGGACCATATGCTTGTAACTCGACTTAGTCGTATTAAAGAATTGCTATAAATTTAAGACAACATGAACTTCTCCAAAATTGTACAATGCAAATTGCACAGTTGCCCTTCACTTTGCCCCTTGCCAATTAAAGGATGTATAAAGTTCTAGTAATTTGGATCAACAATACCCTGATTCCGTCTCCTTCTTAGTAAAGAAGTAGTCCGAAAGATGCATCACCCGAACATTTATTGTGGTAGTGGTATACAATTTAACTTTCTCGGAACCCCGGGAGAGGAGCCCCTTTCATGTCTCAGTAGGTAACTTTAAGCAACTACCAGGTCTTAAAATTCTTCAGGAAATAAAATGCGACCTTTATATCCATTCAAATTTAATTTTATTTGCTGCAAAGACGGTAATTGATATGTCAACATAATTAGACAAAAATACATTATGTTTCGCTTAAGTTTAGGTATGCAAATTTATGATGCAGTAAAAAGAAAATAGTCAAATTAGTCAATCATCTAAAAAAATCAATGTCACAACTGAGTATATACAAAAAATAAGATGTATAACATAGATTCGAAATTGTCCTAGATTAGTAATTCTAGATAGTCAATCAAAGTTAGCAAAGTAAAAACAGGGTTACTCCAGTAAAGGACATATAAAATTCGATGTCCATAGCACCCATAAAACGTCCACTGCTGGACATATGCCTCCCCAAGACAGGTTTCCTTATAATTGCCGCGCGACAGGAATGCTGCTGCCCATCTCCGCTTTGTTGCATCTGAGCTACACTGCTTCATCAGGTAGTGCACCACCGTCTGTCAGTTCAGGTACCTCAGCCGCCTCCTACGGCACCTGGTACAAGGGGGGGGGCGGAATTTCTACTGTGCCGGTACCACACAGTCAATCTATAACTTTCATCATCACCATCATCAGCCATAAGACATCCACTGCTGGACATAGGCATCCCCAAGTAATCTCCAAAAGGACCTAGAATCCTGCGGCTATAGTAAGATCGTCTGTCGTCGATTGTCTGATCGTCGGTACTTGGTCTCCGTTCCCGAACCTCACGACTCCATCGGCCATCGATTCTGCGTATCGTTTGGGCAGGAAATTTTGAACGCTATAATTTTACCTAGTTTGATTATGTGACCTCACAGTGGAACAGTGCTGTGTTCTTTCTCGTGTAATATATTGATTTGGGAAAAGTTCTGACACGGAGACAACGTACCTGTAAGCGCAGCGTAAGACGCCTTCTCACGATGGACAGACAAATGAACGGCGAATGGACGGTAGAACCTCAGGATCGAGCTGGACGCAGACCACATACAACCGGCCCTATTGTGTATTGTTTGAGGAGTATGTCCAGCCGCGGTGTCCTACAGTAATGGGTTAGCGTACTTATCACTACATCATCATCTATTGGAAGTCCACTGCTGGACATAGGCCATCCCAAGAAAATAGGAATTTTACCCATAATAGCCGCGCTGGGCAAGCGTGTAAGCAACCGAACACAGCTTTCGCGACGGGGATGTTGCTACCCATCCCTGCCCCGTGCATTTTAGCTACACTATTTTAGACCATTATCGGTTCCGGTATCCCAGTCGCCCTTTATGATACCTGGTACAACAGGGGGAGATACTATTGTACTCTGCCGGTATCTCAAGGCGTTACAATCGTGTCTATCACTATAGTCTAAAACAAAATCGCTTGTCGCTGACTCCGTATGCTTAGATCTTTAAGACTAGGCTACGGATTTTATTTTGATACATTTTTTTTAATAGATAGAGTGAAATAAGAGGAAGGTTTATATGTATAATACAATGCATGCATAATATAGTAGAGAAACACGGATAACTTTAGAGTTTTCCAGTGTGATGTAAATAAACATATCTATTTGCGTTTATATTATTGCAAACGCTGGCTTAACCCGACGAGTTAGATCAAAACAATGTACTACAGTATTGTACACCTTAAAAAGACTTACAAATAAGTCCGTGATGCTGTTTGTCGATCTCTTAGAGTTAGCCTACAATATTCATTTTTTATCCTCATTGCACCCGTGCAAAGCTGGGCAGAGTTGCTAGCTATAAATAAAAGTTGTTTTTCTGTTTGTTGCAGAGGTAAACCAGAGTATTTGAACCACGCCATTCAGATAGTCGGGTACAACTTAAAACATGACCCACCTTACTATATAATCCGAAACTCTTGGGGCCCTGACTTTGGCGACAAGGGCTACGTTAAATTGGCTATAGGGTCAAACGTATGTGGTATATCACTTTACATGGCTTATCTCTCAGTCAAATAAGTCAGGCGATCAAGATTGTAATTTTGAAGATTTTTACACGAACACGTATTTAACAACGGCTTTAAAACGCTGTATATTTAATATTGGTCACTTTTGAAATGTTGAATAACAAATGTGAAAATTTAATTAACCGCGCATTTAGCAGTTTAAAAGTTTAAAAAAAATTGTCGGGGTCTACGCGTTTATTTTTTATAGATATTTAGATATTTTTATAACGAGAATTTATAATATTTGTTATGTTGTAAAAGTATTTTTAATAGATAACTAAAAACGTGGTTTTATTTTTTTTGTCTGGTGTTTTGGTAACCAATCTCAAGATTGTCAAAAAAAGATAATAAAAATCTAAAAAGAGTTTACAAACTGCATTTCAAGTTATGTAAACTTTAATAAAACGATATTAGACGTAGTAGTTAGATAACATAATATTTTGATTGTATCGTGTTGTTAATTTACACATTAAACTGTCGAATATTATTATTTTTCATACATGTCTGCATGACATGCATGTTTTTTAATGTTTTTGAGTTTTCTTACAAATATATTGTAAGTTGCAAAATATTGTCAGGCGTAAAAAAAAGTATAAACAATCGGCAGGCTTTTATTCGGCCATTATTGAAGGCATACTTTATATATAAAAAAAACTAAAAACATATGTTTCGTGGACCTAGCAACCCGCGACTTTTTTACAGAATACTGCTTGTATTTTTTGTTCGTCATTATTTTCACTTTGTTATAAAAAGTATTTTGAACTATTTAGATTGATGTATTTGAAAAGCGTGGTTTTTAGTTTTTTTAAACTGTATTTTTTTTTTCACTTTTTTGTTCGATTTATTGTTATTAACTAGATGTGTACTTAAGCTAATTAAGAAGACGATGCAGAGGAATTTCTTTCATGCTAAGGATCCTGATCAGGATAATGAGATAATGTTATCAAAATATTGTAATCGCACCGGTTCTTCATATGTGTACAAATTTTCAATTAAATCTGTCAATCTAAAGTCAGTCAAAATCGACTACGAATAAGTCGGTTATTTACATACACCATGTATGTGTGTGCAACTGAAGCTGATATAAAGCGTGTAAAAAATATTTAAGCCTTATTTTAGATCTGGCTTGGGCCCTGACTCCGATGTTAGTATAACTAGAGATAGTCATTACACATACTATTTATTATAATTGATAAACTAATAAATGTAATAAATTAATTAAATGCAAGATTTTAGTTTTTCACTTTTTACAAATATTTTTGTAATTCAACATGTTTTACCTGATTTAAAGATGGCTACCATAGACTCCTATCAATTTCAGTGATAGTTTTTTTGAAACTTCTTGTCAAATCAAACGAGTCTGAGGCCTTTCAAGAGATACAAGACTTCGTAATTAACGTTGATTTCATAATTGATTATATTAACCGACAACCTATGTATATAATAAAAGCTATGAGAAATAAAGAAGATATGATATACATATCTACAGATTTGCAGTCTTCCATTGAGATATGTATGCGGATTGTACTAAAAACAAGTTTGTTACGTCAAATTGTACCGGCGTTACCTTTCAAGCGTTATATCTCTTCAGATACTCACCAGACTTGAAAGAAAAATGGCGTACAAAATTCTGTTGTTGTTTCTCTTGCCGATGGGTAAGTATTTACCAATAATTATTTTCTACTTATTCGTTATACATGTTCTGAATTTATTTTTATAAGATTCTGATGGTCAGTTCAAAGTTAATATAATAATTTGTGATGGAGTGCATACATATCACTTGCGGTAAGTCAATTTGGTTGATGGTTGTGCTCTTCGATATTATGCAATAATATGTTGTATCTTAAGGGTTAAAATACTTTGAAAATAACGTTTGTAATATCTCAGACATCTATGCAAGCAAAATTGATACATAATATCTTAGTGGTATGACGTATTTTTCTACTTGTGAAGCTTATCTGACTTGCTAGACTGACTGACTGACCGATATATCTGCGCAGGGCCTTAACTATAAGCATTATAAACTTGTAATTTTGCCCAAGGGATTCTTTTAAAACGTCGGGGAGCACAGAGGCAGGATTTCAAAAATTCTCCCCCTAAAGAAGTAAAACGGGATTGCAAAGTTAGTATATTAAACGTTGCTGCTTTTTAAGTTATTCAAATTAAATTTCAGTATAAAGGTTCTTTATTAAAAGTCATCAAAAACGAGGGGGGGGGGGGGGGGGGTGCAAAGTTAGTATGAAAGTTCTACAACTTTACGCTGATGAGTGATTTATAAACATATCGAATTGAACACTGAGTGTCTTCAAACAAATAAAAAATATACCTTGGTACCGGTTTGACAACCGTTTACAGTCAAACATGCTCATAAACTTAAAACTCGTTACATTTGCCGAATAATAATATCTACACACACCAGCTCATTGTACACACACACGCAACAGACTGCACGAGACCATTTTAGTGTAAGTATTTACTTATGCGCCTTGTTTCTAAAGCAAACGATCTAATTTTTTGCATCTGGGAATTGTTAAAAAGAAAAGTTATTAATATAATATTTTAAATATTAACTCGCCTAGTAGGTACTTATTAACTACTTTTTTAAGGCTTTAAATGCGGTTTATTTATCTGTTGATATTTTTAGTTCGACGTAACGATTACCTTGCGCTAAGCGTTCTCAAGATTGACAAATGGTACAGGGATTTTCACAAATATTTTGATTTTATTTTTGCTTTTGATTGTGTACATTCGCGTTCCTAAAAATATACTTTATTTGACGGCTTTAAAATGATTTTATTTATCGCTTACGACATAACAATACAGACAGACAGACAATAACATACAGAATTATTTTCATTAACGGCTTGAAACATTGACAAAAATGTAGATAGATAAATAAGCCGCGTCTCGAATTTGTGAAAAATTAACATGTAAATATTAGGGATCCTGGTTAATTTTTTGCTAATATGTAATGTAGTTTTGGAAATTGATATCTTTATATATAAAATATTGTGTCAAGTGTTGTCTAACCTCTAAACTACTAAACCGATTTTAATGAATTTTTGCTTGCTGTGTAGTTTGATCCAACTTGAAAAATAAAATAGTTTACATCTTTAATATACGTATATATATATATATATATATCTGCGTCTGCCGCGTTACCTGATGTGTATTGATAGAGTTTAGGATTCAATTACTTTGATTATTTTTGACGCTAATTATTTATTATTGTGCAATTATTTTTTAATTACTTTACTCTAAGTAATTATTCTTATCGTTTATTATTTCCATGAAACTATTTTCTATTCATCTTATAAAATATGAATAAGTATTCAAACTATTATTTACTATTACACACAAAATAAATAATATTGATATTTTATTATAAATATTTTTTGCGTATTACTATGTGTATGTGCTTTTTATTTGGTACTAATTTATCACTGTAATCGCATACATACTTTGTGCTAATAAATTATGTTCACACCCGAAGTACCGTAACCACAGTTTTGGTGACCCATAAACATCACTAAAGTGGATATGTCACTTACCCATGAGATAATAATAATAGATAATTTATATCAATACAATTCTTTATATAAATTACTTATGAAGAGATTTATGCATTGAGGAAGCAAGGAAAGTATTATAATAATTTTAGTTAGATAATACAGGGCGTTGTCCTTTTTTATATTAAAAAAAAAATTAGCTCTACACGTTTATCATGAAAAAACTCTATCTCTCTAGTTAGATCAAACTGTTAAAATAATTTTGGTTTACTGTGTGTAAACAAAAACTGATTAAAATCAGTTCAGTAATTTAGTTAGAAGTTCACTCCGGACTAAGAAAATGACATATATTTTTATATATTATGTAAAGATAACACTTGCTGACAGCAAATACTCAAAGAATTCTCAAAACCGGAACCGGTACATCGCACATACAAACTCTTATACATTACTTGTTTACATTAGCTTGAGTTGTTAATATCGCGATAACAGCTGAAATATTTTGATAGTATGTATGTGCCTAACTTCACTCAATTTACTGCGATGAAGAGCTAATTTCACTCAGTTCGGCACCGGCTTCTCAGCGGGTCGTTCGTCGTTTGTTTTACTGGTTAGTAAAACAATTACAATAGTTATTTGATAACTCGGGTATGTATGTTAAAAATATATTTTGTTTTTAATAAGCGTGTAGATAAGTAACTCTTTTATATTGCGTTGGTGTTCACGCATATCTCGCCAGTGATAATAGTTCGAGTGGATGCTATTATGTTTTATTGTTCCTCAATTGTTTACGGCTGATTAGAGGAACTAAGTGGTAATTTATACTTTTACTAACGTATATATAATACTTCTAGGTAGGTACGTGCTTTACTAACATAAATGTGACATATGAGCTGTAGGACATCCACTGCTGGATATAGTCCTCACCGAGTGATTTCTAAAAGTACCGGTTGCATGCAGCCTGAGTGGAATATACATATAATATATCTAATATATAATATATATTGTATTTGCGTATCAATAAACAATTAATTTATTTTTTTCAAGAGAAGCGTTAATGGTTTGTAAACATGACAATATTTCATAAAAATTTTCTCAAAAAAAATAAGATTTTAATATTTTTAGATTAAAATTTGTTGTAAAAAGCTCGTATTACCTATATGTATAATCTGTTCCTGTTTATATAACAGTCAAACATTTGACGCTTGTCCCGATACGAGAACCCGAAAATTGAACCCTATTTATATTTCCAATTACAGAAAACTAGCTTTAATCCTGGGACTATAACCTAACAACTAAAAACCTTTTTTTAGGATTTAAAGTAGTCTATGTATCTTACGGCTCAAGCTATCATTTAATAACAATGGGTTCACCGGTTCAGATCTAAAAACTTTAAAAACAGACTGATACACTTTCGCACGATTAATATTAGATACATATTAGGTTATATATTTTACTTGAGGGGTTTTATGTATTGAAAAATACTGAATTTTGACTCAATTAAGAATTCAACATCTACCTGAAGCTTAAGGCAAGTTGAGTTTCTTCTAGTAAAAATTATCGTAAATTTTTAAATTAATAAATTTTTACATCGTGACCTCACTTTGAGTATCTTAAAGCCCTTGTAAATATATTAAACACCTACAATCAAAACAAATTCATCAAATAAATGTTTATCCTGTCGTACGCTCTATCAGGCCTGGCAATCGTTGCTTGTTGGTTTCGGATCTTGAATATATAACTAAATACATATTTCTACTTTATCGGTTGTTTTAAATTTTAACATTAACTAACACTAGGAAGATTTTAACGAGCCTACTAAGGTTTTGGTAGCGCATCGGTGTGCAGTCTCTCGGCAAGGGAAAGATGCAGGTTCGAGTCCTGCCTGAAGCTCAAGGTTTTTCTAGTAATTTATTTAAAGATTTTGCATTTTGTATAAATAAAACCTCTAATATCATTTCAATGTCTTCCGTTTTTCTTTTAATGTCACCAATACAAATGTTTCTACTAGGTACCTTAACACGATGCTGTGATAAAATACCCGATAACAGTTTTTTCGTTTAATTATTATTGTGTCTTAAACAAATCCATGGTGGAAATATAATGATTACCTACATACTTGTGTACTGTTCCCTGTCTTCTCTCATACAAAATCTCAAAAAAATTGTTTAGTTAACATTTTACCTATTAAGAAAATCCGTTAACTTACGTGAAGCTCCAGCCTGAGAAGTCAAGCATATATAAATCAATACATATAAATAAAGTTGGAAAAGCATTTGGATGTATAGTCGGTACATATAAAAAAATATTTATTTTCATTATTGTCTGCCTGTCTCTTTGTTTGAGGTAATCTCTTGAAACGGCTGGACCGATTTTGATGGGACAGCTAATAAAATAAGGAGTAACTTAGGCTATATAACATCACGCCACGAATAATAGTAGTGCAGCTTCAATCAAAAATGTGGTAAAAACGGGCGAAATACTTACGTTCCTGGCGTGCGCTGTGTGGCAGTTTGTAGTTTGAAAGAAAATATAGGCCTGCCTAAAGTTACTATTCCACGCGGACGAAGTTTTGGGCTCAGCTAGATATGAATATATCACTTTTCAAATATGTATCTTTGATGACCCGTTGGGAAAATCGAGTTCTTTTGACAATAAGGCCATATAATAAAGGCCTATTTTCAAACTAGCGGGTACCAGACCGATCTTAAGACTATGCTTACAGGTTATTTGTGCTAACCACCAGAGTATGATCTTTTTGAATATAATAACAATAATAATATAATAAAAATAAATAAATAAATTCCTACAATACCTCATACACTACCCTGATTCCGTGATAAGTCGCTTAAAACACTCGTGTTACGGACTTCAGACAACAGAGGAATCACAAATATACTACTTAAATACTTATATTTAACACACATACACAGAACAGACATAAATATCGTCATATAATTATTTGTCCTGGGTTGGAATCGAGCACATGACCTTTAGCACATAAGACAGGATCGCTACCATCTGCACCATCGAGCCCGTCAATATCTAATGGCAACGCACAAGGTGGACAGACGATCTAATTTAAACTCCAACATTAGCAAGACTTTGTGGTGGTAGCCTTCGGACGATCTATATCCAGCAATAGACTTGTTATGCCTTTAATGATGCTTGATCTCTAAATATTAACCCAACAATAATCCAGGGCATAAAATAGACTACGACCGCTTCAGTTCCCATGCTTGTTAGAAAATATTAGAGTTAGTAGCCCATAGCCCTTAAGAGAGGCGCGGCGTCCTCATGAAACCTGTCTCCTGCTGGCTCGGCTACCTACTTATTTACTTCATGAAGGAGATCGGGTTAAAATGCAGCTAAAGCGGAGTGTTTACTGCAAAGTTTCTTGAAAGTCCAGCCGCTAGAAAAAAATAATAGAATGTAGGTTTTTAGATATCCCCACCTCTCTTGGGCAGAGGCACTTAGCAGATGTTGAGTGCAGTATACCGTTCTATATTTTTATTCATGGGATATCATACGCTTTTTGTTTTAGTGTCAGCAAGTATGGTAACCCTCAGCGTGGAGGACTTTGGTACCTTTAAGGGGGAGGCGGTGAAAAAGTACACATGGAGGACCAAGAGCAACTTCTCCGTGTCAGTCATATCGTATGGTGCCATCATTCAGTCCGTTGTGGTTGGTGAGATTGAATATTGACATGTTAGAAGTACCTTATATTAGGTGTCGTAAGAACGCGACTGAAGTACCGGATCCGAGAGATGGCGGTATATCCACCTGGAGTAGCGAAGCTCAAATGCAACAAGGCCGGGATGGGCAGCAGCATTCCCGTCACAAAGATACGCTCCGCTATTGCCACTACGCTCGCTCAGTGTGGTAATTATAGGCAAAATTCTAACTTAGGAAAGTATATATCCTGTTGTCTGTTAAAAGTTTAAAGATAATGTTATTATTATTAAAAAAAAACGTTACCCGTAGTTTCAGTCGAGGAGTATTTCTGGATATGCTTACAAATATTATAATTGTGATTCTTCTATTGCCTGACACACAAGTATGCCCATAGTAATGCCCATAACATAAGTGCTTTAAGCGTTTTACCTCGGAGATAGGCCAATGTATGGTCAATTGTACATTGTTTTTCGAATATTTTTGAAGTCTCTATAGGGTCGTATGTTGACTGTTGTCGTCTGGAAACCTGGGGGCTAAGGCCCCGGTTGACCCCCTAAATAGCGGGGACTAATTTCTTATAAACCTTTGTATTCATCATCATCATCTTCAAAATTCCACTAGTCAACATAAGCTTCCTCGCCATTGCCAAGACCGGTTATATATATGCGGCCAGCTTCCAGTGCGACTCCTAGATTCTTATAAGATGGTTTGAATTGAAAGTAGCTGATATATATTTTTCCAGGTCCCCGATCGCTATGGACAGCTCAAAGATGTAGTACTTGGTTTTGATGACCTCGACGGGTATGTGAACCGAAACTCGCCGTACTTGGGCGCGACGGTCGGCCGCTGCGCCAACCGGATCGCCGGCGGTTGGTTCGAGATTGATGGCGTTCGGTATAATGTCGCTAAGAACGTCGGAGAGAATCATTTACATGGAGGACTGATTGGCTTTGATAAGGTAATAGCGTTATATCTATTCCATAAATATAATTCTTATGTACGTGAGATACTGGCAGAATAGAATAGTAGCTTTCTCTGTATCAGGTGTCGTAAGAGGCGACTAAAGTACCAGAACCGACAGATGGCGGTATATCTATATTCAACAGTATAGCTTTAATGCAGAGGGTGGGGATGGGCAGCAGTATCCCCGACGCGAAAGCTGCGCTCTGCGATTGCCAACACGCTTGCCCAGCCCACAATTGACGCGCTGGGCAAGCGCCCAGCGCGTCATTGTGGGCAAAATTACCCCTTGGGGAGGTTTGTGTCCAGCAGTAGACTTTCAATGGCTGTAATGATGAATGTACGAGTGTATGCCTATAAACTCCTAAACTAATTGAAATGATTTTATTTTGTATGCGTTTTGTGCGGGGCTTTGGATGGATAGATCACAAATCAGCCCGGCAGATGCAGATTTGACTGTAGTCAGTATCTAGGTTATTTATCTATACTGCAACTAATCAATAAGATTTGGATGATTTTCTGTAAGCGCATTCAATAGGGAGCCTGGATGATATAGATTAAAAATCAGCCCGTTCAATGGCGCTGCAGTCGATATCTAGATTATTTACCAGGATCACGTCTGTCGAGTCCGCTATAAATATATCGGGAAGTAAATTTCAGCTAATATTGAAGCGGCTGGCAGATATAATAAGAGAAACTATATGTTACTTTTCATATTTTTGAAAAGCAACGATCAGTGCTCCTAAGTGCAATGCCTTGACTTTGAAGTTTTAATTATATTTATACGGGCCCGATTGCGCATGCGATAGTGCCTGTCATGTGCGCCAACGGTCGTCGGCTCGATACCCGACTAGACCGGACTTTAATATGATGAAATGTGTTTTTCTATGTCTGGGTTTTTTCTATGTATTTCTTTTATTCTAAATGTGATTCCTTTGTTAATTGATGTCTGTAACATAAGTGATTTAAGCGACTTTTTTTATTAGAAAAATGAAATCGATTTTCAAGGGCTCGACACCTTGTATATATAGAGTACCTAAAAAAGAGAAGTTTTAATTCTTTCAGGTCAACTGGAACTCCACAGTCGACGGAGCCAAGGTTATATTTAGCTATCTATCCAATGATGGAGAGGAAGGCTACCCTGGCGCCCTGCTCACGACCCTCAGTGTTGAGGTCAAAGATGACAACAGCATCGAGTTGGTGTTCCAGTCTACCACCACTAAGAAGACCGTGGTGAACCTTACCAACCACTCGTACTTCAATCTGGCGGGCCACGAGGCAGGCTCTGTTGAGATGTATAACCATGTCATCGCTATGAACGCTAACAAGTGAGGGACATATTTTACTAGCGGTCATCCATGCCTTTGTCCGTGTGTATATACATACACAAACATATATATACACACACACACACACACATATATACATATATATATTTATATTTACTATTTTATAATTGATTCGTCTAAAATAAACGCTCAAGCGGATTTTTGGCCAAGCGGTGAAGGAAGGTATACGTATTTCTATTACAATAAAATACTAATATGTGTTTAAAATCACAGCTTTCTGTAAATTAACGGAACTTGGTGGCCGTAGCCTAGGATTCATCAAATCTGCTATCAAACTTATCTAACTGTATCTATCGTACTGTATCTAACTGTTCTGTATCTAACGTATCTACTCATTTGTCATGTGTTGTTATTTTTGATGATTGGCTAAATTGATTAATTACGTTGATATATAATTTATTTAAAAAAAACAAATGAAATTTGAATTTAAAAAAATACTTACCCCAGAATAATCTCCTCTTGTTTTGTAGAATCACAGAGACGGACTCCGAGTCTATTCCAACAGGAACGCTGTTGGACGTTGGAGGGACCCCGTTCGACCTGCGCCGGCCCACGCGCATCGGTGACGTCATCAATAAACTGGACAACCTCTTTGACGACAACTTCTGTGTTGCCAACTTTAGGGAAAAGGTAACGAAACTATGTTTTATTTTTTATTTTTTTTTTATATAGTCAACACTATATAGGTTAAATTTGACCGCAGATGATAAATTTGACCGCAGCCTATAGACGCTCGTGTCATCACAAAAATGTTTATGATGAGGCTACTATATCACATTTACCCAGTAATTTTACTGACTCTAACCGGACTTCATATTTCAAACCGGAACAGCAATGCGAACACTGCTTTTTGGCTGACGGTATCAATGCAGACGACCATTGTTCGAGATCTACCTCTAAAAAACGTTAAGGAAAATGGTATACTTTCTTGGGGAGGTCTATGTCCAGCAGGGACGTTCTGCAGCTGCTATATCGAGGAAGATCTGTTGAATGAAGAAAGCGTTACAACTGATATGTTAGTTGTATCCTTAGAGTCCCTATCTTGTACTTCAAGGGTTATGGGTTCTATTCACTGCCTAGACACACATTTATATGAACATTTACTTTTGTTTTATTAAATTAACACAACTGCTTGCAGCTACTTATCTTGGAGCCGAGACAAAGGAGATGTTGTTTGAATTAATTATAATTATTTAATTTCTTAGGAATTGAATTTCGTGGCCCGCGTCGTACACCCCTCATCAGGCCGCTCTCTGGAACTGTTCAGCGATCAGCCTGGAGTCCAGTTCTACACGGGCAACTTCATAGCATCTCCTCAAGAACAGGCGTTGGTCGGCAAGAATTCCGAAGGTTACAGAAGCCACGGGGCCTTCTGTTTGGAAACTCAGAAATATCCTGACGCGGTGCACCACATCAACTTCCCTGGCACCATTTTGACTCCTGGAGAAGTGTACACACATCACGTGGTTTACAAATTTGGGTTGGAGGAGGCTGGACCTTCGGTGGTTTCTATGTAGAGTTATTTGTACGCTTTATTGATTTTTATTGGTTTAATGCAAAAAAATGCACAATTTTATCGGAATGGATAGGTGCAGTTTTAAGACCCGCCTGAACCTTTTTTAAAATATTTTTTTTCATAAAATATTGCTTTTTTTGGTGCTTAAAACCAACGAAATATTTAATAAACATCAATCAAGTAACTATTTCGTCTTTATCTTCCAACTATATATTCTTTATTAACACCATCTCGTAATACAATGCATTAATCAATAATTACATTGATAATAAAATAATGTATGTTTGCGGTAAACTAAAAAGCCACCTAGCAATAGCTTTAGTGCTATGCTGAAAAAAATGGTCCAAATGTGAAGATTGTTGTGAAACATGGCCGAAAAAATTTAAGCATAACTACTATACCAAAAGCATTGCGGAGACGGTCCCTTGTAGGTATTATAATTGAGCCCTGCTTTCTCAATCAGGGGTTGCCGTTTGTGTAATGCTGCAGCTTCAATATAAACGCCGTTAATGTTAACATTCAACTAAAAGAGAAATACTGTTAATAACAGCATTATTATTTAAATAATCATTCACACATCTCATACAAGGACCAGACTCCGAGTTACGTCGCTTATAGTACTTATGTTACATACAAACTTATCAAAAAACAGAGGAAACACAAATATAATACTTAAATATAAGCTTAACAAACATAACATCATACTAAAGTTTGTCCTGAGTGAGGATTGAACCTACAATCTTTGGTGCACAAGACAGGATCTCTACCAACTGCGGGCCGGTCATGTGATAAATTCAAATAAAGGTAGCCTATATGAACACTTAAGTCAAAATCGGTAAATTTGCTAATGATCCGTCATTAAAATAATTAAGCTTGCAAATCTCTTAGTATTGGATGCACCCAATATTTATTTATTGAACTTTATTGCACAAAATATTACAAAATGTACAAATTGCGGACTAAATGCCAGTTGGCATTATCTCCCAGTCAACCATTATACGACACAGAAAAAAGACATATAGTGATGCAGACAATATATACACAAACAAGACAAACGTTACATACACATTTGTATAAATGTGTATGTAACGTTTGTCTTTTTTAAATAAATATGATACATATGTATTTGTTGCGTTATATGGTACATGTGACTATATTCTCTTTGTCTCCATCGTCGTCTTTTATAGCGACGGTAAAATAGCCACAATACACAAGTCTCCCACGCTCGACGAACGCTGTACCGAGCGCGGTGTGTGTGTAGACCGCGTCACGTCTTAGACGATCCGCTCGACAGGATTACCGCGAAAATCGCAGCCCTTCCCCGCCCTCTCACTGGCACAACATGATTATTGAAACTACACATGCATTCGTATAACAGAGCAGTACAAAACATTCGCCGGCAAACGCGTGCCGTCCGTCCTCTTTTGCTGAATTTTCATAATTAAATTCACTCCCAACGATGGCAGCTCGAGCCTAGGTCGAGCCTGTAGAGGTGCCCTCGGGCGATCGCTGTCGGTCCCGTTCAGATCTCGCGGCCGCGAGGTACGCAGGGTGAAAACGGGCATCGGACCTCTCATCTATGAGAGCCCCGCCCTCTTTTTTCGGTGGCGCTGGAATTGACGTCTGAATAGTCCAGCAATATGTTCGTCCGAAAAAAAAAGCGCGCGCTGATAGCGTACACACACTGCGCTCGCCGCTATGTTTAACGTTAAACGCAATTAGTAACATCGCAAGGTACCGGCAGAGTTGAATAGTACCTCTAACTGCACCAGGTGTAAGAGGCGACTAAGGTAACAGAACCAACAGATGGCGGTATATCCATCCGAAACAGTGCAGCTCAAAAGCACGGTGCGGGGATGGGCAGCAGTATCCCCGTCGCGAAAGTTTATCCAGCGCGGCAATTATGGGCAAAAAACCTCCTTAACTTAACACGTAACTTAACACGTTATATCTATGTAGCCCCATACTTACTTTTTATGGCTTAACGTATAGTATAAAAATACAATGTTTTCATAAATCTTATATTTACATTCAATCTGGAAATAAAACAAAATTCTTTAGAATTAATATTATATATTTAATTAATCGACAATGGTTACATCCGCCTGCAAAATTATTAAAATCTATTGGATATTATTTGTGTTTTATATAATACATTTCAAAATATTGATGACTTTGAGGAAGTATTTATCAAATGCACATCGTCTAATGATAGCCGATAAAATCACACAATAACTGGGATTAATGATACTCTACTTTCATTAAAAGACTAAAACGTACAAACAAAGACTAAAACTAAAAACATTGAAAGAAGGGAAGATATTTGCTTGCATTTATAAAGCGAATTTAAACTTCACTGGTTATCAACTTTACTTTAAGAATTTAAAGTTGAAATTTTTATGAGATATTTTCATATTTCAAAGATATCGTTAGTTTGATATATAAATATAAATGGTCTATTAGTTTAGTTAGTCGAGTCATTCTGTAAGCGGTTTCTTACAAGTGAATTCACGAGCCCAACAGGAATATTTTAACCTTTCTCTTAGCGAGAAAAGAAGATTAAAGAGAAAATAATATATCTCTTTATAAGAGATATATTATTTTAACCTGATAAAATTAGTACCAACAACATCAAAATTAGAAAAAAAAATAAAGATTTTTTTAATTTTACACATTGATTCATTTCTCAATGATTTATGAGAGAGATAATTGAAAAGAATGTGCAGACAGACAGAAGGGGTATTTTCATATAACATTTAGTATGATTAACTGCATACAATTTACACAAGAATCGACCAGATGAAATTAGTCGGATGAAAATTTCTCAAGACTTAAGTTTGTTGCTTTTTAATAACTAATAAAAGGAGCTTATGTAAAAATAATTGACAGTCCATTATTCTCGCCTGGAAATTTCTGGCTTACTGACCATCAACCTTATACCCTGGGGCAATTACGTCACCGTCTCTTACTTACCCTATAAAGACGCCTCCAGGTCTTTCAGCCCGTTCTGATCTCGGACAGTATCGCCCCAGGTGAGGTTGAGACTGCGCTTCATGCCTTCATCCAGGGGTGGGATCTGCGAGCGCGGCAGCAAGAATGTGGACAAGTTGAAAAGGTCCAGGAACACTTTGTAGCGGTCGCTGTAAGTTAACATTTTTTTGGTCTACACAAGTCAGGCTCTTCATAAATGTCATTTCGATTACCACTAAAGAAACTAATAAAAGTTTTATTAAAATGAGAGACCCGTATAGTGGGTATGTAGGCTTTATAACTATTTAATTTTAATGTATTATTTTCTTACTTTATCTCATAACAAACTAATAACATTAAAATAAGGTTAAATAACTCGCTTTTTAATGCCGTCATAACAGATGATTTCAGAAACAAATCTAAGTCAAGATTACATGTTTCTTCAGATAATTTAAGTGGTTAGAAAATTTTCAAATAAATAAGGTTTAAAGTAGTTATAATAAAATTGGTTAGAGCAAGAGATTAGTTAGTTAGACCAACCACTTTAAAATTGGCGTGTACCAAAGAATGCTTCCCTATCCCTTCATCTCTTAGCACTGCCCTTAAATAGGGGCAATTGGTTAATATTTACTAATTGTAAGAATACCTGAGTGTGGATCGAAGATACTGGTACCCCGAAGATCCGCCTGTGCCAAGGTTCTGGGAGCCAATCATGCGTTGCACCATTATCACATGGTTATCTGAAACATACAACATTTGCATAGCATGGTAACTTTCTACCTATGGCTCATCCATGTGAACTTCTTTATATCGGAAAAATTATGTTTCATTGAGTTGTTGCCTGTTTAATTTTCTGATATAATTTTCTTATACTAGCACCAAAATATGTTCTTCGGCAAAAAGGCCATATTTAGCAATCCCCCGTAGAAATTTTGCCTGACCAATAGCATTACTACTATAAATGCCCTTTAATATCCTTCGCCCTCTCTGGCACTATACAATCACAAAAAATTATACACATTTTTTTTAGAGCAACACTTACGGCGCTAAGTGTCTGCCCCTCAAGCGATAACTGACCTCACCAGTGCAGCCGGGCTCACTTAGTCCTCCCATTTTGTGAACGACAGATTACCCGGCCGCAACGACGGCTACTGGAACCGAGGTCCGGTCTTAGAGATGTCATCGATAGCCTATAGTCTATCGATAGATCGTCGGTCGGTCGTCCTAACCCCATTCCACGAATTCTGCGTCGTCGAGCGGGGGGGGGGGGGGGGGTAAAAAAAAAACCCTTCTTTTTGGGGGGAAACATGGACGTTTGCCCCCTTTTACACATCCTGGCGATGGTCGATCATCATAAATTCTATAGTTTTCGACTTACATACGCAACAGGTACCAATTAAAGACCTGTCGCCAGGGCGGCTGATGTTTGATGACACCACTACCTTATCGGCCATCTTATATTTTGAGAGCAGAAAAATATTGCTGTGGTTGTGGGAGTATGTGTGTACGTACACCGCCACTTGGTGATGAGGCTGTCGATATCCATGAGTAGAGTGAGCAGCTGATGTGGCTGCGAGAACCGCGGCTCGTCCCGGTAGATGGTGATCATGATAGCCCCCTGCAGTGCTTTGTGCGATAACCTGGAAGAGATACTTGTTCGTGTGAAAATACAACATTATACATGGGGCCGAAAAAGAAATTCATATGTCCGCAGACCAAGATTTTCTTGTAAGCGCCATAATTGCTTACTTTGGAGTGTTTTCCTGATTATTAATGTGTTATTATACTCGTACCTATTTAAAAGTGAGAAGAAAACTTACTATTAAATTTAGAACACAAAAATATATAAAAGTACGACACAACTGGCAGATATTACCTGAAAGTGAGAGATTCCAATCCTAGTCTGCCGTCCATTCGGATGTGTGTAGGCGTGCCACAAATCCAAATAGGTTAAACTGGACTTACTATTTATTTCGCTATAAACTTAAATAACATTGAAGTATCCCTACTAATATTATAAATGCAAAAGTAACTCTGTCTGTTTGTCTGTCTGTTACACTTTTCCGCTTAAACCTCTCAACCGATTTTGATGAAATTTGGCATAGACAATATTTAGACCTTGAGAAAAGACATAGGCTATTCTTTAATTCGAAATAAGGGTTGTAAGGGGTCGAAAGGGGGGATGAAAAGTTGTATGGAAGTATCGCTGTTTTTAGAGCTAGAAACTTGAAACTTTGTTTTCAGGCCATTAATTCGATATAAATAAACATGACATTCAAAGTTTATATAAGTTAAGGTAAAGAGGTATGGTACCCTAAAAAACTATTCCACGCGGACAAAGTCGCGGGCACAGCTAGTAACCTTTAATGAAGGTTTGAGTATAAAATCATTAGCCTTGTTTCGGAAAATAGACAAAAGGAATCCTGAATGTCTGTCTTGATATTATATAAGCCACTGTATTAGGTGTAAGGCAGGACTCGAACCTGCATCCCTACAACATTGAAGAAATGGCGCTGACTTCTTAGCACAAAATGAACACTAGGAAATATCGACATCTGTTAGGGTCATGGTAGCACAATGGTAGTGCAGTCCCCCGGAATGAGAAATGTGCAGGTTCGAGTCCCGCCTGACACCTGATACAGTTGATTTTTCCGCGTTGCCGCGATAATTGCCGCGTTGAGCAGCGTGTTGACAATAGCTTTGTGCATTTGAATTATGGATGGATATACCATGGCCATCTGTTACTTCTGGGGCCTAAATAACCTCTTACGATACCTGGTACAGGGATAGGTACTTTTCTACTCTGCCGATACCTCATTACTACCTTACCTACTTTATTTTTTTATTTTATCTATACCGCAACTAAACGATAGCTAGATCTATTTGAAATAATTTTTGTGGATGCATTTAAGCGGAAGACAGGATGATTTAGATTCACAAATCATCTCGACAGATGGCTCCTCAGTCGGGATCTAGGTTATTTAACAGGGATAGGTACTCTTCTACTCTGCCTCTCTACTAAATAATGTTTGATTTCCAAGTAAATAAAAAAAAATATATAAAAAAATGTACCTCCTCTCCCCGCGGGAGCGTAGGGCGTCGTGCACAGCCGGGTCGAAGATGCTTCGGTATATCTCGCGGCGGTTCTCGGCGTCCTGCAACCGGTGCTTGCGGACTGTGTCGCTCGACACACGCTGCAGGTACAAAGTTCAATATTTACTACAAGCTGTAACAGTAAGGTATTGAGTAGGTGTTCTTTTGTTATGAAAACACGAACAATTGTTGATTTGATGTGATTCTATAGCTAATCAATATAGAATGAAGACATTATTATGATAATATATTACAAATAAGGGAATAGTGCCGAGTGTAAATCGATGTGCAATGCTTATGTGATAAATCTGTCATCTGTGATGAGTGATGTTGTGAGTTCATAAAGAATGGTGCAATAAAATTAGCTAATGTTTATCATCATAATTATATCGTCAAATACATATTTAGCTTATGATGTAAGTTTGATTATGTTATCAAAAATCTTGTTTCAGATATCCATGCTTATATTATTAATGGGAAAGTGTATGTGTGTGTCTGTCTGTTGGTCCGTCCCCTTTTACGGGTAAACGGAAAGACGTGATTTTTTAAGTAGAGTTGAGATATTTGAAGGCATGAAGAGTGATATAGGCTTCTTTTTGTCTCTGTCTATACCCCCCCCCCCCCCCCGCCGCTCTCACTTCCCTAAAATGGGGGATGGAAGTTTTTATGGAGCATTTCACAATTTTCAAGGTAGGATGCTAATAATTTGTATGCGGACTCTTTGTTATTAGCAAAAACATCATGTATGATTTGTTTTCAATAAAACCCTTAAAACGTGATGGAAATTTCTCAATTGTGTTTCCACGGATTTAACGCTAGCAAAGCCGTGGGCTAAAGCTTGTTAGAAATAAGTAAGCCTGGATCTCAAGCAGGGTAATTCAGACAAAAGATTTATTCTGTCGTGAGGTGCCGGTAGAATAGAGTTGTATCTTTCTATCCGAATCAGTGTAGCTAAATACTATTTAGTAGAAATAACGCAATCATTACTCATATTAAAACTACTTTTTAACGGCTTCATAGCGCGGTTTCAACGTTTTGAATTTAGCTCGCGGCGACCGTTTTCGAGATTAACAAAGGATTTGAAAGTTTACAATTAAAAGCCTCACTAAATTGTGATCTTGTTAAGTTATTAATTTTAAATTTTCGCGTAACCAACCACGCAGTTACAATCCAGATTGGTTGAACCGCGTTTTTTATGTTACATTATTATGCGTTCCTCAAATGCAAGGTGGAAATGGGCAGTAAAAACCCGTCACAAAATTAAGCATTGCAATTTTAAGCATTGCAATTGCATGCAACCTGTAATATAAAACGAGCTTGTGTCTGAAAAAATACCAGATATCTTAGCGGCCATATGTTGGCAAGCGTGTTGACAATCGCAGAGCGCAGCTTTCGCGACGGGGATGCTGCTGCCCATCCCCACTGCTGCGATGGCGCATTAGGCAGTAATACTATATTGAGCGACAAAAGTCGTGGGTTCCCCATCCAGGACACAGATTTATATGATAAATATTTGTGTTTATTCTATATTCTGTTTAATATGTACTTAGTATTTCCTGTGTCAATGGTGACTTCTCGTGGAGTCAGTCAAAGTATAAGATGTTGTATGAATTTCTTTCTTTATTTAATTACCATAGCGGACTCAATGTCATCCTTGATAGTGTTATTGACAGCTGTTTGGAACTTTCCCCAGAAGTTGAATCCGTGGGTGTTGAGTCCTGGTGTTCTCTCCAGCCACCGCTCAATCAATGCCAGCAGCGCTGGCTCTTCTTCTGACCTGGAAATTTAAACTCATATAGTAATAGTACAGCTTTAGAATTTCATCATCATATCAGCCACCGCTCGCTGCTGTACCCATAGGCCTCCTCTAGTTATGTTCATTAGGACCTCTTAGGTTGTACGCGGCCTAAGTGTGCGTTGTAGTGGTTTAGTCTGATACCTAGTTGGTCGATGTCCTCCACTAAATGTCTTTATATTTACATTTATTATACGTGTGTATACCATTAAATTCCTAAACAGCCGGACCGATTTAAATGATTTTTTCGTATGTACTTTGGTGCCAGCGCCATATGCCGGCACCAAGTTTATTTATCTATACTGCAACTAAACGAGGGCTTAATCAATTTAAAAGAATTTTTGTGGATGCTTTTAAGTGAAGGACAGGATGATTTAGATTTACAAATAAACTCGGCAGATGGCTCCTCAGTCGGTGTCTAAGTTATATATCAGGATAATTTGTGTCGAGTCCGCTAGTATTTATATAAGTGTTTCTCTCGCACGAAAATTTACAAACAAAAACCAATGTTAAACTAATCAAGTTCTGTTGTCAAAAAAAACGAAATAAAACCTCTTTTAAAAGCATGCAATTGTTCAAGATCGATATCTGATTTTGAATATAGAATAAAAACCAGCTATTGTAATGAAAGGTCACTCACTTGTGCAGAGCCTCCATGGCCGCAGGATCGTCTCCGAACACGGTCTGATAGTTCTGGTTGTACTTGACACGCAAGGCTTGTTTCAGACCGAGCTGTGAACAAATGATTTGCGAATAGAATAACTTAATACTATTTTGTAATGTCCCTATCTCATGCTACAGGTGTCGCTGGTTCGATCCTCATGCATGGCAAACATTTGTTTGATGAATATTTGTTTTTGTTCTGTTTTTCAGTGTTATATATACATAATTAAGTATTATATTTCTACGTTACTCGAAATCCGCAACCTAAATGCTTGATGTCTGTTGGTACCTCACTTTTTAAATAGCATTGTTCGCATTGCTGTGTTCCGGTTTGAAGGGTGAGAAAGGCAGTGAAATTACTGTTCAATGTGGCATAATAAATTTAAATTACAAATAAGAACGCGCTAGTGATATCCTTGTGATAATACGAGCGTCTATAGGCTGCGGTGACCCTTACTGACGAAGCGCGTGCTTACCTGTCGACCTGGTTTAATAAACAAATAGGACCTATTTAACATTCTGATACAGATCTTATTCAATTATTTATTGCATAAATACATGTCCTGGGTAGGCTATTAATATATATACTTATATACTTCTTATATTTATATATATATCTTATATAATATATATATATATATATATAGTATATAAGATATTAGAATGTAATCCAACTGAGTAGAAGATACATCAAATCTTGTGTATATAGCATACCTTATTCTCGAGCAGCCTAAACTGCAAGCTCTGAAACCCAGAAGCAGGTCGCAGATAGTTCCTGAAGTCCATGAAGTCCAGCGGCGTCATCGTCTCCAGGATCATCACTTGGTCCACCAGCAACTAAACCATAAGAAATAGTTTGGTAATGCATGTTCCTTATAAACAGATGTAGTTACAGCAAAATTGATTGCCTTTTGTTATAGTAGATAGTACTATATAAACAAAACGACTACCGACTGGTACCAGAAGAGGCGAATTTGCCATGATGTACCGGCAGGATAGAATTGTACCAAGAGCCGTAAGAGGCGAGTGTACTAAAACCGACGGCTTATCCACCTGAAAGTTATTAAATAACTTGATCAAACTAAAGTAATATAACATAGGCCAAACGACACACTAAAGTTGGGTGTGGGTAAATAGGTAAAGATGGGTGATTGTCACCACGTCTGCAACTTGCAACTTGAACAGACAGATGGCGGTGTATCCATCCGGAGTAGAATCGTACCTTCCCCTGTACCAGGTGCCATAAGAGGCGACTGAGGTACCAGAACCGACAGATAGCGGTATATCCATCCCAAAAAGTGTAACTCAAATGCACAGGGCGGGGATGGGCAGCAGCATCTCCGTCGTAAAAACTGTTTTCTGCAAATGCCAACATGCTTACCTTGGCAATAATGGGCAAAATTCCTTCTTTCTTGGGGAAGCCCGGCAGTGGACTTCCAAAGGCTGTTATGATGACGATGATGATCGGATCGTAGCGAGACATAGGCTCGAGAGCCATCGTTGGTTAATTTATTGTCCCCAACAGAGGCGGAATAGTACAGCAGTGCTAGAGCGATCGGTGTTCGCTCGATAGACAGGGAACGCAGGTGTTCGCCAATGCGTGATAAGAAAATAATGTGTGTGAAGTATTTGCGATTGTGGAGAGTTAGCAAAAGTGCGACTGAGCATTGAAAAAGTTATGCTTTCAGGCGGAAAAACGTTTTTGTTTGTATGTTATGAAGTCAGCAAATACGCATACGGCCCGCTTGATGGTAAACGTGACCGCAGCCAATAGGCACTACTGTCACAAGGATATCACTAGCGTGTCGCCAAAACTGTGATCTGAAGATACTATCTCACCTTTTCTTAGTAAATTCGCTGCCACTTTCACCCTTCAAACCGGAATGCAATAATGCACAACAATGCGATCACTGCCATTTGGCGGTTGAAATAGGTGAGAGTGAGGTGTTCACCGCCTATCTCACTCTTCAAACTGGAACACAGCAATGCGATCACTGCTATTTGGCGGTAGAAATAGGTGAGAGTGAGGTGTTCACCGCCTATCTCACCCTTCAAACCGGAACACAGCAATGCGATCACTGCTATTTGGCGGTAGAAATAGGTGAGAGTGAGGTGTTCACCGCCTATCTCACCCTTCATACCGGAACACAGCAATGCAATCACTGCTATTTGGCGGTAGAAAGAAGTAAGAGTGAGGTACCAATGCCGACGACCTTTGTAAGAGGTTTACAAGTAGATAATCGTAAAAAAATGCGCGCGACGCAATTCTTCAAATTTGTTTCGACCAAACCTCACTATTGATAAGACGACAACGTCATCACGAGGAACAATAACAAAGATTTATCTTCAGTTATACTATACTAGCGGCTTCTCCCGGCTTCACGTGTGAATAGTTAATTTGTACCCCGTATCCTCCTGGATCTATGGTTTATATATATAGTTACAGAAAACGATGGGAAATATGGCGTAAGCAAACATGGATAAAATATTGTCAGGAATTTTATTTAATTTTATAAAATAGTTGTAGTACACTTCGAACTGCCCTATCACATTTTCTTCGTTTATGTCCATTTAAAGGTTGCCTGGAAGAGAACGCTCTGAGCGATAAGGCCGCCAATTGTATTATATTTTACAAGTTTTTTCTTTGTTTTTTTATGTTATTATCTGTATACAATAAAGAGTATTATTATTATTATTAATTGAATTTTTTTATTTATTTTATTTTTGCCTTTATGATCACCTACGTCTAATTATGGCTTTTTTCTTATGATACTATATCCTAATTTAGATTATAGCCTTCGGTAAGCATCTCAGCACTCCCACAACACAAAACCCCTATACGCGTGCGGGCAAAATGCGACATGCGCTAGACATACAGTGTCTGGTACTCATGTTAATAAAAGTATTTAACTCATTCATCATCACCATCATTAAACCAGCCACGGGACGTTCACATAGACCTCCTGAATAAAGGAGGGTTAATTTTCAGTTGTGGCCTGGCCTCTGACATGCCATGGTCGAAGCGTTGACACGCTCACTCACGCAGTCGATATTAATGTAGGCATAGCTCTTTAAGTCGGTAGCCCAATATCATTGGGTGGGTACTAACTAGACCATCCTGGGGTGGTCCCAATTCACTCGGCAACCCTCTATATACGCCTATGCACAATTGCCGCGCTGGATAGGTGTGGTGGCGAGCACAGAGCTCAGCTTCGCGACGAGATTGCTGCCATATCCATCCTCGCTTAAATTTGAGCGGGGATGGCAGCTAAAGCTACAGCTATTATACTGTTTTGGTACCGCCATCTGTTGGTTCCTCACGACACCTAGTAAAGGGGGAGGTACTACTCCTCTGCAGGCATAAAACATTAAACACATTTAGTCAAGTCCAAAGATCGAACAAAAGATGTTTAAAAGAAGCGTTTGTAAGCCGTTAATACCCGTTTATTGTGAATATGAACCTGTAAATGTGAGAAAATATTTCGTCGAAAAGCAAGTAAGTAGATACATAAAATTATTATTCATATTTCCCTTGTATATTCCAATGGGAATAATGTACATTCTGACATTGCATTGTAATTCTATGAAGGCTGTGTAACTTAATGCGAAAGTGCGAAAGTGGAACAATCGAGGAAAGCGATAAGGTAATTCGACGCGATATAGCAAGTGTCGCGTTTTATAAACACTGATATATGTAGTCTTGTAAATGTTTCTGAACTAACTTCAGCCAGCGGTTATGTTTGCGTAGAAATTTTCGGGAGAAATTGTCTTCTACAGAAAATCATTTAAATTTAAATCTAGATCTATCCCACACTATCTATTTGTTATTCTAAAATCTAGACTATTTATAAACATTGTGCCGAATTTCGTCAAGATCCATTCAGCAGTTATGGCGTGAAAGAGTAACAAAAATAAATTTATAACTACTTTAAAAAATTTACATCCATAATAGAAGTAAGGATTAAGATAATTACAGTTATTTATTTATGAGGTACAAAGGTCATCTGCATTATATATAGTTTAAATAGTTAGAGAGGCAGTGAAATTATTGGGTAATGTGACATAATACCTTCAAGTCACAAGATCGGTAACGCGCTAGCGATATCCTTGTGATATTACAAGCGTCTATAGGCTGCAGTGACGATTGTTATCACGCGGACCGTATGCTTGTTTGTCGACGTCGTCAATAAAAAACATAGTCATAACCAGCTACAAAGACTTACTTATTATTTCATTAGATGTAATTCACGTTTTTTTTGTTATCATATGTCAATGGGTTTACGTCAAAGATAATGTTCTGCGCTGTCATTATACGAGATGGTTATAAAGTGAAGCTACTCTGGTTTGATTTGGTTATCAAGACGCAGGGGCGGGTCAGAAGTCATGGCGACTGGCTGGTGCGTGCAATCGATTGTGGCAATAATCGAGTTGCCGGAATCTTCTCTGTTTACATTAGCAGACAGGCTAGCAGCTATTCGCACCTATGTATACATATACAATATCTGAACTAATTTAAAAATATACCTAAATAAAAACGGCTCACCAGGTTTAAATACATCGTTGTTAGAATGCTACATCTTTATTGAGTAACGCAAACTATATTATATATAAAAAATATCTACGTAATTAATATATATAATGTTGTATGTTTGTAACAAATAAACACAAGCTACTGAACAGATTAAAAAAAATATTTTATGTTCATGGAGGCCGTGAAGTACCGACAGAGTAGAATAGTACCTCCCCCTTTACCAGGTGTCGTAAGAGGTCAGGAAAGTACCAGAACCGTCAGATGGCAGTACTCCAAACAGTGCAGTTCAAATTCACAGGGCGGAGATGGGCAGCAGCGTCTGTGTCGCAAAAGCTGCACTCTGCGATTGTCAACACGGTTGCCCAGCGTGGCAATTATGGGCAAAGTCCCCCTTTCTTGTGGAGGCCTATGTCCAGTGGACTTCCAATGGCTGGTATGATGATCCATGAAAAGCTACATTTATACCATCGGTGGCGTTGGAATTGACGTTTAAATAGGCCAGCATTAAGTTTGTGCAAAAAAAGATTAAAAGCAAGTTATATTTTATTTCCGTGTTCAAACGGATTACCGTTTTTCTCAAAGCAATTCTTTCAATGGTAATTTTTAATTTACTAAGAATTATATTAGCATTAAATCGAATAATTATTTTAATATCATTATCAAATTAATAAGCCTTGGTGTTAAATCCGATTTATGCGAGACTTTATTCATATTTGAAATAGCTATATAAAATATAGGCTAGGCGAGGCTATATGAATTTGGACCCTCCTTTTTAATGAATGAAAGAAAGAAATATTTTAAGAAGGCTATATTTGTTCGCAATAAACATTAAAATTTTCCTCTTTTTTCTAAAATCAGTCGTTACTGATAAAAATGTTCAACTGAAAGAGGTATACGTTGACAGCTGCGGTAATATTAACTGTGATACAGCTGTCAGCGTCCTCCACCCGAGGTACATAACAAAATTGAAGCGCATACAAAATAAAAAAAAAAAACTTAAAGAACAATAATAATTTTTTCAGTTTACTAAATGTATGTAGTAGAATGTTGATTTATCATTATTCGCGACTTGGCTGACGAAATTATGTGGTAGATTCCAACGCCCTGTCAACATATTACGCACAAACGGATATTACAACTTTATAAGACTCGTAGTAACGAGTTATACAAAAATAAATAGTATTGTTCTATATCAAAAGGCAGTGGCGCCTCTACGAATAGTGTGGAAAAAAAACTAAATTTTGACATTAAATTTGGATGTATAAGCTTTTCATGATAGTTTTTTAGAACTTTTTAACTTGTAAAGGTTTGTCACGGAGGAATATAAAAACTTTGTTAACTACTAGTTTCGTTTAAAGTATTATTTTATTTCTTTTGTCTGTCTTGTAGGGTACCGTTAGAGTAGAATAAATCTCTGTTCTGGTTGTTGCAAGAACCGACTGAGGTACCGGAAGCGACAGATAGCGGTTAATATCTCCTTGCTGGTGAAGCTCAAATGCAATTGGACGGGGATTGTTTACAGCATCCTCGATACGCAGCTACGTTCTGCAATATTCATCACGTGTGCCCAGCGCAATTATTAGGCAAAGCCCCGTAATAGTAATAAATTTCTCCGAGACGTGTAGGTTCAAAAGTGGACGTGTTGCGGTTGATAAGATGACGATTTTAGAAGAATTTTTTCTTTCTCAAACCAGTGCTATATACAAACTATCAACACAAAAGACGGAATTTTCTATATATCAACTGCAACTGACTACAGAAACTAAGAAAGGTGCGCATAAGCACGGAAATAGAATATATAGAAAATGGTAAAACTTACCTTCAAAATCAGCACGACTCTGTTGAGCCTCTTAATGATCTCCATGGTGTGCCCCTCATCCAGCCCCTCGACGTCCAGCAGTGACCTGATCGAGTCCACCTCAAAGATGATCTGCTTGAACCATAGCTCGTACGCTGGAAGTCGATAGCTACATTTAAATGTTTGGATTTCTTATGTCTTCTATTGCTTATGTCTTCTAAAATTAAAAAAAAACATGCTGCATCTGATACATTAACCTGACTCCGAAATAAGTCGCTCAAAGCACTTACATATTCCAATCAACAGAGGAATCCCAAATATAATGTCTAAATACTTATATTGAACACCCAGACACAGAACAAACACAATAATCATCATAATATAAATATTTATCCCGGGTGGGGATCGAAGAACCCACGACTTTTGGCGCTCAAGATAGGAGTACTACCATCCACGCCAATGGGCCCTCCAATATCTCATATTATAATATGGCCGAACGTCGGATATACGAACGGTTTTTTTAATTAGACTCATTCGACAAACAAGCGTACGGACCGCGTGATACTAAGCACCACCGTAGTATATACACACTCGCACTATCACAAGGATATCACTAGCGCGTTGCCAACCTCGTGACTTAAAGATATTATGTCACATAACGCAGTAATATAACCTCTATCACCCTTCAAACCGGGCCACAGCAATGCGTACACTGCTGTTTGCGGAATAGGTAGGAGTGAGGTACCAATTCAGACGACCTATATATAAGATCTACCTCTATCAAAAGTATTGCTAGTTCTTCAGATAAACTTGATTGTTATGTGTTTTAATACGTACATTGCAACATTCACTCTATACGCAGCCGACGGCGTGGAGTAGCGACCGGGATGTGTTTAACATGTCTGTTTTTTTCATGTAAGTTCTGAAGAAATTATATCTGAATTACTCCGACTTAAGTTCCAGAGCAAACGGGGAAGTATGCGGCGCGGACTATAACTGAGCAACGTGCCTAAGGATTGCCCGCTCGCACTAAGAGACTTCCGCATGAAGGATAAAAACTTTTTAGGCCAAAACGGACGGACGAACTACCGTATCGATTCCATAATGTCATAATCACCGGTTGTTTCTATTCCATAATGTCATAATCACAGCACAAACGTGGCACGTAGCACGGTTAGTTAGATAAACATGTATCTAATTAAGAGTATTTCCCCATGTATATTTAAACATATTTAAACGCGAATCTTAGGCTTTAAATATACGGTAAAAATTTCTTGATATTTCTGTGGCATTCCTACTAAAGATGAGGCTTAACTCAATACAAATCTTATTTTTTTCGAAAAAATAATAATAACACGCATAATATCCCATACCTTGACTTGAATCCGAGATAAGTCGCTTAAAGCTCTTGTGTTACGGATATTAGACAACAGAGGAATTACAAATATACTACTTAAATTAACAAAAACATCTATTGATATTTATTTATAGGTAATGTATGCTTATGTTTATATTCTTGTATATACTTGTATATATGTATATATATATATGTTGTTCATAATGTACGCGGAATGTGCTCAGAAGATTTCATCGGTGTCGAACTTTTTTCCATGTATAAATATTTTTAATTAGGAATTGTGGTATGTTGTGATCTTATGCACGTATTATAATTTTTTAAACTCAAGTTTTAGGTATTATGTTTTTGTTGCATATGTATTTTTAATTTAGTAAATAATTGATTAAAAATATAGGTCCACTTATTATTTGTATATCCATAATTTAATTTTAGGTTGGCTGTTGTTATTTTTTTAAATAAAATAATAATAATAATATATATATATATATATATATTATTATAACACCGGGCATATTCCCGCCTATACGGACTTAAATATACATTATGTCATATGTTGATCACGCATGAATTATTGTTCAATAACAAATTTTACCAACATTGGTTTTAGTAAAAGTTATACTATATTTACAATATGATCAAGTAGCAATGCAGACTGCCATTATCAGAGGTCTACCTCGGGTAGATCAGTTCTATTTATTTAAACGAAGCTTGATTAGAATGATAGATATCAATACACAAACGTCGCACGAGTTATTATTATTTTTAATATTTATTCATAAATGTCATTCATTGATATGAAAAACATATATAAATATAGTTATGACAGAATATTTTTTTTGAAATAGCTACTTACATATAAATGTTTCTTATACACTCATTTGCAAAAAAAACGGGAACCTAAGATATGAGCCATTTTAAATGTTACAATTGGTTTGTTTGATAATTATAGGTAGTTTTACTTTCACAATTTTGTAAATTAATAAGCAAAGATCGTTTTCGTCAGTATTATCATAAAATTTTGATAAAATTTATGGGTTTTAATGCTAAAGTTCACTAGTAGTGTATGCTCGCTAGTAGAGCATATGCTCGTGAACTAAAAGTTAACAATGATTTTTGTTTCTTTTTTCTTTAATAAAGTAAAAGCAGATAAATGTTTAGTATTGAGTGTGACCCCCTCTAGCTAAAATCACAGCTTGAATTCGTCTGGGTATGCTAGCGAGGATATCCCGGATACTTGCTTGCGGAATACGTTCCCACTCCGCGGTAATCACTTTCTTCAGCTCTCTGATGGTCTGCGGAGCCGGTTGTTCTGATCTGATACTGTTTCAGAACGTCCCAGACATGCTCTATAGGATTGAGGTCGGGACTTCGAGCTGGCCAATCCAAACGACGAATGCCGACCTCTTGCAGATACGCTTCCACGTCGCCAGAACGGTGCAGGCGAGCGTTATCATCCATAAAAATTGATTCTTCGCCTAAAGCGGCCAATGCGGGTTGTGCATGAGGTATAAGAACTTCCGTTAAGTCCAGTCAGTGAGCCGTTTTCAATGAAGACTAACTCTGTACGATCTATTGAATTTATTCCTGCTCAAAACATAACAGAACCCCTACTATAAGGTGTGATTTCTTTAAAACAAGCCTCTGCAAAGCGTTCTCCTCGAATTCGTAGCACTCGCCGAACAGAGATATCCTGGCTTCATCGGAGAACAATACCCTATTGCAGTCTTCTTGAGTCCATGACTCACAATTTTGAGCAAACCTAAGCCTGGCAACTCTGTGCTCACGGAGTAGATTACTGCGTATAATGGCCGCGAGCCTCCTCCTGACCGTCCATAGACTTATATGCACATTTCTTACGTCTTCGAGGTTGCTCTTAAGGTCCACATACGAAGACTTGCGATTTCTCAATGCGCGACTCACAAGAAAACGATCATCCCGTGGTTGTTACATGGTTTTCTTCCAGAACCAGGCCTTCTCTAGACGGAACCGGTGTCTCGATACCGCTGCCAGGTCCTTTGAACGGTCGAGCGATTCACACTTAGCCTCTGAGCCACGAAGCATTGGCTGCAACCCTATTCGAGCAGCGCAATAATTTTGGTAGCTTTTACCACTTTCTATAAAAGTTATGAAAACCGATATTATCTTTTGGAACTTCGCACCAAAAATATAGTATAAAAAGTGGTTTTCTGTACAAACGAAATTTTAATTTAGAACGTACTGTTATAAACACTACGATACCACGACGAAACCGGCCAGTAACGTGTACAATTGATTGAAATCATTTTGGTACCGTATTTTTTTAAGGAAGAATTAAAATCAAAACCGCCCGTTTTTTTGCAAATGAGTGTATAAAACATAAAATATTATATAAAATCAACATAAAAATAAAACAAACAGCCAATAAAATAAATTTACAATATTTATTTCGTGTGATAGCTTACAAGTTGTCTTATCAAGCTAAATTTTTTTGGACGTATTGCTGGACTACTCAGACATCAATTTCAGCGCCAAAGGGGGAGAGGACGAGGTTTATGAGCGATCCTGTGCCCGTGTTAAGAA
Organism: Heortia vitessoides; assembly: GCA_020976665.1. Lineage (NCBI taxonomy): Eukaryota > Metazoa > Arthropoda > Insecta > Lepidoptera > Crambidae > Heortia > Heortia vitessoides. Next base: position 11,075,412 of record JACJUM010002279.1, on the reverse strand, counting down.
AGGGTCTCACCTTGCGGGTCGCGAGATTTGATATTTAAAGGGCTATAGTGTTAATGTAGCTAAGTACACTTGCACCGAACATTACCTTGATGTGTGACAATGAACAGGTGCTCGTCGTGGACTGGCTTTGAGGACTCCGCGCTGAGCATCCGCTGCGCGCCCAGCAGCTTGTCCAGCATGAGATACTCGCCGTACAGCATGCCTGCCTCCGTGAGGTGTTCGCCATCTTGGCCTATCTCGTCTATAGCTGACCTGGGGATAATAAAATATGTACTAGGTGATGGAATCATTTTTTGCTACCAGTTTTACCTGTAGGTCCTGTTCTAGTGACTTGCGTAATGAAACCTGATGGATCTAGTTCTTATTTTAAATTAGGGTTCTCGGTTATTGAATAATATTGCAATCAGGTAAACTTAACTTAGAAAAAGTATTGTTTCTTTTGACGATTTAAGTGTGCCTAAGTATTTAAATAAAGATATTATTGAATATGAGTTAAGAATAATAATTATTTATACAGCATCTCATGTATTAGCCTAACTCCGTGGTAATTCACTTAAAGCAAAGGTACCAGACAATAGAGGAATTACAAATATAATACTTAAATACATATTTTTAGTCTATATGACACAGAAAAAATGCAAATATCAAGGTTAGTGGGTCCCAAGTAGGTATATAGGCAATGTTGGAGTGACTAGGGGCGGCATCTGCTTCACAATTTAAAATATTGCGCAGTTTTACATTGTAACTATGGGTTTTTACCTTCTAGTATTTACCTCTACGGATTAATCATATCTAACTTGGGGTCATAACTAATAAAATTATTTAGATTTGAGGCTCAGCTACAACACTAACCTTAATTTTCAAAGATCTCAAAAGAAAATTATTAAAGTCTTATTTCAATGTACCTTCCACACACCAACTAATCATACATATAAAAAAATATATTTAATCTATCTCAGTTAAACAAATTAAATGCACGCATCTAAGTAAAAAATCTAGTTACAAATTCTATCAAAAGTATTATAAGAATATGCTGTTTATAGAAGGCAACCACCACAATCTCCGAACCAAAAATAAAGCACAATTATCGGCGCGTAGAACTTACTATGGAAAGAAGACTGTACTGTTCGAGAAGCACAGCTATTCAATAAGCTACCTAACACCGCAAAAGAGTGTAAGAACATAAATATATTTAAAACTAGGATAAAATTGTATCTACAGTTAAGTACCGGCTAATTGTATATTTTTATTTAAACCATGATATCTCATAATAAATTAAATGTATGAAAATAAAGATCTTTAAGCTTAAACATTATTCAATTTCCAAAAAAAAATCCTTCAACACTTTCAAATTGTCAAATAAAAATTAAGCCATAAGTATCGGCAGTGTTGCCAGAATGTTGGAAGAGGCGTCTAAATTACCAGAACCGACAGATAGCAGTATATCTATCCACAACAATGTAGCTCAAATGCTCAGGGCGGGGATGGGCAGCAGCATCTTTGTCGCGATAGCTGCACCCTGCAATTGCCAACACGCTTGCCCAGCGCAGCAATTATAGGCAAAATCCCCTTTTTCTTGGAAAGGCCTATGTCCAGTAGTGGACTTCCAATGGCTGATATATGATAATGAACATTAATATTTGCTAGTACTTAAATAAATATTTATAAAGAGTTACATAACACATAGGTAATTTAATTAGGTCCTCCTTAAACTAATCTGCCGGCACCAGATAGCTAACAAAGAACTGACTTTAATTAGATATTAACTATCACATAAAATTGATTTGTAAACATAAATATCGACAGACAGATGTGTATCAAGCAGATCACAATTGTCAGGTTCGAGGCCCGACCAGAATTACCGGTTCAGCAACGAATGTGGTATCAACCGGTAATGAGACGAAGAGACATTGCACTGTCATGTGGCAACCACGTGTTGACTGATGGGCCCGTATATTATTAGTGGTGGTGATATGGTATAAATGGGCGCAAGATTTTGTATTTTAAGTAAATTCACACATAAGTCGCTTAAACCATTTGTGTAACAGTCATCAGGCAATAGAGGAATTACAAATATAACACTTAGATATATTTAACACCCAGAGACAGAATATATACAAATACATACATACATCACGCCTGTGTGTCAGAGACTATGGACCTCTACTTGTTACGATCTTGGCATATCTCTCTTGCTTCTCTTACTCGCATAAGAGCTTTCGAATCGAACCCACGGCCTTTGGCACACAAGAGAAGAACACTGCTATCTGTGCCAACAAGCCTGTCAATTATAGTTAGTTATAAGTAAACTCCTTGACCCGTTAGTGTACCGGTAAAGTAGAATAGTACTTGTATCTCCTCATGTACCAGATGTCGCAAGGAGCAGCTGGAGTACTGGGGCCGACAAATGGCAGTATTTTTGTTTATTACACAAGGATATCACTAGCAAGTTACCAACCTTGTGATTTAAAGATATTATATCACATTACCCAGTAATTTAACACCCTTCAAACCGGAACACAGCAATGCAAACACTGCTATTTGGCGGCAGAAATAGGTGAGAATGAGGAACACATTTAGGAGATCTTTCTGTGAGGTCTTCCTTATGTGTACCTCAGGGAATTTATAGTGAACTCGAGAACAAAATAGATTAAAGACATTTGATAAAGTAAGTGTAAGTTGATCTCTAGCCGTGTGTACTAGCGGTTCTAAAATAGCGGAACCCTAATAAAGTAATTATGATACTAAAAGTAATTATATTACGAACTATCAATCATAAAGATGTAAGTTTTGTTCTTACTGTATTTTGACTGTCTGCCAGCACGAACAGGGCAGGGCAATGACCTTTCCGCATAGTGAAATTAACAAATGATTATTATTTTAATATTGTCGAACATTTACGTGTTCATTACTCATGATAAAATTAACTCTTGACGGCGTAACTAAAAAAGTCGAACCTAAAATATAATGTTATTTAGTTATTAATGCAATAAAAGGTTTTAAACAGAATTATAAACCAGTTTAAAAGTGGTTTTATTATGATTACGTGTTAATAGATACTGAATATGTTAAATATTATCAAAATAGAAGCTGTAGGTGTTTAATATTATTATTTTATTATTACTAATATATTTGACTAGCATTTTACTACTTTGATAATGTAGCTTATATATTTAAGCTTATATATTCAGCAGTTGACTTCCAATCGTTGAGGAAACACGGAATGTATGTCTCGCTGGCAGACAAATAGGCAACGAAAGGCAAATAGTTTTTGCACACACCGATAGAACCGTTAAGTTAATAATACATACGCATGTTGTATAGCGATTTTATTATTTTTTCAATCAAAGAATAGTTTAGTTTAGTATTTTAAAGATCGATTTGGTTTAGATTTTGGATGTTGTGACAACAATAGAGAAAGGAATTTTGATATAGTCTCGACATATAGAAAGGATAATAAGGAGTATAAAAATAGAATGACTGCACAAGCGAAAGTGAATGGAAGAATTGGTATAGGTAGGTTGTTATACGTTCTAGGCGCACAGACCTTAACTAGGTTGAAGAGATATTAAAGAAGGGTCAAGTCAGACGTGCCACTAATAAAAGAGAATGTAATAAAGGCAGCGAAAGTGGTGTGCCAACATCGTAGCAAGTGGATATCCATAGTGTCTGCCTAGCACAATAATATATAGACACGGCATTTTTCAAAAACTGTCGCCTGCAGTTTTTGTTTTCTTCCGCGGCTTCTTAATTGTTTGGAAATCAAACATTTATACTGTATTCTATCTACTTTCTATAGGTGATGAATTTACACTAATATGTCAGTTTAATATTCAATTTCAAACTTAATGTCTCGCATTTAAAGATTAACATCAATTGTTTATTATGTTCATTTTCTAATCCGCTGTGTTGGATGGTGCTACTTCCTAGTCTAGTTGGATATATGGCAAAATATGGATTTGGAGAAGAGTGTGTCTTTCACCGTGACAGTTTATACAGACGTATCAAACTTGTTTTGTGTTACTAAAATAAATAATAATAAATGTTCTTGTGTGAGGAACCACCCTAATCATTTTCCAGCATCATTGGATGTTTACGAATCTTTCGACTGATTACGTCCGTCGATAAGGGTCACTTAAATTATTTAATAGCTATTATCTCACTGTTTACGATTACATTTACATTTGTTTTGTACTCTTAATCTATTTAAATGCTAGATAGACATTTCTAACAGCAAAAACAGTAAAGCAATCAATTGTGACTTAAATTCATTTCATATTTTCAATAAATAAGAATTAAATTATAAAGTACCTTCTGTCTTTTTTGTAAATTTTACAATTTTAAATGTAAGATATATTGTCATTACACCCATGCATAAGTAATTATCCAATAATTATTCTAGGGTAGGAAAAGATAGGTTTAAATGAACTTCTTTTGTAGTTTTTTTTTATTTCCGTTGACATGCTAGGTAACGGCTTAAAAAAAATTAAAATAGAATGCGACATGAGCCCGGGACAGCGCGATTTAATGTAAAGATACAATCGTTTTTATTACGAATGAATAATATAAATATATTTTTGTATGAAATCAGTGCATATATTAAATATATATAATATAATAAAATTTCACCAAAACATTATTGATGTAATTTCAGATTAGAAATGAATATTAAATAAAAATAATTTTATGGTTGCCATAATGTAAACCTCATTAGAAAAAAAAATTGTTACTAACCTCATTGGACAAGCCATTTCTACGGAGAATAAAAAAACACACCACAAATAAAAACACGGAATTTAAAAATGGAACGCGTGCGGTCGGCAATGGCGCGCACTTTCGCAGCCGCGTCACACGATACTGACGTTACGGTGGCTACACTACTCACTGGTGGTGTGAATTTCGTCATCCCCTTGATAATGTGTAATTCAAAACCATGCGATATTGATTGAACGGCTTTCGGAACCATGTAATTAATGCACAATTTGATATAGTGTGAACCTGCTAAAAGATGTGTAGGTACCTATATATGATAACCATGACCTCTATTATTTTATTTTTGTTGACTCCGCTTTTTGGCTTAGGCGTAATATTACTCACTATAATGAATTATCATATCATATATCATTCTATGGCTGATTAAGGCCTAAAATTTAACTTAAATTTTGAACTAGGCCTGGTTTCGGACCGGTTTACAAGTTGTAAATTACAGAAGAAGGACCGTACAGAGCGTAGACCAATCATTAAAATGCGTGCGAAATAATTTTCGTCTGTGATACTTTTAGTAATATGATGCAGAAGGCATTTTAGATCTATATTTATCTTGACATCTTTGATGAATTTAACATCTGACTTTATAATTAAAAGTGTTAATGATGTGATTTAGTTTGATTAGAATTAAGATTGATCTAAGTATGTTGCTTTTTCTAATGGTGGCATTTAGATAACTTATTAAAGTAGTCAAATACTTATTGAAACATAAAAAATACTTTTTTGGCACAAAACATAATCTATTGGTCTGAAAAAATAAATCAGCGCTTTAAAAGTGCAATAAATTAATCCGTTTTTAAAAGGCTATCGTAACATATTTGACATAAATTAATGCGTAATACTTCAGTCCTACATATTTACTTATATAAGTATTTGATTAATGACTTTAAAGACGTAGATAATTTAATTCAACAAAATTTTCTCAGATTTATATATTTGCTGTAAGGTACCGGCAGAGTATAGTACCTATCACTGCACCAGGTGTCGTAGGAGTCGACTAGGTTACCAAAACCGGCAGGTGGCGGTATATCTATATATATAGGTATGTATCCGAAACAGAGCAGCTCAAATGCACAGGGCGGGGATGGGCAGCAACATCACCTTCTTGAAAGCTGCGCTCTTCGATTGCCAACACGATTGCCGAGCGTGGCAATTATGAGCAAGTAACTTTCTGTCTTGTCCAGCAGTGGACATCCAATGATTGGTATGGTGAGTATGATGATAACGATGAGGCTGCCTGACTTTGAAACAGGGAGCGTTTTTGTACTTACTACAAGTTCTAATTCACAAAAGTATGTGATCGGTTTTTTTAATTCTTTTGGCTGTGAACAGGCAAAAAGCGTTCTATACGTGCTACTCATTTTGGATATCATTTTTGCAGATATCTAAACGGTCCTATTTTTCCATTGTTTTGACTATAAAAAGCTGTATTACAATAAATAAGATCAATTGCCGTTTAATATGCTTCAATTGGCTTGATATCGAGTTCACAGGCGGTCTATACGTCGTTTTAGTATCGGTGATGTCAACCAATATCATCACAACTGCTTTTCCTTCTATATTTTACAACAGTCTAAACATATCATCTAGTAAGTAGGTACATTTAGAGTATATCGGATTCTTGTATTGTTAATAGACAGTGGGTTGAACCAAATTTTGACCTTAGTTGTATGCGAATGACGGGATTGTATGTCTTCAAGTTTATCTAAATTTTAATACTTCCGTTGATTACCTCATTGGCGTATTGTTCTTTTTACGAATAAGTCTACAAACAAGAATTCAATCCGCGTAATAGTACGCGTCACTGCAGCCCAATCGCTAGTGATATCACAAGGATATCACTAGCGTGTTGCCAACTTGAGACTTTAAATTATCACTTTACCCAATAATTTCACTGTTTCTTTGTCACGTTTCAAATCGGAACACAGCAAATTTTGCACTGCTGTTTAGCGGTAGAAATAGGCGAGAGTGAGGTACTATTATACTAATTCTAGAAAGTTTAGGAGTGGGATTCCCCATTCATTTGTTTCTTTGCTACTTTCTGTATAAACCCCATTTAAAACAGCCCAGTCGTTTTGAAAATATTTAACCCGGAACAAAATGACAGATAGAATAACAAACATTTAATCAACTGTTATTTTAATGAGAAAGACCTTGCAGATGTCCATTTAAATTTAGAAGTTGTTTTCTTGACATATATTTGCAATTTTAACGTATATGTAGTCGTCGTCATTTCGTCGTTGGACTTTTATGAAACAGCTTCCAAATAATTTAGAGATTCATTAGGAGGCGGAGCAATAATGGTTGATAGCTTAAATCATCATCGTTATGATGTTATCAGTCAGTGATATGGTCATGGGAAGCCCACTGCTGGACATAGGCCTCCCCAAGAAAGGGGGAATTTTGCATATAATTGCCGCGCTGGGCAAGCTGTTGGCAATCGCAGAGTGTAGCTTAACGACGGGTATGCTACTGCCCGTCCCCGCCCAGTGCATTTTAGCTACACTGTTACAGATAAATATACCGCCATCTGTCAGTTTTATTACCTTAGTCGCTTCTTCTTATACCTGGTACAGGGGGAGACACTATTCTACTCCGCCGGTACCACATGGCAATTAACTTTAATAATCTACCGAAATACTTATCTCTATTGCCTCATATTCTGATTCTGACGCCATCAGGAGTTGCAAATAATCAGCAATTGAACGAATGTCGCGGCTTTTACGCAGCGTAGCGCATTTATTCAGCTGTGTTTATGTTTTCCTAACGTGGCTAATGCCAAGGCCGTAACGGTTATTGCCATTAATGAATTTCTAATGTTTTTAACATTGATTTCAACTACAATACCTGTTGTTGAGATTGTTGTGATAATACTTATATCTACACTTCTATACTAATTTTATAGAGGGGATTTTATGGAAGGGTTTGTATGTTTTTTGTTTGTTTATTTGTTTAAACGCGCTAATCTCAGGATTATTAAAGAAGATTATTAGATTAGATTAGATTATTAGAAAAAAAGAATTATTAAAATCGGACCAGTAGGGTCCGATTTTAATAATTCTTTTTTTGTTGGATAGTCCATTTATAGAGAAAGGCTTAAGGTTATATAAAATTACGCTAAGACCAATAGTGAGTGAAGCGTAAATGAGAAATGTTGCAAAAACCGGAAAAATTATTACATTTGAGGTCTTTCGTCGCATGCGCTGCATGACAAACGGTTTAAGGTATTCAAAAACTATGTATGAAAGAATTATTCCTTTTTAATAATAAAAAAAAGTCCGCGACAGTATATGTCTATCTCTCAAGATTTACTCATAATAACATTATTTCGTTCGCCTCACCGCCGCGAGGGAAACTTTATGCCAACTTTTAAAATCCAGGGGCAAGTTTATCATTTGATCGGTAATTTACTTCTAGCTGAAGGTGCACAACCCGAATTTTTGCAAATATATTTTGTGTCTCATGCTGATCAGATATCCTTGCGCTCAAAAATTAACCCAACCTTGCAAACTGATCTTATCGACGCTCTCCAAGCATATCTTCACGATCGTAATATGTACATATATGCGAAGTTTTAAATACAATCTTGAAAATAAATCAACGCATGATTTGAAACTTTTTGTTCATGCTGATGTGAAACCTCCTAACGAGCATCGAGGTCGGTATAATGCACCAATAGTAGATGAAGTAGCTGTTCTTTTAATAAATGAAGATCAGGGTTCCCGAGATATTGTGTTGAATGCTAAAGATGGTCGAAATCAACGAGTTTCTGAAACTCATAGACCCACTACAAACTGAATGATATTATTTAAGAATGTTACTGCAATATGTTCGCGGCCTAATGTCGTTTGAACATCTAAGGACCGTTAATGGTGTTATTTTCAAACTTATCGAGGCGGTTGCAAGGAATTAGGTTTATTCGAGGGAGATATACATAGGCAAAATACCATGTCAGATGCTGTCATATCAAAGCCTGCCTCAAAATTAAGTGAATTATTTACCATCATCCTCATATTTTGCCAGCCATCTGACCCCTTAGAGTTATGGAATAAATTTAAGAATGATTTATGTCAAGATATATTAAACAGAATGCGTAATGAAAATCAGTATATGACATTAGCATATACTGATTATATATATAATGATGGACTTATCATTATTAAAGATAAAATTCATGAAATTTCAGATAAATCTTCAACTAATTTTAGGCTTCCTGCATCAAAAAGGCAACGTAATTCACATGATAATTTGGATCCGTTAGAAGTAGCACTACGGAAGCCGTATGACGTGAATGAATTAAATGAGTATATTACTGAAAATGAACCAAAATTAGTTAATGACCAGATGACGGTATACAATCGTGTTATGTGCAGTATTCGTTTTAATGAAGGAACAATTTTTTTTCTGGATGCTCCAGGTGGAACCGGAAAGACTTTTATTACTAATCTGATATTAGCATAAGTAAAGTCTCAGGGAAAAATAGCCTTGGCAGTAGCGTCGTCAGGAATTGCGGCAACTTTATTAGCAGGCGGACGCACAGCTCATTCCACTTTTAAACTGCCTCTAACTGTTTTTTTACAGAAAGTAAGCGTGTGCTCTATTCGCAAAAATGGCCCTCTGGATAAAGTTTTACAATACGTCACTTTAATTATCTGGGACGAATGTACCATGATCCATAGAGCTCATGTACAGGCTCTAGATAGAACTCTCAGGGATATTGGAAGTTGTGATAAAATTATGGGTGGGATTACCGTTATTAAGATGAACTAGAGCAGACATTGTACGATCTTGCCTTAAAAGTTCAACGTTATGGATGTTTGTCCATAGCTTAAAACTATCTACGAATATGCACATTTGGGGGGAGGTAGCACAAATTTTCCTTTAAAGTTACTTTTAATAGGAGACGGAAAAGTACCTCATTTAGAAAATAAAATTGAAATTGATTTAGCAGAAAGAGTGACTAGCATTGAGGATTTAATATCAAAAGTTTACCCTGATATTGTCGAAATAGAAAATAAAGATTATCAATGGATGTGTCAAAGGGCAATATTGGCGGCGAGAAATAGTAGCGTTGACGAAATAACGACCTAATTTTAACCAAACTTCTAGGCGATATAACTACCTACACATCTATTGATAATGTAATGGATCAAGAAGATGCTGTCCATTACCCACAGGAGTTACTTAATTCTCTAAGCCCGAGTGGCCTTCCACCACATTCCCTCAAGTTAAAAATGGGTGCTGCGATAATTTTACTCAGGAATATAAATCCCCCAAATTTATGCAACGGGACCTGATTTCAAGTAAAATTCCTTCGCAGTAACGTGATCGCTGCAACAGTTTTGACTGGTCCGGCTGTTGGTCAAACAGTGCTTATACCTCGCATCCCAATGATTCCAAATGATTTACCCTTTCATTTCAAAAGAATTCAATTTCCCATGAAGTTATCTTTTGCCGTAACAATTAATAAATCACAGGGGCAAACATTCAAACACATAGGAATCGTTTTACGTCAAGATTGCTTTTCACACGGCCAACTATATGTCGTATTGTCAAGATCGGGTTGCGGGGAAAATCAGTATGTTCTGTTACCACAAGAAAACAAAAGTAAAAATATAATTTATGCCGAAGTACTTTGACCCATGTTTTTAAAAACATTATTTTTTTTACATATTATTAAAAAACATCTTATTTACGATTATACAATAACATAAACCAACCTGAGCAATGAAAAAATCAATCTCGATAGTTTCCGATAACCACGCGAACGAATCGCGGGCACAGCTAGTATAGCATATGTAACAAACAACGATCATATTATTTATTAGAGTCCTAAGTCAAATTAAATAAAAATTACCTATTACCTATTATTATTGGAGTCTGTGTCAGCCAAGGTAGGTTTGTCGTAGTCGCACGCGCGACTTGACGGCGCGTTAGGCGAGAGCTGGGCCGGGGCGAGAGGGCAGCTAGAAAGTGAATATGCCGTGCAGCCGGCCGCCCACGTGCCGCGTCTGTCAAGAGAAATTGCTATGGGACCAAACGGGAAGCACCAGCTTTCAAATAAACAAAAACATCCAAATCGGTTCACCCAGGTGAAAGTGCTGAGGTAACAAACATAAAAAAAATACAGACGAATTGAGAACCTCCTCCTTTTTTTGAAGTCAGTTAAAACTAGCCCTTTGCACTTTAAATGTGTTATTGGTCGAAATATCTGACAGTCATTTTGCCTTTTCGATTTGTCCTCTTAATTATATGAAATGCTTAATATATAAGAAATGCTTTTTCAAGGTGTAAATAGGATGCTATAGAGATTTTATTTATACATGTAAATTGTTTTTTCAAATGCTTGATGACAATATCGTTAGTAGGAAGGCATTTCTCAATTCTTATTATTATCACCCATAAACGACTGCATCAATGCCTTCCTAGGGAATAATAATTTGATAACCAATCTTCTTATAATTTTGCATAGGTACATATTGTCGGGAGTACGGAGAACTATTACATAGGTTATAGGGATAATTTTATAACATAATAAGCGACATATATTCGGTACAAGTTAATTATTTTATCTGACCAAATTGCTAAGAATTGTGTATTAAAGCTTTATACTTATTTATTTCTAAGCAATTGGTTGTTATAAGCAGAGTTATAGACGAAATCAATTGTATAAGTATAAAAGTAAAAATACATTCCATTTTAAAAGATCCCTCCAATAAGCAAGATGAATTAAAAAATATCAATAATTGGTGTTTTATCTACGAGACACTTAATAGTGTGTATATATATATAGCTAAATGTGACTCTAACCTGGTAGCACTTGTAGAAAGCAGATATATTATTTTTGTTAGTGTACAACAGTGTGAACATTTTCGCATTTTATACTATTATAGCGGCCCGTCCCGGCTTTACACGGGTAGACATAAATAGGTATAAAGCTTTAATACACAATTCTGAAACGCCCTTTATTCAACAGTATTTTATACTAATTGTTTTGTTTTTAATGTTGACGGTTGAACAAGTAAATTATACAAAACATTTAGATATAAATCAAAAAAGGTTTATTCACAGTAAGACACGTAAATAGGACCTTTAATAACATAATATTTTTCAGACCTTTAGTCACATCAAAACAATAATCTCTTATGGCAGACCTACGTTAAGTATAAACATTTAATAGTGAAAATAGTCTTCAGAGTTTCAAAGTAACAAACATCGTAATTAATATGGAACTAATGACAGGAAAAACAAAGGTTGAGTTCCGGATTTCAGTACCATTGATTTGCGGATTCGGAAGAATCATTTTTAAATCATCATATCAATTTCCGAAAGATCAGGTTCCAATGGCATGCGAAATTGCATCATGTCTTTAACTTTCAGTCTCATAAACGAAACCCCAAATTTATTAGAACCCATTACTTAAATTATCTTTGCGATGTAATAAACATTTAGTTTTTAACATCCAATAAAACCAGCACGTAATTATTTTCCACAGGTTCACGATTAAGTTTTTTTAAATTTTCTGTATTCTTATTCTATATATCAAAGGCAACTTATCCTCATCAAGCTCTTCTTCATCGTCTAGTCCACTCAAATCAGTTTCACTTAAGCACTTGTTTTCTAGCTCATCTTTCTCGGTACTTGTTTCAGGATCTGGTTTAGTCTTAGCCTTTTTAGAATTTCTTATTCCCTTTTATTCAGATAAAACCAGTCGCTTAATTGCTTTTGCCGTAGATTTTTTTTGTGCCTTTTTACGATCTTCATCTATCTGGTCTTTTTCTGGGGAATCCGTTGCAATCATGCTTTTACTGAGCTTTCTTGGTTTACGCTTTCCAGTCCGTGGCCCAGCATTCAAAGCAGGCATAAACTCCTCACGAGTTACAAATTTAGATTGAATACCAGAACTTCCAGGTTTTGCTTCAATAAGTGGCGGGGTCAAGTCTCTATTCAGTTCACTCCCAGAAATTTCTTCGGAATGCGATGTCATCGCTATATTTGGAGAACTAGATCCTGGTTCAGGAGTCACACCTGCCAGAATTTCCTGGACTAGTGATGTTGCGGTTCCGTTAAATGAATTAAAGTCTAATTTATGTAGCTCTTCTAAAAGTTTTGCGAAATTCTCAGCGGTTACCAGTAAAGACGGACTCTCAGCACAATTCACATCCGATGAAGGACTTCCACAAGTCTTTCTATGTTGTAGTTCCTCAGGAGTGGCAGTAGATATAGATGGCCCTGGTTAATATCTATCTGTGACTGATGATGGCATGAAGTCTGATTCCATAAATGTCTTCGTCATATGGATAAATTTCGCATTTTCTGAAGGCAGATAAAATAATTGTTGGTTTCATGGATTTTGCATATGCTTGACACTCTGTGATATTGTAGATACTCATCGGTTTTCCAGGGTTTTCCATCAACCATGAATCCACAGCGCTGTTGTAATAGATCTTGAATGGACCATACAATCCAACATCAAGTGGCTGCATCTTTGTAGTGGTATGAGGGTGCAGTGTAAGAATCGTTACTCCAGATTGTTTAGCTAGATCTAATGCCTCAATACTGAGGTGCGATTCATGATTGTCCATGATCAATAGAGCAGGGTTCTCTAGGCTTGCAGACGTGTGTTTAATAAAATGCTTCATTACTTGAACAAAGAGTTCCGCATTCATCCACCCAGTTGGAGCCGCGAATCCGAGAGATCCTGGCGGGGCGCCATTAAGCATAAAATGTTTGAAATTTTTTCTTGGGAAAACAAGAACCGGTGGTAATGCTTGCCCCGATGCGCATACGATGTAACATGTTGTGTCGAGTGTCCCTCTTTCACCGCTAGTTATTTTTACATTATTCTGTTACCCTTTTGGTGCCAAGACTTTCTGTGGTTTTTGCAATATGGAGGTAGCAGTTTCATCAAGGATGTATACTCTTCATCCATTGCCAAAATCGGGAAGACGTTCCATAATTTTTTTTAGATTGCTGAAGAAATTCTTGACGGATTCCTTATTAAAAGCTGTTGCACGAGCCAGACTACATGCCTCAGGTTTTTTCAGTGATAGATCTACATGCCTTGACTTGAAAGAGCGAAGCCATTTTTTACCTGCCATTTGTTTTTTCTCCCAAGAGTCAGGACATTTGATATTATTTGTTTTCGCTATTTGGTAGGTGACACATTGTACGTCTCTACTAGTTAGTCCATAAAATTTAAGTGCACAGTCTTTCACGTAAATTTGGAGCGCTTCTTCTTGAGCGTCGGTAAAAAATTTGTTGACGTCATATTTTTATATATCGAAAAAATGTAGCATATCCTACATCACATTCTTTGGCCGCTTTTCTTACGCTTAATCCCTGTCTGTTTAATTGAATAGCTAGAAGCATGTTTCTTGACGTGTGGTGCGCGGCATCTTTGGCAAAAGAGAAAATAATGTAAATACATAAATGTAATTAGCGTTAATATAAGGTAGAATTTTAGTAAGTACAAAAATTTAAAACATGTTTCTTTTTACCATTTATTAGATTTCTACTCATTTAAAAAGAATATCATTAGATATATACTACCTTATTTAAAAAGCAGATATAAACTACACATAAAAAAATAAACTCAATATGAATAACCACATTAATTATAACAGTGGTATACAATAGAACGAGGTAGTATACAATGAAACACTGTTTCATTGTGTCCATCCCCAAACTGTTTCATTGTTGACCACCCGGGTTATATTTTAAAAACCTGAAACATTATCGACTAAAACGGAACGGATTAATATTTCATCACGTAAATGTATGATACTTGTACATTATCACGTTATTCTCGGAAATACGGAACATGCTTATATAATTTTATGAAAAATGTATAAAAACAATAGACAATTCTTACTTCATTGTCGAGAAATCCCAAAAAGTTCCACGAACATGTTCTCTTCCAAGCGGCGTGCACCCAAACTGGGCTGGTTCAAGGGGATCACAAAAGGCTCCAGACAAGACATGGCGCACTTTTTCGCAACCTGTTTAAGTAATAAGCATGCTAACGAAAATGACCATGGATCCCTAATTGGAAAAAAAAATTATGCTTATTTTAAAGCCTCCCTGTACACTACGTTGGCTGTGGTATTTGTAGGTGGCAACGAAGCGTATTGATTTTCAGGAGATTCTACTTGAGAAAGTGCCAAACACAATTGCTCTCGTCGAGTTAGTTACTCGATGCGCTGCGTGGCGGCCGCCGCCGGCATGTATTTTTATTTTAATTTCATGATATCTTTTTATGGTGTAGGCTGCTTAGTTTACTTACCAAACAAACCCTGGCGTTAGAGTTCTTTTATGAACCGCGTATCGGCCGCTGACATGGTTCATGTTATGACGACCACTACCATCAGAGGTAGTAATGACCGGGACCACCTACCGCAGGTTGATAACTCCATCGAAATTATAAATGTACACAAACTACAAAATGAATCGAAGCAGCAACTGTATAAAGTGATTATTTCCTTAACGAAAAGCTTAAATATAGATAAATATCTCAAGTAGGATATTACAAGAGGTCCTAGTAAAAAAGAAAGTAAACAATCTGCACTAATGATTGAATTCTAAACTTCCTTAACGAAAGCCGAAATGCTTCTTAAAACCAAGCAATATATAATCAACAAAAGCAACTCTCGAATCGCTGCAACGCACTGTGAACTAAATGGAAATAACACACCAATATACATATCTGAACTACTCACGAAAAATATGAAGAAAATTTTCTATAAAACAAAGTTATTTGCAAAAAACTCAAATATTGCCTATTGCTGGATTTCGAATGGACGTGTTCTACTTCGCGAAAAGGAACGGGGTCCCTACATAATTGTCAAGAATATAGATCAACTTGCAGGATCAACTTGTAGTGGCTCGGCGTGTATTGAATGCAGTGTCCTTATCCACTATTTAAAATATACACTTTACAAAAACACTATACATGCAATACGCATCATACCTTTATATCCAGCAAATATAATTACTTCTGTTAGTGTAATTTTTAACGAGACACTTGAGTCGGAAAACCAAGTCCTTGCCATTTTTATGAAATACAATAATTTTTGTTTAAAATTAACGGAATACAACCTGTTTGTATTAATGAAATTTATTAAAGATTAGATATGCACGACAATTTTATCACCGATTTGGATAACAGTGAACCTAACACGGCATGTACATATACGCCTGATGTGTTGCAACCAATAATCAAACAGTACAAACAAAAACTCACCATAATGACACAAAATATTAGAAGTATTAGACGGAATTTCAATGAATTCGACATTTTACTAAAAAGACTTGATTTTATTCCGGATATAATTACTCTCACTGAATGTTGGATTACAAGTGACGAAACACTTCCTATACTAAAAAATTATTCCCCACTTGCTATAAAAAATCTACATAACCAAAATGATGTTGTTGTTGTTTTCCTCAACAATAAACTAGATACACATACATACGAACCAGATATATCAGATGCCAATTGTTTAGTTACTATTTTGAATACTACTGTTGCTTTTATATCCTTTCTTTTGGACCTTTCTTAAATACTTTAGAGACACTTCTGCATACTCTAAATAGATATTCTAATATAATTTTATTGAAGATATAAACATTAACATTAATCCTAATTCTGTCAATAAACAAGCATTAGATTATCTGTACCTATTAGCAACATTCGGTCTTACTCCCACACATCACTTGCCAACGCGTATTGATAGTTGCTTGCAGGCAAATAATATGTGATCTAAAGGAAGTAAATTTGTCATCAATCTTCATCAATCATCACAAATCTTCGAAACGAATGATCCTGAACAGGCTATCAACAGTTTAATCACTGTAATAAGCAAAATTATAGTACAAAACTCCATGGAAACCATGAATAACAAATGGTTTGTTAAGATGTGTAAAACACAAAGATAAACTGCATTCAAAATTAAAGAAATCTCCAAACAATTAAATTCTTAAAATATCTTACAATATATACCGAAATTATCTTACTAAAATCATAAAAAAAAGTTAAAATTAGTTATGAAAAAGCACAATTAGAATTGGCTAGCTCTACTAGTGTCAAAAAAACTTGGGAGGTCATAAATAAATTAACACGTTACAAAACAGCCTTCTGCTGTTATAGTTACTCTACTACTAGTCTCTTCCCTCTTAATCTGTATAGTTACTCTGACCTTTTAAAACTTAATAATGACCCAAAAAATCTGTGGATGACATAAACAAGTACTTCTGTGAAGTAGGAAAGACACTGGCAGATAAAGAGCAATTACGAAATCTAAATCGAAAGTTCTTGTGTATTATTGAACACTGATTGCAAGGAGGTTGAAGGAATTATAAACAGTCTCAAATCTAATTGTGCTCATAGTTGGGATAACATTTCTAGCAAAATAGTAAAATATAACGCATTGATATTTGTCTCACTGATTACGCATATAACCAATATATGTTTTGTATCCTCTACTATACCAACAGCACTTAAACTTTCAAGAATTTTTTCCATACCCACAACAGGTGACCTTAAAACTTTTCTTAATTACCGACCAATATCTGTAACCAAACCAGTTTGGTTTTTGGGGAGGAAGATCGACTAGTTATGCGGTATCGGAGCCCACTAATTTCGTGGTCAGTGAACTGAATTATGAAAAAAATGTATTGGGATATTCCTTGACCTTATAAAAGCTTTTGATACCGTATCTATTCCTTTTCTGCTTCGGAGACTTGAGTCTATCGGCGTAAGGGGTGAACAACTCAATCTTTTCAAAAGTTATCTGAGCCATAGACAACAAACAGTTAAAATAAGTAGCTTTATTAGTGTACCCTGTGAAGTAAAATATGGAGTGCCTCAAGAGAGTGTGTTGGGACCTACGTTATTTATAATCTACATTAACAGCATTATTCATACTACCCTGAAAAATGGTAAAATAATTACATTTGCCGATGATACTGCTTTAGTGTTTAGTGGTAATGACTGGGAAGATGTCACTGCAAATGCCCAAATTGGCTTTACTGGCATACAACTAAAATTGAATGAAAGCCTACTAACTTTAAATGCAGATAAAACAAAATTGTTAACTTTTCGATTTCTAAACCACCTACAAATTCTTTGCATCTATTCGCCCACCAGATAAATTATAAATTTAGGAAGGGTACTTGTGTTTGTCCGAAATTAGATGATGATGAAAAAAATGTTTCAACATATAAATATCTTGGTATAACATTAGATTCTTTATTAACTTTTAACCCTCACATAAGTATTTTAACGCTTAGAATTCGAATTAACTGTAGTTTTCAGAAATATAAGACATATTGCTACAGAAAAAAATTTAAAAACATTATACGTAACTCTATGTCAGTCCCTCTTGTCGTACTGTATTAATACTTGGGGTAGGGGGGGTGCTACTAAAACGAATATGTTACCGCTAGAGAGGGCACAGAGATCTGAGTTCAAAGTTATGTACATTTTACCCTTTAAAAATCCTACCTCAAAACTCTATATCCATAGCAAAGTTTTAACAGTGAGACAATTGTACTACGAAGAACATATTCTCAAACAGCATAAACTATGTAAACCTGAAAATAAACTAACTCATAGTAGACGAAGGTATGTTGATTTCCAAAATATACATCAGCCATGCGAGTTCTAAACTTTACAGGACCATTTATTTATAATGAAATAAACCATGAAATAGATATTCATGACATGAATAAATACACTTGCAAAACAACAGTAAGGGAATGACTTTTTACATTGGACTACAACAAGACAGAGGAATCGCTAACAATAATATGCTAGACTGGACTATATTTATTGTTACTATTATTATTTATGTATATACACAGTATAGCTTCATATTCTATGTATTCATGTAGTATATACGTATATAATATGTTGTATTAACAAACCTTGTATTATATTAGACCACACACATTCATACCTACATGCACCCTACAGAGCATAGGTGCCTATAAGAACAGGCTAGACCTAGTTTAGTTACTTAAGTATCAAAGTGTATTTTAGTTTAAGTTTCCTTTTTGTGGTTGAATAAAGTTATTATTATTATTATAGGTAAGTAACTATTTATTTATTTTCTAGTTTTCAGTGCATATAAATTAATTACTTTTTTTTCATCTGTCCTTCGAACGTTACACAATCTTGGACACAAATGTTTTGGACACGACTAATCATGCCCTCACCTAATACGCCATTTTGTAACAGCGTCCATCTTGGATTTGAAATTTTGACATAACGACAGTAACGTATATAATCCGCCATTTTGTGGCGTCGGCCATTTTATTATATTGTGTTGTCATCGGGATTAAAGATGAGTAGCAAATTTCGGATCAAGCTGAAAACAAGAAGGTACGTAAATTTCAATTTCTAACTTTTCTTGAACCAAATACCGTACGGGTCGAGCTAAATAAAACCGATTAAAAAGCAATGTTTTTAAAAGTTATAAGTATGGAGACAGCGTGTCAACGTGGATGGTTAACCGAAAAGTTAAAGAAAGATTTAGCGCATCTGATTATAACTACCTAGGATCTTGAAAGTTGATATTTGATATTTTAAATTGATACTTTTTTTGTTTAGGACATTATATAAAATGAAGTAAAAATGTCATAACCCTAATATGTCAATTTATTATTATTTTATGTTAATGTATTAATATTTATATATGTTTCTTGGTAAAAATTTATGTGCTTTGATAATAAATTAAGGTGATATATATTTAAATCGATATGATAACAACTACAAAACTAATAAGGTATATAGTTGTATTAGTAAGTAATATAGTTCTGTAGAATAAGTTTTTTATTCCATTCTATAAACATTTTATTAGCTTTTTGATTATTTATAAGTAATTAAAGAAGTCTTTTTATTGGAAATGTTATTTCAATGTAACGAAATCAAAATATTTTTTTATTGTTACACTGAAAGGAGTAGGTTGTATAATTACTAATTTTTTGCATAAAGCTACAGTAGTCACTGCTTATGAAATATCAACGTCAATGTTAGTTTGACAACGATATTTACCTACGCATTTTATTTATCTTCTGAAAATAAATCATTCGGAAAAACAAGCAGATCTATAAATTTGCTAAAGCAGTTGTAATTGTGAAGATATCGTATTTTTATTGGCTCAGATAAAAGGGTGAGTAAAATTTACATTTCTATTGTAAGTGTATTTACAGAGTGAGTATTAATATGTTATTATTTAGATTTCATCAGTATCAGATCAGTAGCTTGTATAGTTGAGATACAACTGCTTAGATATTACCATTTAAAACTAAAACAAGAAACAACGTCCCAATAAACTCGCTATAAAAACTGCCCTTTCTTTAACTTTGGGTAACTATTACCTGTGACTCATTATATGTTTATAATAAGATACTTCAGCTATCTTCATTTATCTATAAAATTAGGGCCACCTAAATTTGTTTAAATGATAAACCTTTAGATATTGAATTATTGATTGTTTAAAGTGTTTTCTAACAATGTACTGAACATTATTAATATATCAGCAGAGTGATGGGGCAAACCCTCTCAGAGCCTGTAACAGAGAAGCAGTCCGCAACATGTCAGGACAATCGGTACCTTGTGGGGTCCTCATGCATGCAAGGCTGGCGTGTGTCCATGGATGATTCTCACACACATATACTTTCCCTGCCTGATGATCCGGGCACAGCTTTTTTTGCTGTTTATGATGGACATGGAGGTAAGTTCATTCAATATTAATATGTTGTACTTAATAGAAACTACTCTTAACTAGTATAATGCTTCTTTCTGCTTGATGATGTTGACACTTATTGGATGTCATATATTTCTATCTTTATATATAAAAATTACATGTCACAGTGTTTGTATGAGATAAAATAAAAAAAATATATTAAACCAATTTTTATATTTTTTTGCTTACTGTGTACAGTTTAGTCCAAAACGAGAGATAGAAGGGTTTATATGTTATAGTTGCAATATTTTATTAATGACAACATTGGTGCATATAGACAGGACAATACATTATCATACAGTTAGGTCAGTCAGTTAATTTAAAAAAATAAATATTAGTTTGATAAAACAAAAGCATAATTATATTTTTTACTTGTGTGTCAAGTCTCTCTCTACCTAGTGACGTTATGAAACATAAATCAAGAAAATGTTAAAGTTAGCTAAATTAAAAGAAAACTAAATTGTGCAACAACAATAAGAAATTTACTTAATTATCTAAACTCTGCAAAAAGCAAATGTATGCTTCCACTCATCACAATTGTGAGTACACATTTTATTTCTTATCAAAATTGTATTGATATAAAACAACATATAGTTATCATGTCAATGTATTTTTATTGAAACAGACAAAGCAATCTCTAGTACAAAGACAAAATATAGCAAAATACTTGCAACTCAACAACTCTGGTTATATTTATTACTAGCTGTGCCCGCGACTTCGTCCGCGTGGAATAGTTTTTTGGGTACCATACCTATTTACTTCAAATTATATAAACTTTGAATGTCACGTTTATTTATATCGAATCAATGGCCTGAAAAATAAGTTTTAAGTTTCTAGCTCTAAAAATAGAGATCCATGCAATCAACTTTTCATCCCCCCTTGCAACCCCTGACAACCCTTATTTCGAGTTCAAAAATAGCCTATGTCCTTTCTCAAGGTCTAAAGATTGTCTATGCCAGATTTCATCAAAATCGGTTGAGAGGTTTAACCGGGAAAGCGTAACAGACAGACAGACAGACAGACAGACAGACAGACAGACAGACAGACAGAGTTACTTTCGCATTTATAATATTAGGAGGGATTCTCTGATATAATTTAAAATTTGGGCTTTGTTTAAAGACGAAGTAAAAGTTGTGCCCTTGTTATAGATGTTATACCATATCTTAGTTTCTTTTTTATACAAATGACAAATAGTTGTATATATACAGCAAAATAATATTTAATTCAAGATGCTTTTTAGTTTGTTACATACTAGGTGTACAAAAATCAGGTCTGTCAAAATGAAATATTTACTCTATAATACAATAGGTTTTGAGTTCACATGCTTGCATTCCTAGGTTTTAAAACTAATGAGTTTTGATGTAGTGACGAAATGATCTCTACTTTAATGTCATTATTATTTATTTATTTTATTTATTAAATGACAGAATAGAATTTAACAGACTCAATGACACAGACGGTAGTAATCCACTCTTGTGCACCAAGTTTTGCGGGTGCTGTCTTCACAAAGGGATTTATGTGTTAAATATTTATTAAAGCAATCATATTAGTGATTCCTCTGTTGTCTGATATCCGAAACACGAGTACTTTAACAGACTTATCTCCAAAAGGTCAATATAATTATGTGATGTTGTGTAAATTTATTAATATTTAAATTTTTACATAAGTACATCTACATTGATTTAATGTTTGTGGCCGATGAACCATAGTAAGATTATAATGTTTTTGGACAATAGCTCACATATTGTGATAAAGTAGATACTCAACTGGACAGGCCAGGAGGCCAATAAAATAATTGTAACATACAATATATGATGGTAACCAGAATGTGATAAAACACCTTGCCCAATTTCTTTTTTTTTGTCTATTGTTGTATGTATGAACACAGATGAATAATTTTTTTTTACTTAATGACATGCATTTATATATTGGTGTCAATTATGAAATCTTGACAGATTTGTGTATGTTGATGTGTATATAATACTAACATGATTATCAACAATTTTGATTAGAATGCTGGGATTTTGACCAGACAATATGGAATTTTGTTTTGGAATGTTAAAGTATTAAATCTTCCATGTAATTTCGATTTTCTAACTTTCATTTATATACATTATATTTGTGTTTTGGGTATAAATAAATTGTTTTTTTTATTTGCATATAATTTGTTGATATAAGTTACTGCTTGTCTCATAAGTTTTCTAGTGGAATCCTGTCAATTTTATCTACAAAAAATAGTATGGATGAAGTTGTCTTGTGAAATCCAGTTATTATTTATGTGTATTTTTTTAATATGGGAAATCCACATTAACATAAGTGGTGTGGATGTTTCTAAAATCCTTGTTTTGTGGTATATTGATCATCTTATTAACACAAAACCCATGGTGACTTTTTTAGTCTGTATACTTGTTTCCACATTTATTTAATGGTATACAAGACCACCAACGTACCAAACTGTGATTATAAACATTTGTTTTTGTTTTTCTTATTCAAGGTGCATATATATCAGAGTATGCTGGGAAGCACCTTCACAAGTTTATAACAGCTCGTCCAGAGTACCATCTAGGCAACATTGAGGAAGCGCTAAAACAGGTGACCTTGTTTTCTTGCACTTTAATTATGTTATGGTTCTAATTTTAGTTTGATTAAAACTAATCTAGCTGTAGACAATAAAAAATACATATGTTACTAAAATCTACGTTACGCATACACTTTATAAGGAAGCTTATTATTTTCTTTTATACTTTCGATAGTCTAACGTGTTGATCTTTATATGTTATATTCTGTTATTATATTTTTGTAATATTAGTAATATATTATGGTAATAAAGAAAATACAAAATTATTACAATTCAATATTGTAATATTTTTCTCATAATAGTATTGACATTCAACATAGGATAAATATAATTTTAAAAAATTAAGACAAAAAATATTATGTACTTTTACATTACTATATAAATAAATGGAGACTAATACTAATTAATTTATAGACTTTAAATATAAAAAACAGCTTCCTGCACAATTTTACTATGGGATTGAATATGCTATTTTTCATAATATACATATATACTTTGAGTATTTTATATATCATGTACTTTATAAATACAGTATAAATAATATTTTACCGATAATTTTATATAAAACACGATAAAACAATGATTTATGTTATTCCTAGTTGAATTCCTTTAATTTTGTGTCTGAAATCTATTGTATTTGAAATGACTGATTTGAATTGTGAACCCACAGACTGTTACCGTTTCACGATTAGTTATTAATTAAATGGCAAATATCAAATTTTCTTGACATGGCTAGAAAGCTAGTGTGTTAGATACATAGATAGATGTAGTAAGGACATGATTACGCAACTCGACGCTCTTTTACGCTTATTTTGCGTTCTTCATAAGAAATCTGCAACCACATGAGCAAGCGAGAGCAGGGCCATTTGGCTCTGCTCTTGCTAGCCCAGTTCGAGGAAGTGCGGCATACCTATGTGGTTGCCGATCGCTTCCCGTAGTAAACCAGGAGAGCGGATGTATCGTGCCCTATATTCGCCTGTAATTAATAAAAGTGGTATGGATTACTTCGGCTGCAGGGTTTCCTAGACTTGGACCAGGCGATGCGTGATGAGTTTATCATGCAGGAGAAGGTAGCCGGCAGCACGGCGGTGGTGGTGATGGTGAAAGAGAACACCCTATACTGCGCCAACGTTGGAGACTCCAGGGCTGTAGCGAGCGTCAGGGGGGCGGTGAGTAGATATATTTTTTTACAATTGTAAAAGGAAGCCTATCAGACTTGTCAGTTAGATAATAATAATATTATTTATTTGCTATAAACAATTGTATACAAAGTTCTTAGATTCTAATGTAGTAGTTCATGTTTACTTAAAAGAATTTGCATGCAAATCACAATACGGAACAAAACATTCTAAAATTTTATATTGAAAAAATCATCAAGACCATATTTGTATTAAGCCAATTATATAGTTTTATCGAAAATAAATTGCTATTTCATTCGTTAACTTCATTAGTAATAAAATATATAAGATCTCTAATAATAAAGAGGTATGATCGTATTAAGTGGAGATCCAGAGTCTCTGCCTTCCTCGATAGGACACAGGCGTGATGTGTGTATGAATGTAAGTTTCTGAGGTATTGACTTTCAAAGATAACTTTTTGGCACAGGTGGTAGTGACCTTATCTTATGCAACAAGGTTCGTAGGTTCGATTCTCACACAGGACACATATTTATATGATGATACTTATGTTTTTCCTGTGACTGGGTGTTAAAAATATGTATTTAAGTATTATATTTCTGATTCCCCTGTTGTCTGTTGTCCGCAACACAAGTGCTTTAAGCGACTAAGCTCGGAGTTAGGTCCATGTATGAGATGTGGGTTACATATTTATTATTTATTTATTTTGGGTATTTGCTTGCTAACGTGGCTTTCATAATCACAGCCCGCAATGAACATTAAATGGGATTGTTTCTACTATATCTATAACTTTAAAGGCCGCACAGAAACAATGTCATATAACATCTCATATGCTATATTTTCGATAGGTGGAGATGCTATCCTACGACCACAAACCGAATAACGAGGAAGAGATGCGTCGGATCATCGCGGGCGGTGGCTATGTGCAGCTCAACCGGGTCAACGGCAACCTGGCACTGTCTCGGGCTTTAGGAGATTACGTGTTTAAGACAAACGTCGGCATGTCGCCACAGGAACAGGTTGTCACAGGTATGATCAACTTGAGCCTGTTTTACACAGACGTCAATTTCAGCGCACCCGTCGTCCGATTGTACCCGCGTATTTGCAGTGAGGTACCGGTTGATTAGAATAGTACCTCCCTCTGTACCAGGTGTCGTGAGAGGAGACTAAGGTACCAGAACCGACATATATACTGTTTCGGGTGGTATATCCACCCAAAACAGTGTAGATCAAGCGCAAACAGCGATGGGCAATAGCATCCCCGTCGCAAAAGCCGTGCCCTGCGATTAATATGGGCAAATTGCCCCCTTACTTGGAGAGGCCTATGTCCAGCAGTGGACTTCCTATGGCTAGAATGATGATAGCGTGCACTACTCTACAAAAAAAATATGTGTGTTAAATGCTTGTAGAGTGACAGTGAGAGGGGAGTGTGAAATATATACAGCATTTTTTTTGTTCTTCAGCATACCCCGACGTCCTAGTGCGACATTTGAATGACGACTGGGAATTCATCGTGATCGCTTGTGATGGCATCTGGGAGGTGTTATCTAATGAGGTATGTCTCTTACGAAGCAGCGGTCGGCAACCTTTTGGCAAGCTAAGTAACTTGACAGACATGGACGGCCATTGTAAAAAATTTCATAATAGTTTTCTATGTAGGTATTAAAGGGAATAATAAGACTGATAATAATACTCGCTACTTTTGAATGCTTGCTCGCTCGCTAAAACTTTACGCTCATATAACATAACTTTCTTTGCTTCGTTAGCGTGAATTTCTCATGGAAAGGACATTAGGGATGAAAAGTACTATTTTTATTCACAAAAAATCTCGTACATTCTGATCCCGAGATAAATCGATTTTATTACCGTCATGCCTCATTTGTCATGCGGTACCGGCAGAGTAGAATAGTTTCCTCCTGTACCAGGTGTCGAAAGAGGCGACTAAGGTCCCAGAACCGACAAATGTCGGCATATCCATCCGAAACAGTGTAGCTTATATACGCAGAGATAAACACAGGATGGGTGGCAGCGCTCCGTCGCGAAAGCTGCACACGGCGATCGTCAACACGCTTGCTCAAAGCGCTAATTATGGGCAAAATTCCCCCTTTCTTGGGGAGGCCTATGTGTCGACGTCGAGTCGAAGTTGGTGGAGAATGGTTTTTTTAAAGTTTATTTTAGTCTTAAAATAAAGTGACTTAATGTTGTACCATGGCGCCATTAGGAGGTGATATCGTTCTGCCGAGCCCGTCTGCTCAACGGGTGGGAGCCGGCGGAAGTGTGCGAGGTCTTAATGCAACGTTGCCTCGCGCCCAACTGCACCACCGGCGGACTTGGCTGCGACAACATGACTGTGCTGCTCGTGTGTCTCACGCCCTTCCCCCGGAGCATGCCCTCGGTATGTACCACTAGCAAGAACACATGCGGAAACACACGGACACACACGGACACAAGGGACCACTGTGAAGATAGCACGACCGTGCTGCTCGTGTGCCTCGTGCCCTTCCCCCAGAGCACGCCCTCAGTATGTACCACTGCCAGGAACACATGTGGACACAAACGGACACAACACGAAAACACACGATCACACACGAACACACACGAGCACACACGAACATACACGAACACACGCGAACACACACGAACACACACGAACACACACGAACACACACGAACAC
>JACJUM010002279.1:10983168-11048497 GCA_020976665.1 Heortia vitessoides | reverse complement strand
GAACACACACGAACACACACGAACACACACGAACACACACGAACACACACGGACACAAGGAACCATTGTGAGATAGCACGACTGTGCTACTCGTGTGCCTCGTGTCCTTCCCCCAGAGCGCGCCCTTGGTATGTACCACAGGCAGGAACACATGTGGACACACACGGACACATAAGGACACATACGGACACACACAGACACACATGGACACACATGGACACAAGGGACCACTGTGAGATAGCACGACTGTGCTGCACGTGTCCCTCGTGTCCTTCCCCCAGAACGCGCCCTCGGTATGTACTACTGACAGAAACACATGTGGATACACACGGACACACACCGTCACATACGGACACACGCGGACACACACAGACACACACGGACACACACGGACACACACGGACACACACTGACACACACGGACACTCACGGACACAGACGGACACACACGGACACACACGGACACATTCGGAAACACGCAGACACACACGGACACACACGGACACAAGGGACCACTGTGAGATAGTACGACTGTGCTGCTCGTGTGCCTCGTGCCCTTCCCCCAAAGCGCTCCCTCGGTATGTACCACTGGCAGGAACACATGTGGATACACACGGACACATACTGACAAACACGGACACACACAGACACACATGGACACACATGGACACAAGGGACCACTGTGAGATAGCACGACTGTGCTGCACGTGTCCCTCGTGTCCTTCCCCCAGAACGCGCCCTCGGTATGTACTACTGGCAGAAACACATGTGTATACACACGGACACACACCGTCACATACGGACACACGCGGACACACACGGACACACACGGACACTCACGGACACACGGACACACACAGACACACACGGACACACACGGACACACACGGACACACATGGACACACACGGACACACACGGATACACTCGGAAACACGCAGACACACACGGACACAAGGGACCACTGTGAGATAGCACGACTGTGCTGCTCGTGTGCCTCGTGTCCTTCCCCGAGAGCGCGCCCTTGGTATGTACCATTGGCAGAAACATCTGTGGACACACACGGATACAAGGGACCACTGTGAGATAGTACGACTGTGCTGCTCATGTGCCTCGTGCCCTTCCCCCAGAGCGCGCCCTCTGTATGTACCACAGGCAGGAACACATGTAGACAAAAACGGACACAAGGGACCACTGTGAGATAGCACGACTGTGCTGCTCGTGTGCCTTTGTCCTTCCCCGAGAGCGCGCCTTCGGTATGTACCACTGGCACAAAACACATGTGGACACACACGGGCACAAGGAACCATTGTGAGATAGCACGACTGCTCTGACTGACTGTGCTGCTCGTGTGCCTCGTGTCCTTTCCCCAGAGCGCGCCCTCGGTATGTACCACTGGCAGGAACACATGTGGACACACACGGACACATACGGACTCATACGGACACACACGGACACACATGGACACAAGGGACCACTGTGAAATAGTACGACTGTGCTGCACGTGTCCCTCGTGTCCTTCCCCCAGAACGCGCCCTCGGTATATACTACTGGCAGAAACACAAATGTGGATACACACGGACACACACCGTCACATACGGACACATGCGGACACACACGGACACACACAGACACACACGGAAACACGCAGACACACACGGACACACACGGACACAAGGGACCACTGAGAGATAGTACGACTGTGCTGCTCGTGTGCCTCGTGCCCTTCCCCCAAAGTGCGCCCTCGGTATGTACCACTGGCAGGAACACATGTGGACACACACGGACACATACAGACACACACGGACACAAGGGACCACTGTGAGATAGCACGACTGTGCTGCTCGTGTGCCTCGTGTCCTTCTCCCAGAGCGCGCTCTCGTCAAACCCGCGTGTCAAACGTCTGTGACAGATGTTGACGAAGACAAGGGGGTAAATGCTAGTCCGTCCTGACGAGTCTTTTACAATGTGAGTTTTGTTTTTGTGGTATCTCTTTAATGCATGTGTATAATTGCATGTCGCTATATGTGTGAATGTATGGTGTATGCCCTCTTTAATATCTAAGAAAGATTAAAATAAATAAATCAAAATCATTGAGATCAAAATCTTACTTGCGCACAGATCGTATATTTAATTACGACGCTAAGCTTTCTGGTAATATCAAACGCTCGCACTCGCAAACGAACATTATGTCCATGTTATTCTAGACAGTTCTTCCTGACTTATTTAGAGATTACCTAAGTGTAATAGCTTTTGGGTGAGTAAAGGGCTGAATTTAAGATTTGTAAGACTTCAAACCCACCACCCATGTTATTTCCAACCAATCTGGTATTTATTGGCGTATTAACAGATTTATACAGTTTTTAGAGGGGTGGCTGGCCCTTGGACATGATGCGATGACGCATTCACCCACGAGGTCGACAGTCCATGTACAACTATTCGAGTCGCTAGCCCATTACACTGGGGTAGGCAGCCCCCCCCCCTTTGTACCCTGACCCTTGTAGTCAGTTACTCTCCAATGTAGGACAACACGTAAAAAGCCACACCCAGTTTAACGACTACCGTCTTTAGTGAGCTAGTAATAAAGCACAGATTGCTTGCAGTCACCCTACAAGTGCCTGGAGCCGGCGCATGGAAACTACTGGACGCTCGCCTCCCGGCGGTACTCCTAAACCTTGGTCTGCGACTCCCGCCTGCTGTGATGTTCCCAAAGTCTACGAATACTTGGCTGCTTTGCACTAATTCTGCTGTCTGTCGGTTGCTTTTTTTCTTTTATGTTGACTCTACTTTTGTTAGGATGTATTTACTTAGTAATTTGAATAGGTGGGTAACGGGGAAGAAAATTGCCCTAATAATACAAAACAAATAGGTACAGAGATCAATCTACGTATAGAGTTCCGTTCTCGGCCACGATTTGCAAGCTCGAGACACTTTCCTAATATAACAATACAATTAAAATATTATAGTCAGTCATCATCATCGTAGTTGAATGGATATACCGCGGTTCCGGTACCTCAGTGGGATCTTACGACAACTGGCAAAAGAGAAGGTACACAGCTACAGATTTACCTACTCAAATGTGTAAAAACTTCGCAATCGATATTAATCCATAAAAGCAAGCCATTGAGTTCAAAATTGACTAACAGATTACAGATTTAGGTAGGTTGATAACAGATCAACCTACCCATTACCGTTTTATAGTTTTTTTGTGCGTAAGCTAAAGTTGAAACCACCAGCGCGTCCGCCAAGAGTAGGTATGAAAAGTGAAGAACAAATGTGATTGGCTTCTGTACCTATCAAACTCAAAAAATACTATCCAATTACAAACATTTTCGAATCATCAAAAATTTTATAAGTAAAATCAATAAATTTCGTTATAGGAAGCTAGTACTTCCTATTCCAATATATTTACTACACACACACTGATGAACCTGATAACCCTACCAGGTCATGAGAGTCTTAATAATAATAATAACCAAATTGTTCTTATTAACTCTCGTAGTTGTCGCAAGACATATTTTTTATTGTCTAGGGTGGTTGAATTAAATTATTAAGATGTTTTTTGTTTTTATAATTTTACATGGTTATTTTCAAAGAGTATCTGGAAATCGTCTAAGTTTCCTCGATACTTTATTATCTCTTACAAAATATGAATTAAAAAAATTAATTCTTTTCGAAGTATAGACCCTTCCTAATTTCTAAGGCGTTTAATATTTGTTTTATTTATGAAATATTCATTATAGTTATTATATATATAGTTATTGAATATTATAAATAGTTGTGCAAAACTTTATATTTTCTAATGATATAAAATTGACGTAACACAACTTCATCAGTAATTTTAAAATTTTTTATTCGTGACATAAATAAATAAATAATATAAAAACCGTGTTCAGTTACAATCCCTAGAGATAGTGTTTCCTCTAATAAATGCCTACACACGGTCGAAGTCAATAACAAACAATAGTGTTGTTATTGACTGCTATTTTTAAAGTACCACCGATGAAAATGTGACTCTAAAAGCAGCCAAGTAATGTTAAAATCTGTGATGATATATACAAGGTTTAAAGTTGATTGTTAAATAATAAAATTATGTATATGTCGATTACGGGAAGACTGACCGCGTGCCATGTTTGTTTGATTCAGTGTTGATTTTATTTAAAAATTATCTACCTATATATATTACAGCTTTATTAAATCAGGGATGTTTGGATATACATTTGTATCGAAACGAAAATAACATTTCACTTCTTTCATATAGAGTGGAGTTTCAGGTGGAATATATAAATAAAGAAAAAAAAGCACTTAGTACGTCAGCATCGGAAGTGTTAGATGTGATATCTGTTAGTCGAAGTACTTATGGATTGTTATTGCACTATGACAAGGTTCCAATTTGTGTAACACATTCGACTCATATATACGCATATATGCGAAATTATTTAACTATTGGGTAGTAGTATTAAAGTATCTATAGACGGTGGCGCCACCCCGATGAATGTGGATATTTAAAGAACTAAATTTGACAAATGTATTGGAATGAGATTAGTTTACTTATGATTTTTATGAAGTTAACAGCTCTGTTTTTTATGAAGTTAACAGCTCTGTTTTTAAAAAGAACTTATTACAAGTTGGGATTTTTTATAAGAACTTATTACAAGAGTGAGGGAGCAAACATAATGGGATATTTAAAATTACTTGTTTAACGTTTCATAGATCTATTTTCTTTATAATGCTCTTCTAAGTTGTGATATATATTAAAAGTACAATATCTAGCAAAATGTGCTATTTTTTCCGTAAACGGTACTGGATTAATGCTACTGTGTACTCCATCTTTGTGCTATGTACACACGGCTACAGGTCGATACAAATCTGTCATTATTTCTTAAATAATTTTGAACTTACTATGTGACATTTCAAGCTCAATATTATTTTTTAACAGATTTAGATAGTTTGATTTGAACCATAGTGCACAATGAATGCTTTTGAAATAAAATAGTGTGCCAGTACGTGGGCGTGCATAAAAAAAGAACCCCATTTGTTTTTTAGCATGAGTTTTATTTAACGCTTGTTTCTGCTTTGTCTATGATTTATAAAAAAAATGTATTTGTATTTTGTGATTTCCAACCACGATTTACTTATTAAATTATACATAAAATTTATTTATATAATTGTACGATATTGACGAATGCTGTGCTGTCACGTGAATGCATCCATCTATTTTTTAATATATATTTTTATTTGCATGTTTGTGTATTTTGCATGATATAAGTGTAAGCTATTACTTCCAATTAAATTATATTTTCGTATTTGTTGCATTAAAAATATTTTTTATGAAGATTTTACATGTTCAGTTAATGTTCCATGGATTCCTTTTTATATTATTTATGATATATATTATTTATTAGGTACGAGTCTCTGTGTAATGTTCTGTGGTTGAAATGGATATTTCAATACTAGTTGAAATAAAA
This sequence comes from Heortia vitessoides, assembly GCA_020976665.1. Lineage (NCBI taxonomy): Eukaryota > Metazoa > Arthropoda > Insecta > Lepidoptera > Crambidae > Heortia > Heortia vitessoides. The sequence continues at coordinate 11,043,030 of JACJUM010002279.1, read as the reverse complement.
TTGTTACTCAAATTAATAAGGTTTTTACCACTGTCGTATGAAAAGGTGAGATATTCTCATTTCTATTACCAAACAGCTGTGATCGGATCGCTGAGTTCTGCTTTGCAGGCATAAAGAGCTAGTGAAAATTTCCGGCTAACTTAACATCTATATTATACGAACCAATGTCAGTTTTATGTAGTCAGTTATCATAGCTACCGATAGATATTTTGTGTAAAAGAAGAAATGACAGACTGAAAAAATATTTGTTTAATAGATTCAACTCGTATTATGGTTTTAAGATATTATTTGACAGTGCAGTGCGACTACTTTTTATGTCTGCTCTGTTTCCACTTAGGGTGGTTTAGAGTAAGATTAAGAGTAATAGAGATAGAATTAGTGGGAGAAAATGTGATGGTGGGGAGGGGGGTGTCAGAGGGAGAGATACTGAGTTAGAGAGAGCGGGGAGACAGCAATAGATTGGGGTGTTAGAGTTAGATGGGGGGAGAGAGAGAAAGTGATAAATGGTGTATTTGAGGGAGAAAAACAGTTAAAAAGAGAAGAGAGAGAGCGTTGCTTATACGCAACCAGATCGATGTACACGTCTGGAATATGCTAAGTGGGATCAGAGACAGATATTCGTAATTAAATTATGAAACATAAATATGTATTTATTTTTATATATAAAATCATTAGTTTTTAACTCGGCGTTGGCACTTGCATGTTGTTTGTGAATTTTCGTGTTTTCTATTCTTTGTCACGCATGTTTCGCTTTAGGTTTTTGTGTTCTCTTATCACCGTATTTGCTTTGAATAAATGTTTCACTGAAATTTGTACATGTTTTTATTTCGCTACTAATAATATTGCCAAGAATAAGTCGATAGTTATTTTAAGATTCGAATATCTTTATGATCATCGAGAATTTTTCAGCCCTTCGTTTTATCTCAAAATATATTTTTAATTACTAATATCGGACCTAGTAATATTTCAATTATATTTATTAATCGATGGTATTACACGTAAACACAATTAAACTACCTTTTGTTAATAAATCAAAATGTATTTCTTGGTTTAATCTAAATTAGGTAAGTCTTGGAAAAACGCTCTTGTGTATGTGATTAATTGAAAAAAATAATGTCCAATGTTACCATTCTACTTTCAACAACTTATTTCCCAGAATCAAATGTACCGTTTTATAACGGTAAAAAGTTCAGATGTTCAGTAATAAGGCGCATACGACTAGATTGTTGGAATACTTACTTAATTAAAACTCTATATTGCATTCCTAGATTATAATTAAGAATTCAATTTCAAGTTCTTAATGCAGTTCCAATTTAAAAAAAAACATCGATATTTTCACAAAAATATTTAAACTGATATCTAGTTTTGAAAATCGTTTTATCTCATCAGGTACCGCAGGCACCCTGAGCTGTTTATTTAAGCCCTTTAAGGTCTACATAAAATTAGTATTAATCTGTTACCGATTGGTCGTCGATTACCGGTATAGTAGAATAGTAGGTACCTCCCCGTGTACCAGTTGTAGTAAGATGCGATTCAGGGTCTGCATTCGATAGATGGCGGTATATACCAGAACCAGTGTAGCTGGACGGCCGTGAGCAGCAGCATTTCTGTCACGAAGCTACGGTCTGCGATTACGACCACACCTATCTAGTGCGGCATTTACAGGTTCCCTCTTCGTGGGAATCATATGTCCAGCTGTGTTTTACGGCTGCTACGACGATGATGATGGGATGGGATATTATAAATGTACAAGTTTACATTAGTTTGAAGTACTTAACCGGTTGTGAAATGTTGTCCACATATTGTCGTGGATACTAACCATCAATCAGAGAAAGTCACAAATAAGAAATAATAGTAAAGTATCGTACTTAGTCTATCTTACATTTAAAAATCTTTTCAGAAATCGCTGCCCGTCGATGACCAAGTGAACAGTAAATTTTTGGCCAAATTGAAGGAATTGCTATACGCGGAAGACGAGGAAGAAGACCTGAAGTGAAGGATAGTACAATTTATTTATTGTAGTGTAAATGTTTGTAAATAGAAACACTAGGAGACATGAGTAAGTGCAATTGTATTGTTATGGGTAAAAGGTAAGTTAGGGGCCATTTATTGTATTCTTTATCAATCAAGAGAGAATCGCTATTTTTTTACCTAACGTCATCTAATGTTATGATTTGGCCTGTCTAAAGTAGGATATAAAGATCTCAATAAAGTTAACTGCGTACATCATGGCAGTTTCGAGAACAATCACATTAAAAATTTAAGCGGCAGAATCGTGTAAAAAGTGACGTTAAAATAAGCGGAAAAAAAGATTTTGAATAACACGAACGGAGGCATTACCATGCCTCCAGATTTTGATCGTACTGTATCTACCTTCTCTCGAAACGCTTCGTCCATTTTTCGAACCCTCATAACTTGAGTATGGATTATACCAGATAAAAGAAATAAATATTATCTATTTAAGATATCGCACCCCTAGATAAATACTTGATAAGGTATCGCTCAATTCTAGAAAGTTGGCCATTTATTAATAAATTAAATCGAAGTGTTGAATTCATTACAGACAATGTTCAGAAAAGTTTTATTTCCAAATAAGCAACGCCCCGCGGCTTCACCCGCGGCGTCATTGATATGTATATATATATATATATACACATATATATATAGATAAGTAAATGATCGCATTAGGGCCTATTTGGATTTCAATGTAAAAAGATATTTTTTTTATCATTAAGTCTGATAAAAATTAATTAATGCTTTGTCTTAGGTCTTCTATTAAAAAGTGATTTGCTTAATTGCTTATTTAACGGATTGTACCTATGAGAACAAATGGACATTCTTAAATGATTAAGAATGCAAAACATTGGTCATAGAGTAAAAAAAATACTATTTGTGTTGGTTGATCTGTTGTCTAGTGCATATTTGAACAATTTATTTGTAGAATTAAATGAGGCTTGAGAAGCTACTGTCGTTAATTCAGTTTTTTTTTCCAAATTAACTTAATACATGGTGAATTTTATAGTTATGGGAGGTTCTTTATATTTGTATTTATGAGACGATATTAAACTTTTTATTAGGGTACAATATTTTCCAAACTTCACTTTACAAATGTACTTATAAAAATTTTACTTGTGATAAAACTTATTTGTATGGCAGCTATATTTATGTATTGTTTTGCATTTCATATTCTGTATTTTACGTGTAGTGGTTATTTATTAATATTTTGTTATGTGCCACTTAGCCGAAATTATAATATTTAAATGTAAAAATTTTCGTTCACTATTTGATGTTTCATTAGGTCATGTGGCGTTCGAGAGTTACAAACATATATTATTTAATTATGTTTAAAGAGAATGAAATTAAACAACTATATTATGAAAATTACGCTCTACTCAAGTCTGCCAAGTTTAACTTCAAATAGTTATTTTTTTAATAAAATTTTGTATTCCCATGACCAAACTAGCTTTTGTAAATCCCCTCTTACATTTTATCATAAAAAAAATAGGTAATGTATGTAGCTCAAGTCGGTGTTTATTTATATATCAATGACTTATTCAGTAAGAAGTAAAGAGTAAAAGTGGTCTCTCTCTTTATATCCTTTATCTTCGGCAGTACTTTTGCGTTCCTTATTATTAAAGCCTTAATATTTTGTAGCGCTTAAAATACTTGTTAAACGTAGGTTTGTCTTACACCTTAACATAAAATATCTGTCAAAAAATTACAGTCCATTTTGAACTCATCGCGTTTAAAGATGTCGATTGCATTTTTTTGAAGATTTGTGTACATTCGTCGAGGATGTGGACTACAGCTCAATGTATATTGGTATGTCAACACTTGAATTTCAATTTTTGACAGTTATGTTTAAATTACTCTGTTGTGTATTAATATAATTATTTTATATAATTGTGTGGCCGATCTTTTTTTCTTTCGGCAAGCATGTCTAAGGTACATGTACCTAATATTTAAAGATTCAATAAATCATTCACTTGATTTATTGTTAAATGTGATAGTGATCCAAGTGAGGACACTTTTAGGAAGAGGAATGGTTTGAAACAATTCACTTGTTCCCATACATTAATGTATGCTGTGGAAAGCGAAAGAATGGAGTTGTTCGATTTATAAATTTTTGTTTGTCTTAGCATTTTATTGTAAGATTTATGATTAGCACTTGATATAACATTACGCTGTCTTTTATATAAAGTGCCATTATTTTATTTATAACAATGTGAATTTTCATGCCTCTTTAGTTGTTTTTGTCTAAACATATACATAACAGTTATTAAAATGAGTTTATTTAAGTTAAGTGATAGTAGTTTTTAAATTACTTTAAATATATGAATTAATTATTTTTATTTTCTTCTTTTTGGTTTAATGTAATTTTATGTTTAGTAATAATTTCATTTTTTTTATTATTTTTAGGTTAAGCATTTAAGTGTACCGATTCAACACAGCGATAGATTGAGTAGATTTTATTTATAAAATTTACACGTGTCATATTAGATTGTTGTAATGTAAATAAATATCGTAGAAAAATAATTATTTTTTATAATCGGAGGAACCAGTGCAAATAGATTAATTTTTAAATAAACTTTTTTCTCTGATTGTACAAATTTGAATTATATAATTTATAAGATATAAAAATTATTCCTTAATAGATTTGTTTTATCAACTTTTATTAGACAATTGAAGGAAAATTTATATATTATATTTTATGGATTTCTTATTTAAAAAAAATACTAACAATCTTCTCATCTCATTTTATCAATTGATTTCCTCTTTTTTATTTATCTATTCAATATTAAATGCAAGATGTGAAATGTAGTTTACGTGGTTTTCAGTAGATAATAAAAAAATAATTAACATAAAGTGTGCATCACCATTATATTAACACTTAATAGAATAATCTAAGATTAATTGTTGTGTATGTTTATTGCCATTCTATACTACAATCTTCGTAGATACTTTAATAAATAGAAAATAAATATTCAGTCAACGTGGCTAGCTTAAAATATTTAATTTACTACTGTTTCTAGCTTAAACGCCATTTTGGATTTGCTTTTAACCTTACACAGATAAAGTTAAACATTTCCTATTTATAGTACCTTAATAACTTTGGATTTTATTTTCAGGATATTCCAAGTTATCCAAGTTGATTATGTTCCAAATTATTACAATATTGTGACATATCTGTATAGGTACTATTGCTAGTCAAATATTTTAGCGATGTGTACAGTTGCGAATCAATGTTCATTGCAACACAAAATATTGTAATAAAGATTTACATTTTTAAAATATAACTTTTATTTTATACCATTCAAAAATAACATTTAAATAGCCAGTGCACTCGAGAAAAATCAGACCATAAATACAAAATGTCAATCTTTTGGCGGCAAATAAAAGGTACAGTATTTTTGTTTTTAACATAATGCCTTTGTATCATAAAAAGTATTGCATCGCGGATTGCTAATGTGATCATTTGATTAAATTATGCGATTAACTAATAAGATTAATCTATGCTTTATTGTCTTGCAGCAATAAAATTGGTAGGTTACATTGAATTATCGATATGAGGCATTATGCTGAAATGCCAAATGCGTGTGTCTGAAAAAGTAAAAGTAACACGTGACAGACGAAATACTGCTTTGAACCGGGTGTGTGCCCGGTTAAGCCCCCCTTCAGTAATTGGGTTAAAGGGGGGTTTAGGGGTGGGTATATAAGAGCAGGTGGCATTGAAAGCGCAGGAGTGGCGTCACGCCAGCCTCGGCGTCGGTTATCTGTGAGTATTTATAACTACAAAATGGTTTAAAAAAAGAAAACTAGTGATGCAATTTATTTAAAGTTAAATAAGTAACAATAGTGTCAATCGTGTAATTTTAAATTTTCTTAGATCCGTGAAATACATAAAAATATTATTAAAAGTGTTTTAAATAGCATTCTTGTATTAAATAAAATTTGTTTTCTAGACACTTGACAATAATCTTCTTGGATGCGTACAGTTCAAATATGTTCTTTTTTTTTATAAAAGATATAGGTCTCGTTCTTTTGCAAGAATATCGTATTTTATAAAAATATATGCTCAATACTAAATTTAAAAAAAACCTACTCTATGTATATTGCTTATATACGAGTATATTGGTTAATCTTTTTTTCAATTGTAAATCATTTTTCGTTATGTTATTCTTGCAAAAGAGCGATTATGAGCGTTTGGTGTAGATTTAGTATAGGTACCTATATATTTCCTAGTGATACATAAATACTAGGCGTAGAGAAGCGCCTAATAAAAGCCTTCCTTACAGTGGTACTTACATATAATATTAAGATGTAAACTTCTCATATCTAGAAAACAAAAAAATATTTAGATTTGCGATTTGTTTTTTCTTTTTTCGAGCAAGAATAACTTGAAATATATGTTTATCTTGAACCTTATACTATTATTACATATATAGTGAACCTGTATTACATGATAAAGAAAACATCAGTGGCTCCTTTGAAACTCCTTTCAAGTATAAATCAAATTTTGTAAAATATATATTATGGTAATAGGATTGTGTCTTAATATACAGGTTTTAACGAATATCCATTATTTTTTTGTATAAATTAATGTATCAAACAAATTATAACACAAAACCCGCATCAAAGAATAATATAACATGTTCAGGATCGTGCTTTATGCAAGCCGTATACGGCCCTATTGAAAATCAGCATGGATGATCTAATAAAAACAAATCACAACTAGAATACCGATGTAAATGGAATTAAAAGGTTATATTTTCGAGCCCATTCTAACATTTTTAAATCTATTCTAACATTCTTTAATTCAATCTATCATTTTTGAATCCATTCTAACATTTTTGTATCCATTCTATCATTTTTAAATCCATACTGACATTACAAACGCGAAAGCGTATTTTCCGTTCTGATTTCGTGGGTCTCGTGGAATATCTAAAAGGTGCTCGGACAAATGTTTGCTTAATAATGATGTTCCTCTCTTAATCTTTCGGTAGATCAGGAAATTACGTCTGAATAACAAAAAAACTCCTGCTTAACTGACTGAATTTGATATGTGATTTAAGTTCAATTCGTTCAGGCTACTGTTAGTTCCGGGAATATACCACCGCCATAGGTGGCAGGGAGAAAACTAGTATTATTTATAAGCGAATAACAAATATATTTTGACTATAATAATTAATGGCTGAAAGGTTTCAAAGTCTAGATGCGATAAACTACTAGTTTAATTGCCTGTTACGTTAAAAAAATGACAACGTAGATCATAATATAAAAGGCATGATTTTTTTCTTACATTTTTAAGAGTATATAAATTTGTTTATATTGTTTTCACGTTTTGGTTGTAAAGGTATGAAAGGCCTTTTAAAAGTTAAGCGGTTTAAATGAAAAACGGAGCATTTTAAACCAAGCATTTTTGCAATCGTAGCAAAAAGGCAAATACGCGCTAAAGTTAAAATAAAAAATATTTTTTTATCAATTCACTCAAAAATCAAAAAGTTTTATACTTTCGAAAAAAACTGCACTCAGTGACTGCCTAAATTGTTGGGCGAATGTTCGAAATGATCACAAAGAGCTGGGAGAGATTCAATTGATATCTATAGAAATAACGAAATGAATCAATTATTATTAATAACTTTTATGTTTATTTGATTTTAATTTAAGATAAAAAAAACGTGTTCACTAAACATGCAAAAGTTAAGCTTTGAAATACGGAAAATTAAAACATACTCTCAAAAACTTTATTAAATGATATAAACCAAGTTTTTAAGTCGTAAATATATTAGTTTCCGCAATGCCTATTTCTGTTTTGACTGAATCGTACAGAATAATTTTATCAAGACACTTATAGTCAACTATTAGGTATTGCTTTTAAGTTATACTACGAACGAAACGAACTTAAATTAATTGTATGTCGGTTCGTCAATCAAAGTATTTATAAAAGATATACGCGAAATATTCTGAAGCTAAATGCTTCTTCACTTATACCGTATCAGGTTATTTTTCATAGAAATGTGTTTGGATAAAGAGTTAACTACATTGGTTGGAACACCAAAGGTTATGTAAGCGCCATCGCTGAAGGAGATTCCGTCAACCCAACCAAGGTGATACGGAGCCTTCATCACCATTAATTTCTCTGCAGGACTTTTTCTCATGGAATGGCTGCGTATATTCTGAAGATAGGCTTGACGATGATATATTTGATATGAGATGAGATGGGGAGCCCGATGGCGCAGATAGTAGTTATCCTATTTTGTGCGCCAAGAGTCGAGGGTTTGATCCTCACCCAGCACAAATAGTTAAATGATGAACTTTGTGTTTATTCTCTAGGTATCTGGATGTTATATATATATATGTATTTGTATAATATATTTATGATTTCTCTATTGTCTGATGTTCGACTTATTACGGAGTCAGGTCAATGAATGAGATGATTTGGAATGGATGTGTGTGAGAATTAATTATAAAATTATTGTATTCATATAAATATATTTTGATTTAAACGATAATATAGCGATATCATTCTGCGATCTGTGACCTTCTACACATCATTTTCCTAAATGTCTAATAGAAGAAGAAAGTTAGGGTCATCACAAACAATTGTAAGTGTGTCAAGCCGAGTTGAATCTTAGTACCGATATAGGTAACGTAGTACACCCCTAACACGAAAGCAGTTTTGGAAGATAATACTTTTCTATGAGCGAACACTATATATATGATCATGTAAACAAGTCGTGTATGATGCGCTTACGTCAATTGAATTACTCTTGTAAGGTTATGTCAGGTGGATCTAGGTGAGGGTCGTAAGCGTCAGGGATTACCAAGTAGGCTCGCACTTCGGAGGCTTCCACGCGTGCGTCTCAGCTTGTTGGATGGCTAAAGCCTATCACGTGAGATAGATTATCTCAACTACCAGTTTTGTCCTGGTACTGGTATAACATTTTAGTCAAATTTATATTTGACACGTTTATGATAAGGTCAATAGTCAGGTCAGATGACCTCATGAATATTTTTATAGTATACTTAGGACTGATAATAATAGTCGAGGCATTCCTTGCACTAAATTCTGTTTTTGGAAATAAGAGTCTGAATCATTAAGTCTTATTTATAACACACGTGAAAAGTTTTGACAAATAAGAAAAAGAAATAAATATGATTCTGCACCTCGGTTTGCATGAAGCTAAAGATAAACATTTCAAGTGGAAACTCTGTAACAGCAAGTAACAAGGATGATCAGACCTTCAAGCAAAGATACTGTCACATATATAGATTATAAATTTATTAGAGATGAGAAAATAATAAGGATTCCATTCATGAGAACACTTTGGAGAAGGGAAACGTTTATATTGTTAATATGAAAGCACAACATAACCAGAGATGTGAAAAATAGTTTAGTAAAAGTATTTAAATACAAAATGCAAATGCATAGTTGTTAGCACTATTTCAAATAGAAATACAAAATTGTTTTGAATAAAAGTATTTAAATACAAAATGCAATATACGTATTTTTAAAATACGTTTTGAAAATAAAATACATTGTTAAGCGTAAGCACTTTTATTTATTGAACTGATTTTAAAACTAGTATTAGTTCAAAGAGTTCATCTTTCATGTTTCGCCTATGGGGCCTCATAATCATTCCACCAAATGAAAATAGCCGTTCTACAGGGGCAGAACTCGGTAAGCAGGTATTATATTTAAGGAAGAGTTTTTTTTTTACATTTGGATATCTGTTCAAGGTATTGTCTTCATCTTTTAAATATTGTAGTGTTTCCAGATCTATCGATTTCGATTCGAGTCCTCAACAAACATGTAGTAAGATTCTGTCCTTTCCTTCTTTTTATAAAAGTCAGTATGTTGGGAACTCTTTTCGTCTTCTTCTTTGATGTATTCTCTGTTGGCTTTTGGCACCCATTTCATTTTGAAAAAGGGATAAGATACTGATGCTATTATGCCATCTTTTGCTTTTGGCTCTTCTAATTTCTGACTTTAAGACTTTCTGTAATAACATCTATCAATACATCACAATATGTAAGGTTATCCATTTTCAAGCTGCTTAGAATTCTTTGCATTCTCATCAGTTCTGGTATAAGCCATCCATAATAAGTATCTTTGTCCCCTTCTAAACTTCTGATGCCATCAGCAATAGGCTTTGAACAGCTTATATATTCAAGAAGAAATTGAATTTCAATTTCTTTAAAAATAGCCAATCCTAGTTTTTTAAAAGTTTCATTTAGGGTACCCTTAACTGTCAATAGATCATCAATTCATAAAATTGTTCATAAAATCATGGATTTAAGAATGAAAAATTGGAAAAATGATTTAAAAATACAATAAAACTATTTTGTATTTGATAAATACTAAATATTTATATAGAGTATTTCAAATAAAATACAAATAACAATTAAAAAAAGTATTTCAAATTTAAAATAAAAATAGGTATTTTGCATTTTGTATTTGCATTTCAAATATATGTATTTCAAATAATTCACATCTCTGATACATAACTAATATATTTATTACGAACATTAAGCAACTTGTAATAGAATTGACACAAAAAGGATAGCTAGGACTTAGCTAATAATAATAAAATTAATATATTTCACTGACAGAGACCTCAGAATGTAAAAGTGATCGATAATTGTCTGTTATAAATTTAGTTTACTTTTTATCCGAAGATACATAGACGCACTCGACCAGCAAGATAGAGATAGAGGTATAGGGAGTTTATCAAAACGATGGACTCCTTCTACCTTAGCGCTGCCATTATTTATGCTGGTGATGAGGCGGGCCTGAACTCCTCGGGGTGAAAAAGGGTCATATCTCTATCAAATGCAACACAATACAAGTTCCCTCCCTGTTATTAAGTTTCAACAGGGATACATACATTTTTTTGTTCTAATTAATATGCCAATTTATTGATGATAATTAAAAATTTAATCATTTTTATACTAATATTGAACGGAGGAAAGATTTAGTTGTATGTATATGTATGTGCTGTGTTATATACCTAAACATACATAAACCTTAACTTTTCATTAGATAAATATTTGTCCTGGGTGGAAATCAAATCCGCCCTATGGCGCATAAGATGAGGCACGGCCCGTCAAAAATTATATAACGATTAATTTAGCTCGGTATGTTTTTCAGTCCTGTGGTTGATCACGTGAAAATTTTAATCATATTTTCCTATCAGGTAAGTAGCTGAGGTATAAGTTCGCCTGTGGGGGCGGACGCTACTCCAGGCAGCAGTCAGGTTCACCAGAATAATGGCTGAGAAAATGGACTTGGAATGTGTGAGTATTTTAGAAGAAACATACTCTATATATATGTATATATATATATATTCAGTAAATGGCACAATTCGTAGAAGGGGATAGTCTCTTTTTTATTTGCTAAGTTTTAAGAGGGAGGAAGTCTGTAATCATATACATACCACGATGGATCAACGTACATAAATCTGTTACATACGACAGCTAATTTTGAATTTAATTACGAACTATGAATGCTCACTACTCACCGAGTGGTACCGGTAAAGTAGAATAATACCTCCTCCTATACCAGATGTCGTAATAGGCGACTAAAGTGTAGCCTAGAACCGCAGATGGCAGTTTATCCAATCGAAATAATAGTAGTTCAAGTACACAGGGCGGAGATGGGCAGCAGCATCCCCGTCGCGGAAGTTACGCTTTGCAACTTTCTTTTAGTAATGAAGGTTTTTTTTAAATTCAGTTCTTGGGAACGTTTATGTACAACAGTCGACTTTTTATGGTTAATATGCTGATGGGAGTTCACTATCGATTGTCACATGTGCTAAGTATATCTTGCATTGTGGCCAATTATTATATATGTTTCATAGACATAACTATAAAAGTTGTAATGTATGAGAGTTACTTCTTAAGTTCATGTTTTTATTTTGTTTTTATTCAAGCCTGTTGTATATTATAATATTTTATGTAATTGATTTTTTGCAAATCAGGGTAGCCCCGAGCTGGAGGGCGGCCGCAAACCGATGGATCTGCCGACCTTACCCAAGGCCCTCACACTCGAGGAGAAGAAGTATCTCCTCGCTGTCGAAAGAGGCGACATGGGTAACGTCAGGAGGTAAACATCTAGTTTTATTTTCGCTTACGACTGCCGCCTATCAAAAACACATGGGTATTTCTCTAGGTCGTGGTCACTTAAGAACAAGATTGATGTAAACATCATGTCGAAGCTGACAGGTCTAATATACTCAATAATGTCCTTGAAATATATATGCTAAATTAAATAAAACCAAGTCATGATTATCACATTTTTATCACAGATAAATGATTATCAAAATACTTGATACCCTGGTACCCGGTTATTGGGTTTATAATAAAATACAACAATTACTACCTTCTTTATTGTATAAGTAAACAAGTTTTCTTTACTAATAAATAAATATTAAATAAATAAAGTGTACCCGTGTGTATCCTTATAGCACGTATTTTGATAAAATATCCACAGATAGTTTCACCGATGTTTTTAAATCTAATATGCTTAAAAAAAGTAAAGAAATCAAAACTAATTCCAATTCAAATAAACGAATGTCAATAAAACCTTAATTTATACTCCCATAGACTATACACGACTAATTGATTAATCCAGCATTATATTTGACTGCGTAAAAAGTTTCTATTGTTGTCTACTTCCGGGGAAGTACCCAAAACGGCATTAATTTAACGGCGTTGTCATAGCAACTGTAAACAAGTATTAATATAAAGCCTTCGCAAAATGGCGCGGCAATCGTCAACAACTGGCAAATCTAATTATTGTGAATTATAATTGGATTGTTTACGTATTAATCAATATTGTGCCATGTTGACCGGCCGCTGTGTTCCTTTGTCGATGGCACTTTTGGACAATAACTTCCATTAGGTCTTATATATTACATATCCTCTGAAAAATGTTGAAGATTTTAACAATTACAACCCGTGACCCTTCCTTTTATTAAGCCTCCTTCTAAATTATCTTACCTATATGTATAAAACAAGAAACTGGCTCACTGAGTAACAAATCATCGCAGGGCAAGCGCAAATTCAAGCTTTGCTGAGAGGTTATTTTTTTAACGTAGAGAAGCACTAGGAAAGGATTTACATAAATCCTCCCCATAGGGGGGTAAAACAGGGTTTTAAAGTTAGTATAAAACTGCCGTTTTTATGTTTTTCGAATGAAATTCAGAATTCAAGCTTTCAAAGCAAAGGTTCTTCATTGAAACTTAAGAAACTGTACTGTGTAAATTATTCTTTTTAAACCATCACGTTAAGGGGGTAAAAAAGGGGTGAGCTTTAATAGAAACTTAACCCCCCCAGGGTTTTAAAGTTTCGATTAAAACTCTGAATTTCAAAGTTATTTCTATAAAATGTAATATATGGCTAACTACGCGGGTAAAAAAGGGGGGGGGGGGTTCCAGCACAAATATAAATATCCTTTTGCATTCGCCATTATAGATTTTACAAGTACTGAAACGTAATTCAGTTATATCAAGGATAGAAGGTAGAAGTGATTCTACTATTTTCTAAGTTCTGTTTACTTTTGTATACGACTCAGCCTGTTCTTTATAGAGCCTTACAGAAGATTTCGAGAAATTAAATTATCCTTAAGTAACAACAACTAAATAGTGCACTAGCGGGGAAGTAGAATAGTAATTCCCTCTATACCAACTGTCGAACCGACAGAAGGCGGTCCCTCCAAGCTCTGCGAGTCACCACGCATTCCTAGCAATTGTGAGAAATAACTTTTTGGTAAGCTTATGTCCAAAGAGTCTGATATCCTTAACATCCTTACTAATATTATAAATGAAAGTAACTCTGTCTGTCTGTTACACTTTCCCGCTTACATCTCTCAACCGATTTTGATGAAATTTGGCTCAGACAATCTTTAGACTCCGAGAAACGACACAGCCTATTTTTAAATTCGAAATAAGGGTTGTAAGGGGTCGAAAAGGGGGATGAAAAGTTGTATGAAATTATAGCTATTTTTAGAGCTAGAAACTTGAAACTTATTTTTCAGGCCATTCATTCGATATAAATAAACATGACATTCAAAGTTTATATAAGTTAAGGTAAAGAGGTATGGTACCCAAAAAAAATATACCACGCGGACGAAGTCGCGGGCACAGCTAGTGATGATATAAAAATAAACTGGCACGTTAATCTATCAGCTTCAATTACTATTCCTTAAAACTATTGTTTTGACCATAGGATTCTCCAAAAAGCCCACCGGCAAAAGCACATAGAGGTCAACTGCGTTGACTCACTAGGCCGTGGTGCCCTCACTCTCGCCATCGACGGAGAGAACATGGAGATGGTGGAACTGCTGGTCATTATGGGTGTGGAAACTAAGGATGCTCTGCTGCAAGCGATTAACGCTGAGTTTGTGGAAGCTGTTGAGCTGCTGTTAGAGCATGAAGAGTTGATACACAAAGAAGGAGAACCATACGTAAGAATGTTTCTGATAAACCCTGCAGTAGTGACTTTTGAAGGTTATTTCTTCTATGATTATATTTTCTTCTTGATTATATTTGTACAAAGCCAGATTTGTGTATATTACAACTGCAGCTCGACTACAGCGTTAATTTATTAAATCATTAACATGTTTAAAATAAATTTTCCATTAATGTTTATAAAAAGAACGTCGAATTTATTACTGATGCCTCGGTTTTAGGTGTCTTTATAGCATTTCTTTGCTAGGTAAGGGTCTGTTCCATATGTTTCTCAACATTTAGCAATTATGAATTAATAGATTTCACAAATATATTATTCGTTAGATTAGACCTTAAAAGACAGATTAATTTATTTATATTATCAAAGTTGTATTTTATGCAGACAGTTTACGAGAAATTTAATTAGAAACAGGAATTAATAAATGCAAATTCAAAGTATTTCGAAGAAAATCTATACATATCTACACAGTATATTCCTCAGTTTTTTTATGCTATGAGGAAATAACATCGTAGTTGCTGACTCATAAAACATGTACGGTTTTTATCTAATATTATATAAAAATATACACAGCAGTTTTCGATCAGAAATGTAAATAAAAAAGCTGTACTGTGTAAATTATTTTTTTTTAAATAATCCCTTAAGGGAGTAATAGAGGGGGGGGGGGTACTTGTTAAAGAAGTCGATATTTGATAGCACAAAACAATGAATATAATACTACCTTTAGATTTAGCTTCTTTAAAACTAGAAGCTTTAAAAATACAAATTTTTCTACTCATCTTGGTGAAGGAAAAATATGCTACAAAATAGCGACTTCTACTGTAAACAACTTAGTGAAGTGTACCGCTCATGTGTTTTAGCTTTTGGAACAAATTTCACCTTGCTCTTAATGACTCAGATGAAAATTCAGAACTTAATTCACGATGGGGGTAAAGTCTCTTCAAAATTAATTTACTCAATTTGTTCTTATTACGACTTACACTCACAAATGAACTTTACAAGTGGCACGCAAAATAACATCAATAATATGGTTATGACTTGATTTAACATATGAATTGATTTTACAATTTGTTAGTCTCGGGTTGACTGTACTGACATTTAGAATGCTGCCACTTCTGCTTGTACCCTTTCGTCCATATGCAATTTAAAATGATATCAATTCGACGGGCCCGATGGCGCAGTTGGTAGTGATCCTATCTTGTGCGCCAGAGGTCGTGGGTTCGATTTCCACCAAGCAAATATATATATGATGATATTTGTGTTTGTTCTGTGTCTGGGTGTTGAATATATGTATTTAAGTAGTATATTTGTAATTCCTCTGTTGTCTCGCGTCCGTAATACAAGTGCTATAAGTGACTTACCACGGAGTCAGGTCAATGTTTGAGATGTTGTGGGAAAAAAAGAAAAGAACCATCATTATCGTAAACTAGCGGAGGTATTAAATTTTTGTCCCATTACCGTTTGAGCCTAATACCGTAATACTCGCTATTCTCTTCATCCTGTATACACCTGGTCCTGATTATCTCATTAAGTGCTGTCTTTTTACAGTTATGTACGTATATACATTTAAATCATTAAACATTACATTACGTTTTTATTATACATTTGTTGGTATAGACACTTAAGTGCAAGTATTTAAGACAGATTCCTGTCAGGTTAGGACGATTTGGATTTGGCAATGATCTTTGAGTTTCCATGGGATGCAGAAGTTTCCATGGATATGTTGCAAAGTTCACGTAGGTGGAGGATTTCACGTAGTTGATATTGTGTTCTCTTAATTTTATAACTTTTATATAATATCATCAAATTTATTAGAATTTGTTATGGGAATGCAGTGAAAAATTACGAAAAATTTAAAAGAGTTCCTTCTGTAACTGCACCAAAATTTGGTCAGATATTAAAAAATATAGTATGTTTGCAGTAACCTTAAAGTGGAAACGTAAAATCATAACAATAAGAAACTTAACTTCTGCTAAAAAAGTGTATCGGTTTCTAATGGATCACGATATCAGTTGAAGGTAGAAACAGAAGAATTTAGGTGGTGTTCAAGGTAGTTAAAAACGTTTTAATCTTAATTGCATTCAAACAATTGTTGAGGCTTATTTTATAAACAATCATCCAAAACAAAAATTCTTTAAAGGTTATGGTAATGAAATTGACGGTCTTAATTTTGATCTGACTCCTGTAGAGCTGGCAGAAAGTGGATCCCAACACAGCTATGTTCACACCCGACATCACACCACTGATGCTGGCAGCTCACAAGAATAACTATGAGATCCTCAAAATATTGCTGGACCGCGGAGCTACGGTGCCAAACCCTCATGACGTAAGGTATGGTGACGTGATGAGGGATTTATTAAATCAACTGTTTATTACTCTATTTCAAAATGTCATATTTCATCAATACATTATTATCTCTAATTAAGTATGAATTACGGGTACGTTATAAGATATTTTCCATTCTCATACATACCCTTCCTAATAGCTACTAGAACTAGTTGCAATGATTCTGCATAAAAAAATAAATTAAAGCATACCTATTATTCTCCCTTCTTTATTATTTAAGACTGCAAAATAAGACGAGAAAAAAGTATTTTCTAAATCAATAAATCTTTGCCTTATTGGGTGAATAGAACTGTGTCTGATACAGTTCGACAATTAATTTGGTAGATACCTTTTTTTTACGACTTGGTCGACTTACTCTAGTGCATTGCCACCTTGTGGTCTGAAGATATTGTGACATACTTTTACTAACTCTCATCATTAAAACTGGAACACAGTAATGCAAAAACTAAAAATGAGGTCTATTTCTAGTAAAATCTAGATATGAATCTGTTTTTCTATTTCGTTTAGGTGTGGTTGCGAAGAATGCATCCGCGAGTCTACCGAAGACTCCCTCCGGCATTCTCTAGCTCGACTGAACGAATACAGAGCGCTGGCGTCGCCTTCGCTCATCGCTCTCTCTTCCACCGACCCCATACTCACCGCTTTTCAGCTCTCTTGGGAGTTACGGAACCTGGCGTTCGCTGAACAAGTATGTTGTGTGGAATCAAATGTAGATTCTCTTACATAAGTATGGGTAAAATTTGCCCATAATTACCGCGCTGGGCAAATGTAGTGGCAACCGCAGAGCGTAGCTTCGCGTTGCTGCCCATGTCCGCCCTATTGCATTAGAGCTACACCTGTCGGTTCTGGTTTCTCAGTCGCCTTTTAAGACACCTGGTGCAGCGGGAGGTACTATTCTACTTTGCCGGTACCATACGATCAATAAGTTTATGTACTACAATTAATTTAAAATGTCTGGCTTAAAAAAAAGAACGTCTATTCAATTTCCTTTATCTTATTTTGTTAGACGCTGAAAGATCACTGAAGTTTATCGTTTTTTTCATATACAACCTACAGTAAAAGTTTTTGTATTTGAAAATAATAGCATGTTTAATTATCTCCGAAAACAACCAGGAAAGCAAATCAGAATATTTGGAGCTTCGTCGCCAAGCTCAGAAGTTTGCTGTGGACTTACTGGACCAGTCACGCAGCAGCCAGGAGCTGGCCATCATTTTGAATCATGACCCAGACGAGCCTGCCTTTGTGGAAGGTGATCACATGAAACTGGCCAGGCTAGAACTGGCTATCGACTTCAAGCAGAAGAAGGTATCATTGAATTTAGTTGGGCAATTTTGGCTACAGCAGTTTTAGATTTTTATCATGACTAAGTCAACAACCAAGCTAAGGATTTGAGTAATAATAAGCATTACCGCAGCCTGGAAATGCGGCAACAGGTAACAAAGGAAATAACGCGTTGCCAACCAAATGGCTTGAAAATATTATGTCACATTACCCAGTAATTTCACTGCCTTTCTTAGTAACCATACTATGGCGGTAGATATGGGCGAGATTCGGATTCCAATGCAGACGACCTTAGTCTGAGGTCTGCCTTTAGTGAATTTTGTAATAGGTTTTTAATTATTAATCCATTTATCTTGGAAAGAAAAATACGTTTTTCATATTTATTACATTACAAGGGAATTAGAAATTACTTATTTAGCAGATATAACAATGATAATGACATGATACGATCGTTTCAGATTTTTTACTATATTCAAGTAAAAAGTAATTTTAAAAATGATAGCGTCGTTTGGGTTATGTAATAACCAAGGGTTGGTGACAAGAAACAAAAACAAAAATCTGCCTATAAAAACGTACGTTGGCAGTCTTCAAAAATTCAATTCAAGATGAATATAAAAATTTACAGATTCAATAAACTGTGCTAAATGAAATTGTAAGGCTGATATTTATGAATACATTGATCATATTTGTCATTCATCGCCAGCAGTGTTCGCATTTCTTTGTTCCGGTTTGAAGGGTGAAAGAAGCAGTGCAATTACAGGGTAACGTGACATAAAATCTTCTAGTCTCCAGTTTGGCAACGCGCTAGTGATAATACGAGCGTATAGGCTTCGGTGACGCTAACCATCACGCTAACAGTATGTTTGTTTAGCGACTTAGTCAAATAATAATAAAAAAATAAAAGAGATGTTCTCAGCAAAATCCTATTTTACTTGCAGTTCGTCGCCCATCCCAATATTCAACAACTGTTGGCTGCTATATGGTACGAGGGCGTCCCAGGTTTCCGTCGGAAGACCGCTATGGAGAAAATCATGATCATCTGCAGAGTAGCCCTGCTGTTCCCTTTCTACTGCATGCTCTATATGATTGCCCCCAACTGTGCCACTGGAAAACTCATGAGGAAGCCCTTTATGAAGTTCTTGATCCACGCCTCTAGTTACTTGTTCTTTTTGTGTAAGTGATTTATAACCTTATTTCTTTTAAAATTTAATACTGTTGTTATCCTTGTATTGCCCTTTTGCGATAATACGTAAATTATTATCTTGATCAGTTTACTATCCACTGCTAGCCATAATTGCCGCACTGGGCAAGCGCGATGGCAATCGCAGAGCGTAGCTTCACGACGGGAATGCTGCTGCCCATCTCCGCCCTATTGTATTTGAGCTTACAGTCACGGGCTATAGTTACCGCCATCTGTGGTACCTCAGTCGTCTCTTACGACACCTGGTATAGGAGAAGATACTATTCTACTCTGCCGGTACGTTTCGGGAAAAAAATATAGGTATAGAAATCTGAGAACTGGTTAAAACTTTCCAGGTAACCGAGTAGGCAAGATATAAATTTGATATGTACCCAGATGAAGACGAGTTGCCAACTGAAAATTCACGTTCACGTGTTGCTCATATCTTAACATGTATTTCTTTATAACAGTGATTTTGATCCTGGTATCCCAAAGAGCGGAAGTGCAAGTCATACAGCTGTTTGGTCCCGATTGGATGGTCAAAGAGCTTGAGAAGGAATTACTCAAACAGCGAGGCAATGGTCCCACGTATCTGGAGCTGGTGGTAGTAGTGTACGTCTTAGGTGAGAATACTTTGATATAACTTTATTTTAAATTAACAACGCGCTGCGGTTTGTACTCCATAGGTTCTTTTACTTTTAAAAATTAAGGGATAAATTATAGCTTGATGTATTATTTTTTGAATTTATTTGTTACAAACGTACAAAAATACAAATTCTTTTTACATATTTTCATTTTAAGCAAAGATCCTTAATAATTTTTTAAATATAAAATAGCCCATGTCACTCCCAAAGAATGTTATCAGTAGTTTTTGAACTTATTCGTTAAACACAAAATACAACTAATTTTTCTTTGTAATAATCATATCGTTTCTTTTTCGTGTAATGGTTGACTGGGAGATAATGTCAACTGGCATTAGGTTCTCATTTGTACATTTTGTAATATTTTGTGCAATAAAGTTCAATAAATAAATAGACTTAACACGCGACTAGAATGTGCAACGGTAAACCATGTGTTGCTTTTAGTTAGTGCATCTAATATTTTAAAGTTAAATCTACATGTACACACAGTAACAGATCAAGCTATTCAAAGCTGTCAATACTTCGTAATCGATATTAATCTATAAGCGCGAGATATATGGAAATAATATGATATTTTAACATCCGTATACAGAAATCAGTTTATAAAAAATATATGTATAATTTAAAATAGCTGATAGATCGTGAGTAAACAAACATGATTAAGATATCTTTAAATAATAATCGTAATTATAATGTTGAATGTCTTATTTTATTTATCGAATTTTGATAATGATTGGCAAGACAACAAATATATTTGTAATCCACCAAAACTTGATTGAATTACAAGTTAGAAGATAATACTTTATTAGTTTAAATTTCAAGTAAGCAAACTCGATTCAAACATTGACACGAATACAGTAAACAGAAAGGTTTTAAATTAGTTTTCAACATAACTTTCCTAATATACTTTTGCTGCTACAAATTTTCCTCTACTTGAGCTATCTTTACCGGATATTGAATTTCAGACAGTTTACCTAGTCAGAGCCATCTAATATTGTAACTAGCTTACGAATTTGCAAAGTGTATTTCATGAGACTGTGAAATTAATTAACTTAAACTTAATCAATTTAAAATATCAAAAACTAACTTCTGAACGTCTTGTGATCGAAATTGAAATAAACGTACTGAGAAGAGTCAAGTGTTCTCAGTTGGTCGTCTCACACGTCAATGGCAACAACTTATCGTGTCCTGGTGAAAAGGACATCCCAGTCCTAAGGGGCTATATATGCCGACTTTTAACTATGAAATCAAACTCAAACTCAAAACATTTTTATATAAGTAGGCCCATTACATGCACTTTCGATTCATCAAAAAATGAGGCACTTATTTCTATTATACTGATAACTCTGCTGACTTCCACGGGCTCATAAGTCATACTTACATATATGTATTTTACGAAAAGTATATTGTGACTATAAATTGAGCTTACAGCTGTTCTATCTTTAAAGTTAGATCAAACTGTACACAGTAAGCAAAAAATATATTAAAATCAGTTCAGTAGTTTAGAAGTTCATCTCGAACAAACACTGTGACAACATTTTTTTTATAAAGTAAAAAACTTTTTTTTCTCTACAATGTCTACATCATAAGTAAAGCTGTTTATTCGTTTTTTTTATAACCTGTATTCCACTTCACATAGGCATTAGACATCATAGGCATTGGAAGTCTACTCCCCAAGAAAGGGGGAATTTTGGTCATGATTGCCGCGCTGGGTAAGCGTGCCATCGCAGAGCGCAGCTCTCGTACCGGGGATGCTGCTGCTCATCCCCGCCCTGTGCATTTGAGCTGCACTGTTTCGGACGGTTATATCACCACCTTTCGGTTCTGGTACCTCAGTCGCCTCTTACGACATCTGGTATAAGGTGTGATACTATTCCACTCACGGCTTATGATGTCTTGTAATCCTCTGATAAGATATCTCGTAAATGCATCAATGCAAGTAGACAGAATTTTAATATTTTTGTGTTAAGTTCTTATTAAATGCAAATTTATCTATAAACTGATCAAAGATACATTTTGACAGGCGTTATCAAAATAAAAGGATTTTACTTAAAAATATCTATTATATTTATAATTTAGTCGCTAAAACCAGAATTCGTCATACGAAAATGTGTACATCATTATATACCGTAATTGAAAATCTTTGCAATTACTGTTACGATG
This sequence comes from Heortia vitessoides, assembly GCA_020976665.1. Lineage (NCBI taxonomy): Eukaryota > Metazoa > Arthropoda > Insecta > Lepidoptera > Crambidae > Heortia > Heortia vitessoides. Next base: position 11,020,950 of record JACJUM010002279.1, on the reverse strand, counting down.
CATAAAGAAAAAGTAAAATTATATTGGTATAGAAAAATCAATAAGCAAAGTAATAAGATCATTGAAGATGCATTCTATCTAAATGGTCTAGTTCAACTGTCCATTACCAATGAAAACAAGATTGTAGGTAAAAGCTTTGTTAATAGACAGTGATAGATTTACTTATATTCCGTTAGTTCAGCTTAATGCCATCTGAGAGCTCATAGTCGCAGGTTAATAGAATAGGTCAGGTAGTCCGTATCCATAGACCCATGCACTTACAATCAGCCATAGACTATCAAATGCCAACTACATTCAGCACTTTGTGCAGTACTTTTTATATATCATTCATGTGAGTCATTAGTAATATAAATTCTAATATGATCATTATTAATTTCCTACACTTAGAAATTTTAAAATCTATTCACATTTTTTTTGCATTTCGTTATTATTATTTTTTTACATCTTCTAAATCTTCGTATTAAGAATAAACTTATAACGTATCGTCATGGGGAGCATGTACGGGCCCGATGGCGAATTCTATAGTGTCGCTCATCTTATGCGCCAGAGATGTTTGGTTCGTTCCCCGCTCGGCACAAATAAAAATAATCATTTGGGTTTGTTCTGTATCTGGTTATTAAATATATATATCTGTGCATTGTTGAAAAGTGTGGCTGATCTAGGACCGCAATAATTGTTAAAGTTATTATTTTTTCTCATTGTTTTATTATAATAAAAATATGTTTAAATTTTATCGCATGTTGCGTTTTTCTATAATTTGTGGCAGTATTAAGCTATAACTTTAAATTGATTTCAATGTTTAAAAATGTATAATGGTATTTGTCATGGTGGAGATCCTGTATTTAAGTAAATAAACAAGGTATTATATTTGTAATACCTCCGTTGTGTGTAATTATTTGTTCTCTTCTTAAAATCTCAATCACAGCTTATTCTTACCTAATTTTTGTTCTCCAGGTTTCATCTGGGAAGAAACTCAAGAGATCTACATCGAAGGTATACGCTCCTACCTGCGTAATATGTGGAATTTCATAGACTTCTCCAGAAATTTCCTCTACGCAACTGTGGCATTGCTCAGGATCGCTGCTTATTTGCAGCAGATCACAGAGATCCGGAGAGACCCCCAAACTAAGTTCATACCGAGGGAACAATGGGATGCTTTCGATCCCCAGCTTATCGCCGAGGGCTTGTTTGCTGCTGCTAATATATTTAGGTAAATTGATTATTTATTTAATAGCTTCATTATTATATAGGTGTATATTAGTCATCTACTATTGAATAACTAGCAGATAAAGAAAATAGTGATAGTGAGTAGTGATGAGTGATAAATAGTGATAGAAAGTATTTAATATTCGTATATAATGATATCATAAGACCTAATTTTTTTAAATAAATAATCTATATGTTTGTTCTGGTAGGAATGTTAATAATAGCGAATTATCGAAGGAAACAGGACTATGTATACTACGTAGTCCTGTTTTATTTTAGTGGAGAAAATAGGAATTAGTACGTATTAATTGCTGTCCTCATTTATATTATTAAGTGCTGAATCGAAACTGAATGAAAACATTAATAAAAAAATATATGTGTATCTTTGTATTTTGTTGTCTAAACTTGGACGCCGATGTGTATATATTCTTCTCTAATTTCATATGGATAATTTCACAGTGCCTTGAAGCTTGTCCATCTATTCTCCATCAACCCTCACTTGGGACCGCTGCAGATCTCTCTCGGTCGCATGGTCATCGATATTGTCAAGTTCTTCTTCATCTACAGTTTGGTACTCTTCGCTTTTGCTTGTGGTAAGCATTCTATCGTTTAATTTGATTTAGATATAAATTATTGAACATGTTTACCACGATGTGCATATGAAATTAATTAACCGTAAAGAATTTTTAATTGAGAGTCTAAAATATTTAGGTTATTATTGTGTTCTACGATCGTAGGTCTAAATCAGTTACTCTGGTACTTCGCTGACCTTGAAAAGAGGAAGTGCTACGTATTGCCTGGTGGTCTACCCGACTGGGATAATGCTGGGGACTCGTGTATGAAGTGGAGAAGTTTTGGGAAGTGAGTCTACCTGAAAAATATGTAGACATCGCTATGAAGCTCTATATATCGTTGCTAGTTCAAGTGTTGTCTAGAATTACAATAAACTAATATCGATGATAACCAAAACGTAAATAAAAGGATAGTCAAAATCAGAAACTTGCACAAATAAAATTATGTATTTAAGTAGTATGTTTGTAATTCCTCTACTGAGTCAGGTAAGAGATGTTGTGGGAATTTATTAATGAAAAACTATATAAAAATATGTAATGTTCCTCAGTTGCTTTAAAAAGATTTGATGCGTCACATATTACAATTTGATTTTAAGCCATTTCAATCAATATAGTATTGAACTGTCTATATTGTCTATATTGAACTGTCTTTTAAAAATTATTAACCCTTTAAGGACTCATTCAATAAATATCCTAAGTTTATATACATCATTGTTGCTTGGTTATGTTTAATCGAATGTCAGTTTCCATGGATTCCCATTATAACACATTCCTTAGCGATAGTATTGTCAATTGACATACGAAAACGTCGTATTACAACAACTTTTGAGATTTTATATTTAAATTATAAATTTACATTTAAAAATGAGCGAAGAACAATTTGGTGTTCGCCACGTTATTGGTGCACCAATCGCAACAACAAGGCTATCTGAACAAGCAATAGTGTGCATGCCTCCAAGGTCTGCCAAGTTCACACTTGCAGAATGGAAGCTCAGCAACGACCAAAAATGCAGAAATACCGAAGACCAACAACAATTAGCAGACCGAGTCTTGGGGGAATGCGAAAGAGTCCGCCAAGAGACTGCAGAGAGAGCCAACATTATGAAGGCAACAACTGATCGGCGGCTAGAAGAGAGAATTGGTGATGTTGAATTCAACAAGAACGAACTTCAAATCCAAAGACGAGAGATATGTATTGAACTTGAAGCTCTTGGTGTGTATAAGACCCGCCTTCTTGACTGCTTAAAGGCCTTGCAGGCGAATGCCTTGAATATTTGCAGAAAATGCCTAATTCTCAGAGATGGCAGAGTCGGCATAGATTTAGTGTTCGACGAAGTTGAACATGCTCTTCAACAAGAAATCACGACAATACTTGGCGGCCAAAGTTTACTGGAACGTGTTTTGGAGCAATTAAACGAACAGATAAGACGCTTGCGATCCATTCGCTACCTTCTGGATCGTGATTTACAATACAAGCAGGCAGCTATTGATGTTGATAAAGGCAATTTGTCTTTAAAGTCAACGGATCTATGTTTATCAATTTACGAGGGTTACTCGAATTTAGATCCAGCTAACATATCTGCTGAAGAGTATAACATGTATTCAGCAAATAATATACAAATGGCAGCGAGAGAAGTCACCAGCGCGCGACCTATACGAATGTACGTGGATACAATTCTGAAGCAGGTGATAGATGATCTATGGGTGGCTTATAAAAAGTGTAACCACGAGTTTAGCGAGAGAATTAAAGAAACAAAGTTATGCAAAGGGAAATTAGAAGACATGCATCGAGAGACAACGCAGAAGATAGCGGATATGCAAAATAATATTTTGGAGTTGCAAAAAGCGTTGTCAGCTAAGGAAGGGAATATAGCTTTGGCACACACAAGGCTCGGCAGACGGGCGAACAGGGTTGGCGCTGAGCTAGTTAAAGACCCTACTGGTCAAGCGCTGTACTATGAGTGTGAGATGCTGAGGTTTAGCGTGGAACAGCTCCAGCAGATGTTACATGAAGCCACGTCATCGCTTCGTTATCTACTACAGACTCAAATCCAGCTGGAGGAAGATATAAATGTGAAGATGAACACGTTGAAAATAGATGAAGTAGACTGTATGACATTAAGACAGACGATGGATTACCACTCTTATTGAATACTTTTGGTTCGTGATTTGTTTTACAATTTGTTCGTGTTGTATTTTGATAGTAAATTAATGTGCACCTATAAACAAAAATTGTAGCGAGTTTTAACTTTAAATGGTTCCTAAGTATGCATAATTTAAAAAAACCTGTATGTTTTATATCTAAGTTTTGAGCTTTTTAAGTGCTTTAAATAAATGTGATCTTTGCTGATTATTGTTCTCATTTATTAGTATATATTTTAGAACTTATTCCTTTTGCCTCATTTCTTTGTATTTTTAATTTCCATTTTTATGCGTTTGTGTGAAATAAGCAATAATAGGCCTATTGTATGTATATCAAAGCAACTGTGAATCGTCTACTGCTAGGTATAGACCTCCCTAAAAAAGGGGAAATTTGCCCATAATTGCCGCGCTGGGCAAGTGTGGTGGCAATCGAAGAACGTAGCTTCTCGACGGGAATGCTGCTGAACCATATACGTACAGTTACTACAGCTACACCGCTTCGGGTGGATATACCGCCATCTGTCAAAACTGACAGATGGCGGTATATCCGCCCGAAGTCGCCAATTACGATACTTGGTACAGGGGAAGGTACTGTTCTACGCTGCTGGTACCGCACGGCTATTGTATGTTAATGCATACTAAACTACTGCTATGGTCTAAATAAACTTCTTCTAGATTTTTAAATATACACAATATATTGTCTTTTTGCGAGATGACTTAGGTAAAACTATTGATGCTATAATTTTTCATATACATGTTATATTGGAAATATTAGTATCGATATATGCCGGGATGTGTAAAACACAATGGCTATTACATATCTAATTGTATGTTGTCGGTAATATTTAAAATAAAAACTATAATACATTATCATTGTTTTTATACCTCCATTTTCTCGCAATACATTGGAATGTATTATAAGGTAAAAATAAAGGGGACATTTCTTAATTCTTTAATATTTAAAGGTACAACTATTGTTGAAATTCATGTTATTGATCCAACTATCATTTAGATGTAACCACGATCAACCAACGTAATAGCATTTTGTGAGACATTTCTCATTGATCTGGTTCGTCTGCATTTGGCCAATATTTTACTATAATAATATTATCAAATTCACCAACAGCGTCTTCGAAGCGTCCCAGTCACTCTTCTGGGCATCCTTCGGCATGGTGGGTCTGGAGAACTTTGAGCTGGCTGGCATTAAGAGCTATACGCGGTTTTGGGGGCTGCTCATGTTTGGCTCTTACTCCGTGATCAACGTGATTGTGCTATTGAACCTTCTCATCGCTATGATGTCCAATTCATACGCCATGATTGATGTAAGTTTTCAGTTTTATTATAGTGTATTGCGGATAAATATGAAACCTTGGTTCAAACGTTTTAAAATTTAGACTGAAGACTCCAAAACAGTATTATATATTTTAATACCCGTTCAAAAATTTAGATACGAATGAGAAGATTGGTTACATGTATGTGTATATTTCTTCAGCCATCTTGATATTAGCTTTTGAAACGATTATGTACGATACGATGTTTGATTTCTGTAGGTATAGGTAGAAATCCAGATGGTACATTTATGAGGGATGTTAGGGATTTATATGAAGTCTAATATTGAAGTTAATCAGATCTAAAAGTAAAAAATGTAAAGAATGTAGGTGATAAAATTCTTTTTAATCAGAAATATAGTAGGAGATTAGGAATTAAAACATAAATAAAAGGCGTACACTTTACAGGTTATTGTAGCATTTAGATAAGAAAATGATCAATCTAGAGTTTTGTACGCGCCTGTCTAACAATGCCGATAAAGGCTCCCTTTCTTACATTCTACTTGTTTTACCAAACTTATGTTATAAATAATAGCGTTATGTTCTTAATTGGATTTTTAAGAAATTTTTACTTTCAATAGTGAGATAAGAGATCGATGTGGTGTAAAAGATGATGTTGTGACAACAATAGAGAATAGAATGTTGAGATGGTTTGGACATATAGAAAGGATGTTTGAAAGTAGAATGACTGCACAAACATATAGAGCGGAATTAAATGGAAGAGTTGGTATAGGACGACCTAGGCGAACATATCTTAACCAGGTAGAAGAGATTTTAAAGAGGGCCAGGTCAGAAGTATCACCAATAAACAAGCGTGTATGAAAGGACTAATGCGAGTAAGGCAAGCGAGAGAGGTATGCCAAGATTATAACAAGGGATCCATAGTCTCTGCCTACCCCGATGGAACACAGGCGGGATATATGTATAATCATTGATACGTTTGTGGAATAATTTACAAACCAAAAACTACTTAAAAAATTGTTTTCAAATACCTACAATATTTTAATTATTCAAACTTTTTGAGAGGATTAGTCAACACGTGTCTATTTTCTATTCAAAGCGAGATATAAAAACAAAGTTGTATAAACTGTGTCATCTTTCCTATTACCATTGACAGGAACGGTATCACATCGACCGTTCTCGTGTAACGACCAAAGCGGAAACGTAGGAAATTGTATGTTCCCTGTGGAGTGGATGGAATTGAATTAAAATTGTTTTCACATAGTCAAAGGGGAGTTAATATGCTTAAAACTCAAGGCGTAAACAGAATATACCGAGCGTTCAAATGCATGGCACCTTTTGAGACGTCAGTCTGTGTAAAACTTTTGAAGATTCTTTGCGAGAGCGCCGCTTAAGTTTGGCACTCCTCGACGTTAGATGGCGCACTGCAATTATGAATTCCATATAATGTAAAAAACGATGATGAGAAAAATATTCCATATGTGAATAAAGTGTGACATAAATATAAAATATGTTTTGAAACGAGGGATATTAATTTGTGTATGTGTGAAGGTTCTGGTATCGCGGCTGCCTCTTACCAGGTACTATTTTACTATTCTGGTACCCCACGGCAGTTATTAATAAAATTAACTACCTATATATTTTAAAACAGGTTACTATAAATAAATATTTCAGTGGGTACTACCTAAGAGTATCTTAAATTATTCTTGAATAAATTCTTAAAATCCAACATCTATTTCGAGCCCCAGTGTCGAAACATTAGCAGTGATCCAGCCGGGAGTTTTTAAGCGGATTAATTTTAGACCATCTTGTATCTTAACGTAATACGAGCGTCTTTAATATTTAAAATTATATGTGTAACGTGAAGATAATTTTCTGTGCAAATTCTAATGTTAATGATAACAAATATAATCAGAATAATAATTTAAAAAACCTGTTTCAAGATTGGTTTCACAAATCTGATAAATGTCTGACAGTATAGTGAATTGGATTAAAAATTGTACATACCTATGCCATTTTTCGCCTTTTCCATCATATATGTACATTCACTTAGTCTTTTTATTTTTTTTTATACACGCGATAATGGCTGATCCTATTTAGGACGTAATACAAATATATACACCTTATTATAGCACATACCTAAGGTCACGTAGAATGAATCTAAACTAAAACAAGAGAATTAAATTAATTACCTACATGTAAAATAACTGAATGATATGCATACATAACTATTTATACTATAAAAATATAAATAAATAGATGTCCTGGCAAACGTTTTTCTGCCAATAAAATTATAAAAAAATACTAAAATGACTGCGAATTCACAGGGGTTTATGACAGAAGGGTGAAAATTTAGACTTGTATGTATTTATGTAATCTGAATCATAAAAATGTAAAAAAAAATGTTTAAAGAAAAATAGGTGTGGGCCACCCTTAACATTTAGGGGGATGAAAGATAGATGTTATCCGATTTACAACCCTAGCCGATATGCACGCTAAGATTCACGAAAATCGGTCGCAGTCATAGTTGAGAGTCAGGTACCAATGCAGGTGACCTATTGTATGAAGTCTGCCTCAAGTAAAACTATGAAACTATTTTTAATTAACTTTCTGCTTACTGCATTCAGCCCTTTGATTTAAGTTGATCATTTAAAATCATTTGTGGTTGTCTATTGTTTTGTTTTAATAGAAAATAGCTAACCTGACATTATCATGTCTTAATTACACTTTTATGTTTATCATGAAAAACATTTTGCGACTATAAATTGAGATATAAACTATTGTATCTCCAAAGTTGTATCAAATTACCACGAGTTAAGGTACCATAGTAAGTAAAAATTTATTGATACCGGTTCTGTAGTTTAGAACTTCATCCCGGACAAACACAGTGACACGATTTTCTTATATATAATGAAGACAATATTTAAAATAATTTTGTGTCATACCTAACATTTAGACTAATCTTATTCAAAATTATGATATGATTAAATCTGTGAAAGTCCATTTTGAAATAATTTAATTAGTATTCCTCATGCAAGAATAAAATCTTAAGTCTATCAATTACGAATTTATTCACCCAAAGGAACACTCGGACGTGGAGTGGAAGTTTGCCCGAACAAGATTGTGGATGAGCTACTTTGAGGAGAGCGCCACCCTACCACCTCCGTTCAACATTATGCCCACACCGAAACTTCTGCTCAAGATGATGGGACTAAGAAAGAAAGACAAGCTCAGGAAAATGAAGACGCAGGTAACGCTCTCCTATAAAAAAGAACAAGATAGTGCGATTATCACTCGCTCACTCACTCGTTCCGTAGGAGAATCATAATTTCGTACTTTTTCTAAGACGATTTTTTTTAATTATTAAGTCAGCAAACAATCATACGGTCCGCTTCACTATAAACGTGTCCACAGCCTACAGATGCTCATGTTATCGCAGTGATATCACTAACGTATCGCCATCCTTGTGAACTGAAGATACTATGTCGCATTTACCCAGCAATATCACTGCTTCTCTTACCCTTCAAACCGGAACACAGCAATGCGAACATTGTTATTGGGCGGTAGAAATAGGTGAAAGTGAGGTACCAATGTAGACGACATTTAACAAGTCTACTTCTAGCAAATTGCATAGCATATGTTTTTCCGCAGCTGCAGTATAAGACGATACAATTTGTCATATTTAATAGTTCTAGTTTTTACCATGTATTTTGTTTTCCTTAATAACGTCGAACCATGCGTTGTTTGCAGCATACGCGGTCGTATTTTTTCATTGAATTAACAGAATATATATTTTTCACCGTTTTAAGAAGCTGTAGGTTTGAATGTATGTTTTCAATTTTAACTTGATACATGTAGAGATATATCTTTGAAAAATTTGCTTGACAGACAGACAAATAGAGAGACGGACAACAAAATAATTCTATAATGTTAATATATGTTTGCTTTTGAACTACGGAAATAAAAATTAGTTTTAGATGAGCTAGCGGCTTGCCCCGACTTCGTCTCGGTATATACTAGAATTTTATCAATATGATACCGTTTCCATGATAGTTCTTACTCTGTTCTTGTGTCTCTAGCCTATAAAATACCTACGTATATACACACATAATATCTTTAATATATTTTCTACCTGTACACACTTCCCAATTCCTTACATACCTAGTCCTGACAAATACAAGTACAACAAAAGAAGACTAACTCAATTTAATGCAGTCGTTCTAGATTATTATTTTTGTTTTTCGACGATCATAATGGCGCATAAGCAAAGATTTATCTTATGCGCCAAAGGCCGTGGGTTCGATCTACAAATATTTATATGATAATATTTGTTTTTGCACTGTATCTGGATGTTAAATATGTGCATTTAAATATTATATTTGTAATTCCTCCGCTGTACAAGTCCGCAACACAAGTGCTTTTAGGAACTTATCACGGATTCCGCTGAAGGTATGAGATGTTGTATAAATTTTTATACAACATACATTTTAAGAGATGCTGAACTGATCACAATGCGTTTTGATAACATATAGTCCTGATCAGTTGAATGCAAGTGACAGTTGATTTTATAATATTATTTTTGTATAATGAAGAGCTAAAGAATATACCAGCCGATAGCTGGTATATTCTAAATCAGAAAGCAATGTAACCTGCATTTAAATTTCCACGCTGTTAATTAAAAATCTTAGAATTATAAAAGCTGTATTAATAAAAAAAATTTAAATCGAACGTAAGTCGAGGTATGCCTCGGCTAAGGTTTCTTCACAGTTGACTCAGTATGTTTGTCGTGTTCTGTTTACGACTACATTGGTCTTGAAAACGTCTAAATTTAGATTATAAGAGATTTAGGCAAATAATTTAGGTAAAAATGGCGCAGTGGACTCAAGCGTGTTGTTAATATGAATACATCTATGAATTGGTGATAGTTATGGTTTGGTTCAATTCAATTTTACATGATAAATAGCTACAACATTTCAAATGAATATAATATCTTACACGAATGACCTGATTCTGAGCTAAGTAGCTAAAAAGACCGCAGACATCAGACATAAGTAATCACAAACATAATTCTTAAATACATATATTTAACATCCATACACGTAACAAACATAAATATACGTTATATAAATGTTTTTTTAGGCTGGGATCGAACTCACGACCATACAAGATAGGATCACTACCATCTGCGCTATCGGTCCCGTGGAAAACACAACTGTTTATCGTAATCTATATACCCCTCTTTAAAGCACTATCAGAGTTTATTATAAGGGATTTTCTTTATTAAATTTACCGCCGTAATAGGCCCTTAATCAAAAAGTCTCCCGCTGATTTTATCAAAATTTGCATATTATACCTCACTAATGTAAAACTATGAATTGACGATATTTTTTCTCTTCCTATACTTCTCTTTTTATGCAGACTCTATAGAGCGTTTGCTGTGTCGCCTGTTTGCACATCCGCCATTTTTTGCAATTATCACGCTACGGGAGCAATTTTCTTCGCACTTTCGTTTTTAACTGTGTCTAGAACGAGTTCTAGTTTTTTGAACGCTTTTGCTGATAACAAGCTTTGATAGACTATATATTGATGACATTAACTAACTAGCTATCTCTTTCAAGCTGTGAGGTATAGAGTAGAATAGTACCTCCCCCTGTACCAGGTGTCGTAAGAGGCGACTAAAGTCCCAAAACGAACAGATGGTGGTATATCCATCCACCACTGTGTACCCCAAATGCACAGGGCGGGGATGAGCAGCAGCATCCATCGCAAAAGGTGCGCTCTGTGATTGCCGTCACGCTGACTCAGCGCGGCAATTATGGTTAACTTAAATTTGGTTTATTCCTTTCTTGGGGAGGCCTATGTCCAGCTGTGGACTGATATGATCTATTTTAAAGACTTACTATATATGTGATTTTTTAATGGTAACTAATTTACGGTATCTGAGATATGATAATGTGAGTATATAATGTCTAAAACTCTTTTATACATATGTATGAAACTGTTGTCTTCCATTCACATTTTTATTTCACTTGAAATGATTTTATTTATAACATTATCCTTTGACAATACGGATAGAAAAGTAATATTAATTATTCGCATTTGAATGCGGTTGCTGCAAGGTGACTAAAACGAAAGTTTTTTTTCTCGTAAAATAATAGCTTCGCTATGTCTACATTTGCTTACACTTACCTCCATTTTGAAGGGATATCCTCTGAACGGAAGTAAACAGAAGGCATCACTTCACTTCCGTTTAGATAACATGAAAGCACCGTAAATTACGAAAAAAGCCGAATAGAGAATTTCAATAAAATATCTTTTTAAATGTTTTTCTAAGATAAACTTTTTAGATTTGATTGTAATAATACTATAGTTCTTTTGTTTTTTAAGAACATTATTAATATCGTCAGCGATAATTCAATACCGCGTATATAGCAAATGAATAAGGTACAAATTCTACCAGTTATAATTGAATTTTGAACTCTATGAACAATTGTTACTTACGTGTTATTGAAGTAACACCAACCCTTTCTATATATTAGGAGAACAAAGAGAAAGGGCACGACGTCCGATACACTGCAGTTATGAGGGCGCTGGTGTGGCGGTATGTGTCAGCAATGCACAGGAAGATGGATGATGAACCAGTCACAGAAGATGACATCAACGAGCTGAAGGGCGACGTCTCAGCCTTGAGATACGAGTTACTCGAAGTCTTCGAGAAGAACGGCATGGATGTATCCTTCACTGACAGAAAAGAGAAGAGTAAGTAATCTAAGTAGCATATAAAATGGTATTAGATAATTAAAAATGGGCCCGATGGCGCAGATGGTAGTGATCTTGTGCGCCAGTGTGGTTTCAATCCCCACCCAGGACAAATATTTATATGATGGTATTTGTATTTGTTATGTGTCTGGGTGTTAAATATATGTACTTAAGTATTATATTTGTGATTCTTCTGTTGTCTGATGTCCGTAACACAAGTGCTTTAAGTAAGTCAAGTCAACATATGAGATAATTTAAATTAATAAATTCCCACAACATCTCATACATCGATTGACTGACTTCGTGATTTATGTGATCCGTGATTGATTTTGTGTAAATTCATTTATTTATTATTTTAGATGTGGTTTTTGATCAGATTTTTTATGGCATTACAATATGGGGTTACGTAAAAATAGAACGACGTACGTAGATGCATTGTTACGAAAGTAAAATATTGCTTTACAATTTTCTTTCAATAAAACATCTTTTACAGGAACTCCTGAATATTGGTGAAGCTTAATTAATTGGTTCAATAATTATGTAAAGTTAATTGTTTGTTTTAATTAAACAAGACAACGCCTCCAAAATTAATTAGTATAAAATGTTATATTTGCGAAGTCAAATAACTGTTTAACATTTTGGTAATTCAAGTGCGTACTTATTTTCAACAAAATATTGAAGAACTCTCAATACACTGGTATTCTTTCGTACTAGACATAAATATTCCTAAGAACGCTATAGAGATAATATTAGCCTTACAATAATAATAACCATCATGAAGCAAGAGTATCTTCTATTTTGGAATTTTAAGTTTCTAGAATTTTTAATATAATTTTATGTTTCGAATTTAAAGTTCGAGAATAGAATAGTCTTTAATGTCATTCATCATATCAACCACTGATTGGACAAAAGCCTCCCAAAGATAAGAGGACTTTTGCCCATAATTGCCGCGCTGGGCAAACGTGGCGGCAATTGCAGAGTGCAGGTTCAAGATGAGAATGCTGCAACCTTTAACACATATATATAGAGTTTAACGTAATTGAATGACAAAATTCGATTAAAACGAGAAAGCTTTTCATTTATATCTGTACCTGCTTTTATTTCACTGATAGTAAATTTTTCCCGCCAGCTGTTCTTGGCAAACGCATGAAGGTCTGGGAGCGTCGGCTGATGAAGGACTTCCACGTTGCTCCCGTGGCTGGAGTAGACGATGAGAAGCCTGCCGACGAGGACGGCCTGTCCAAATTCAGGAGAATCGCCAAGATGGCGATAGCTAGCACCACAAATGCCAAGTGGGACCAGACATTGGCGCAGACTGGCATCTCGTAAGTGTGCTTTTGTTACATCTTCATTCTTCCATGAGTTAGCTGCTGCATAAAAATCGAGGAGCATCAGCTGATGAAGAACTTGGTCTTTGCTCCTATGGGTAGAGTAGACGATGAAAAGCCTGTAGACGAGTACTACCTGTTCAAGTTCAAGAGGATTACTAATGAAGGAGGATTACCGATGAAGGAGGATCACTGATGGAGAATTTCTAGGTGGTTCTTATGGTCAGCGACAAGCTTACACACAAGAACAGCCTGCCTAAATAGACTTGAACAAATGTGATCAGATATTGGTGCAGATTAGAATTTGTAACGTTAGCTATTATCTGTTAAGTCTTATTTCTTTCGTGAGTTTCTTGACGCTTAGTTTGAACACTTATAGTGATGAAGGACTTACTCGTGTCCCACGTAGTTTAGTGGACAGCGAAGACCTTTAAACTGAGAGCATAGCATTTTGTACTATCCCATCTTTTGTGACATTTGACATTCAATGAGAGTCGGCTGATGTGAGTCCAGAAACAGTTTCTTCACATTCTGTGGCCACGTCAGGGATCTAATTATGGCACAAAATCTTATTTATATAATTACTTCAAAATGAACCCAGTTGCTTTTAAGTTTGTGTAATCAACTAGACCTGGAGCTAAAAATGTTAATTACACGTTGGTATTTCCAGTAGTTAAAAAATTATAGAGGTTTATATATATTTTTCTAATTTCTGCACAGAATAATAATTATTAAACATCATCATCATCCTATCAGATATTGGACCTCCACTGCAGGACATAAGCCTCCCCAAGAAAGGGGCCTATTGCCTATAAAATTGCCGCACTCGGCAAGCGTGTTGGCAATTGCAGCGTACAATTTTCGCGATTGGAATGCTGCTGCCCATCCCCGCCCTGTGCATTTACGCTACACTGTTTCAAATGGATATACCGCCACCTGTCGGTTCTGGTACCTTAGTCGCCGCTTACGACATATGGTACGGGGGGTGATACTACTCTACTTTGTCGGTACCTCACTGCTAATAATAATTATTATTTATTAATTAGGAGCCAGATCGGCCGATGTCGCACTCGAGAGTCCTTCAAAAACCAACAGAACTTACAGCGTGCCATGGACGAAGCGAGGAAGTTGGTCTTAAGGTCACCATTGCCAGGTAAAATTACACTGTTACTAATGAATTCTCTATTGGTAGAAAAAAGAAAAATATTCCAAGAATTAATATATATATTGTCGAAACTTACTAGCAATAAAATATTAAATGAGATGTAAACTAAAAATGTGCGAAACTAAACTCATCCTTAAAACCTCCACTGTTGCTCTAAGAAATAAGGAATTTTGCCTTTAATTGATTCATTCAATATAAAGAAAATAAAAAACAATCTTCATAATAACTAAATTAATTACCCTTATAAATTATTTAATTGAATTTTCTAAAATGTTCCGGCGCAAACACAAGGTACAACGTCAGAGTTTTGTCAAAGGTATACCGATTTATTTGACACAGGGTCAAGAGGAGCATCCCCTATCGAGATGCCAATAACACCAGGCCACACTCTACTGGAATTGATCAAAGACATATCTACGGAGGTCGGAGAAGCTGCGACGCCCGTCCCCAAGTCACCGTTCAAAACTGCAGGTAGGCAAACTGCATTATTTTTTAACAGAATCAATCAGTTTCAATTAGGGGTACATCATAGGCGTTGAATGTCCACTGCTGGACAAAGGCCTCTGCCACTTATATTTTAGAAGATATTTTCCTGTAATTGGCAATCTGAACAAATATGGTTATTGCCGAGCGTAACTTCAGAGTGAGTATGGTGCTGCCCATCTCCGCTCAGTGACATTTAATGGGTGAACGGTTTTATTCTACGGTAAAAATATGGCTATCATAGTCCATTCTCAATCGGATAGAAATTTGATGTCTTCCTTTCGCGAACCAAACGATACATCAGTGATTAGCGTGATTTTACTACTTTTAGTTTATTGCATAAAGTTATTCAAAAGTGATATATTAATCTTCCAAAAAAGAAGCCCTTAAAGATTTATGTTGATTGAAAAAAAAAAATAATTTTGATTTATTGCAGATTATTTGATATGTTGCTGCGTGTACCCCAGCCCTTAGAATAAAAAGGACCAACCGAAAATACAGAGTTCAAGGGTCCAACTCTATATTTATTTCATGCATGTATCAGGAATTGTTTGTCGATATTTATTGTATTGTTCAGCTGTGGTTTTATTTGCCGGGTGTATTAGAAGGGTGTATTATAAAATATTAGAATCAATATTGGATGGATAAAATAGCTTATTAGACTGGTTAGTTAGTATACCTAGACTCAGACAGTTCTAGTATTAGACAACTTTACAGTGAAAAGGTTTGTAATATATTAAAAGAGGTGATATACTTGTATATATAGACAATGGCGCCTTGCGTAGTTAAAATTTTTTGTGTCAATAATAAATACAATAAAAGTAGTGACTTACTTCGTTTAATAATAGCTATCTACCAACAAAAGTCTGATTATTTGAATACATAAAAAGAAATATTGGAAATAGTCTTTATTAGAAACTTATAACTCAAATATAAAATTTTGTGGAATAAAATTTAAAATCAGAGAACTTTGCCCCTTCTTACATGTACAAATTTATACATGTAAATTTTTTTACATGTAAAAAATGTGTGAAATTGTTAAAACATTTTGAAATACCCTGTAATTATTTTTTCATCGGGCCTCGTCAATAAACAAGCAGTCTGTGTGATAGTAAACGTTACCGGAGCCTATCAACACTTGTAATATCACAAGGATACCATAAGTACGTTGCCTACCTTGTGACTTGAAGCTATTTTGTTTTATTGCCTAGTAACTTCACTGCTTCTCTCACAATTAAAACCGGAACAAAGTAATGCGAACACTGCTATTGGCAGTAGAAATAGGTGAGAGTGAGATACCAATGCAGATGACTTTTGTTTCAAATCATTCCGGCACTTGGAAAAAGTAAACTCCAAGTAAAGTGCAAAAAAATTGGTGTTTTGTATTCGCAAAGCTTGACA
Source organism: Heortia vitessoides (assembly GCA_020976665.1). Taxonomy (NCBI): domain Eukaryota; kingdom Metazoa; phylum Arthropoda; class Insecta; order Lepidoptera; family Crambidae; genus Heortia; species Heortia vitessoides. The sequence continues at coordinate 11,004,605 of JACJUM010002279.1, read as the reverse complement.
ATCAACGGATTTTTCTATTTGACCTTTGTGAATTCTGCCTCAAATGGTTGAAGCACATACCATGGCTATATTTCTCAGTAAGGTCAAAGCGAGCTATCAAGTTAATGGCCTCTAACTTTTCTTAAAACGTGCTAGAGTATTGTGACTCGTCTCTAAGCAAAGGGATCTTTAGAGGAACAAGTGTGCCGCTGTTAGATTGATATACACTGATTCGTTTGATTATTACATCTATTTATTATAGATAGTAATCAATGAACGGAATATAGCGGAATCCGTTTTGTTCAAACTGAATGTTGTCTAATAACTATTATTTAATGTTTATATCAAAATCAGTTCAGTAGTTTAGAAGTTTAGTTCTAGAAATGAAGATGATATATTAATCCGGGAGGGACCGGCAGAGTAGAATAGTACCTCCCTCCGTATCAACTGTCGTAAGAGGCGACTAAGAACTTACAGATGGCGGTATATCCATCCAAGACAGGGTAACTCAAATGCATAGGATGGGGATGGGCAGCAGCATCCTGAAAGCTGCGCTCTGCGATTACTAACACGTTTGCTCAGCGCGGCAATTATAGGCAATATTCCCTCTTTCTTGGGGAGGCCTATGTCTAGCTGTGTGTAGTGGACTTCCAATGGCTGTAATGATCTCGCCGGTCGGAAATTCAATTGGCATAAGAGGACATATAGGCATATTTTTTTGTATTTATTTATTACTGATAGTGGCAAGTGAAAGAGGATTAAATTTCAATAATATATGTTTAAAACAGCTTAAACATAATTAAAATAGCTTGTCAAATAATAAAGTTGTAATGAAATAATTGTTGTAATATTTTTTTGTTCTTCCTGTAAACTTGAACATTGTTCCTTACAACAATTTGATTTATGATCGTCGATATATCAGGTTAGGGAATTCATATATTACTATTGAAAATAGAAAGAAGTGGAGTTAAAACTAATAATAATGTCACTGATGAGCCTACGGAATCAAACGAGTCACCTTACAACTGGTATCTAACTAAACCTTAAACTAGTTTGCGACCACCAAACTGGTGCACCCACCAGTAAGGATCCTGCAAGAAAAACTAGTGGTGATAAACGTTCCTTTAACTCGTCAGCGCTGGCTAACCACTTTCTCAAAGCTGATTTTTACTTCAGCAATACAACTCTACATTAGGTAATTTTATCGATGACGTTTGTACAGGCGATACAGCCAGTGTTGGGGGTGGCAGCGCCCTGCTTGCAGCCGGGGTTCAAAGCAGAGCTACCACTCCAAAGCCCCGCACGCCCAGCCCCGCTCCTGCCAAGGTATTTTTTTTTATTACAACAGGTCGGTAAACTAGGATATAGTCCGCGTAAAATAATAAACATCATTGTAGCCTATACTCTGTATAGAAAAATTATATTCAAGATAATATTTACTAGAATGAAATCATGTTATCTCAGGCTTCAGGTGGGACTCGAACCTGTCTCATTCCCATGCCTGGGTACTGCACTACCGTTATGCTACCAACATCGTAATATACTCGTCGATTCTTCCCTGGTGTTCTTTTTGAGCTGAGAAATTAGAAAAATTTTGCAGTTGTAGCAATTGATATAGCTCAACGACGGCTAAGGTCTCGGTAGCACAACGGTGGTACAGTCTCTCGGCATGTGAAAGGTGCAGGTTCGAGTCTCGCCTAAAACCTAAGACAAGTTGCTTTTTTTCAGTAAATATTATCTTAAATATAATTACATTTGTAGATGGATCAGGTACGCAGAAATTTTGATTGATAATGTTTTTTTTTTCGTAAACTTAATTTTTGGTTACAAGAACAAATTATCTTAGTTACTACGTATAACGCCCACATATCTGATATAAACAGACGTACAGATATGTTATAACATATGCAAATAAAAATGAAGTTATGAATTTTTATATGAGGTTACCGTTCGCTGGGAATTTTTGAAGGATTCAATCTAGCGCATGTCCTTACCAAAGATTCAAGCAATTCTCGTGTAAAATGTCACCAAAACCTGTTCACAGTGTAAACGCAAAGCAGTCATACAAACTTCCACATTAAAAAATAGCATATAAAATAAAAAGTATAGATTATAGACCGTTAGCCAAATTTTAATAATTAACTTATACATACATTGTTTATATTTTAATAACTACACCCTTTTTACTGACAAAACAGAATAATTCAGTAAAAAGCTAAAACTCTAACACAATAAGCATTGCTATTATAGGAAGTTAGTACAAACAAACAAAATCGTGGTAGAAATATAATCAGTACGAGAAAAACTTTAATGTACATTAGGGGTATAAAAATGCAAATTCTACGCGGAGTTTTCAGCGGAAGCGTATTTTGAACAAAGGGTTTCATAGATACATCGTCTGGGTTGTTCTTGTGTATATTTTTTCATTTACATCAGTAGTGGTTCTATTAAACTCGGTATAACTTATAGCATGCTAATTAACCTGATAGATGTTGTCCTATTTTAAATATACTTGTATGTTTCACATGAACAAAATATTGCAACTAAGGCAAAATTTTCCCTTTTGTGGGAAGGCCTATTGACACGTGGCTATTTAGTAGTACGTCGAATTACAATCGCAGGTTACAATTTTTAAAGACCGTTAATTTTGAATTGTTGGTATTGTTTATTTAGTGTATGGGCAATTTATTTAGTATAGTAACGAATTTGTGTATTTACTTACTTTTATATTTATGTTCTTATTAAGTGATGTCTTAAATGATAATAGATGACTTAACCTGGATCTGGCAAGGGTTGGGCAAACTGTCTAGAATAACGCAAAAAGCTATATGAGCGTCTTTATTTTATTATAAAGTGCAAAATATGTTTTAAGTTTGCCCATATTTGGTGATAACTGTTTCATTACAAGCTGTAGTTTTTTTTTAATGGAAAAAACAGATAGTAACCTTTGGTTTATACTATGTAATTATTTTAATTTTACCATGAAAGCCGGCATCGAAGGCAGCGACTCCAGTGCCGACACCTCGTGGGCCAAGCCCCACTGGGCCCCCATCAAGGCCTGTCAGCCCCGCCGTTGAAAATCAGGCACAGCCAGGTAATTGTAGTTAACTGGTGAATTAATTAAAAAATAATTCATTTTTACCAGCGAGCCTTGTACCGTCGACTTTAAAGAAGATGTGTGGATAACATCTTTATTACTTTAGGAACATCCCCGGTATTATATCTTCTGTATAAGATATTCTCAATAGCTGACCTCATGTGTGTATACTTCTTGTTTGCCCTGCAACAAAACAATGTTTCTTGGGAAAGCGCCCTCAAGGTATTTACTGATCGGATGGTAGGGTTTTGTTTGGAGAGAACGGACTGTGGGAACAGAGACTGCACGCACTACGCCCAGGCGTATGTTATATCTTCGGTGTGTATTGCTCCAGAGCAGGGTTTCCTAACCCTTATTTCACTGAGGCTCCCCAATTTAAAAATAATATTTACATGCCCCCTTAAGATTAAAAACATTAAAAACAAATATTTTTTTTACTACTATATTATTTATTTGAATTAAAATTAAAAACAAAGAGTTCCATACAGATATTGTACCAACTACGCCCCCCCTGGTATTTCACTACGCCCCCAAAGGGGGGCGTGCCCCCCTGGTTGGGAACTCCTGCTCCATTATATTATCCGTCCGTCATCGCAAACCGCGACACATTCTGGATGATCCTCCCAATAGCATAGCATTAAATACTATCCTTAATCACACTCTCACTTGTAAGTCACAATCACAAACTTGCAGTGGAACGCGTGCATACCCCTTAAAGAAATGCCTTTGTCCTCTTCTTTTGCAAACAACGATTAACTAGCCCTAACAACGGCAACGAGACCTTAGGTCAAAACTCAGAGGCGCATTCTAGTGTTCAAAACTCATAGCTGTCTGTATCACTATGATCAAAGGGCACAATCAAATATAGGATCGTTCATTAATAAGCAGCCTCGTCCATCCTTCAGTTGAGGAATTCTCCTGGAATTCTCCTCCCAGTAGTTTATTTGGTTCGTCCGAAAAAAAAACTAACTTCTAGAACTAGTCAGTAATAGACGTAAAAGGAGTGACGTTTTTTTTGGAGTTCACAAACTTTTTCCGGATTGCAGTGCATTTTTGCTTATAGCATATGCAACTAATATTACAGTAGTTGGTATAATTCAACAATGCCATATCTCCCATTACAATTATGTCATACAGAACCAAGTCCGCTGAAAGCGAAGCGCGTTCCAGGCGAATCCCCACCTAAAGTGATCAAGAGAAAGCCACCGGGGCCGCCAGCGCAGCCTGGAGACGAACAGGTGAGAAAGCGTAGTCAAAAAACTATTAACTAGTCATTGTAATTTAAGCTAGTAGCTAATGTAGTTTCAATTTAAATAATTTTATTATCATTAGAAACTTGCGTATATTATAAGATATAACAGGCCAACAAAAAAAAAAACGTTTGAATGATGCCTATGACATTGCTGTTATTAAATATTAACCTGGAAGTGACACATACCTACATATTATGTATTTTAAGTAATTTATCGACAAACTTGCAAAAATGTCATATCGATTTTCGATATTTATTTTGAAATTATTTTTAATTGATTGTATTTCTTTTCTATGTTTATTTACATTTCAATTACAGTAGAGTAGCATTTATTTAAAGTTGACGATCTAAAAGTTCACACAAAAGAACTTTCTTATCCTTGTATCAGAAATATTAGCTAAACTTCAAGGCAACACCTGGTACAGAGTGAGGTACTATTCTACTCTGCCGGTACCCCAACGGAGTATTCAATAGCTTTAAAAAAATATATACATAGTCCCTAACTTTTGTAATTCTCTGTCCACATAATAATATTGGGTTACCTTTTTTAATGATTTTGCATATAAATGTAATAATTATTATTTCTGAGGAGTACAACACTTTAAACTTACCGTATACCTCCTGAAAGTTCTGACGTTCATTCATCAGGCTAAGGATGAAGCGAAAACTACAGAAGACATAGCAGTGGCAAGACCAGTGGCACCTGAAATCAAGCCTGCTGATGGGGCTATACCGCCACCACCACCCGTTGCCAAACCTAAAGTGAGTACATATATATTACATATTCGGTGAGCAAGCGGCAAGCAATTATATATACACGTCTACGTCTGCTTTGGTACCTCAATTTTACCAATTTCTATCGCCAAATAACAGTGTTCGCATTGCTACGTTCCGGAATGAAAAAGCAGTGAAATTACTATGTCATCATATCAGTCATGGAGAGTCCATTGTTGGATATAGGCCTCTGCAAGGTAGGTACTTTTGCTTGCCGCGCTGTGCAGGCGTGGTGGCAGTCGTAGAGTGGAGCTTCACAACTAGGATGCCTATCCTCACGCTGTTATATTTAAGCTGCGCTGTTTCGGATAGATATACCGCCATTTATCCGTTCCGATACCTTAATCGTCTCTTACGACATTTGGTGCAGAGAGAGATACTATTCTACTCTGCCGATACCCACGGCAATATGACTAAGTAATGTGACATTATCTTTAAGTCACAAGGTTGGTAACACTCTAGTGATATTACAATAAGTAAGTTTTTGCTGCGTATAAGTGTTAGTTACATGTTATTTCATTGTAAGCAATCATTATTTATATATCTATCCATATTTAAGGTTTTAGGAAATAACGATCTTGATGTGGATATAGTTGTTGTCGATAAGTAAAAATAGACTAGATTCCTTCATCATCATATCAGCCATCTAATGTCTACTGCTGGACATAGACCTCCCCAATATACGGGGATGTTTGCCCTGCTGGGCAGACTTGGTGCCAATCGCAGAGCGTAACTTTGCGCCTAGGGTGGTGCTGTCTATCCTCGCGCTGTAATAATTAACCTGCGCTATTTCGGGTGGATATACTCTCATCTGTCGGTTCCAGTACTTTAGCCTCGCCTCTTACAACACCTGATACAGAGAGAGGTATTATTCTACTCCGTCGATACCACACTAGACACCTTATGCTTCTGTATATATGTGACGGGCCCGATGGTGCAGATGGTAGTGATCCTATCTTGTACGCCAAAAGCCGTGGGTTCGATTCCTACCCAGAGCAAATATTTATATGATAATATTTGTGTTTGTTCTGTGTCAGGGTGTTAAATATATGTATTTAAGTAGTATATTTTTGAATTCTCTGTTGTCTGACGTGTGTAACACAAGTGCTTTAAGCGACTTACCACGGAGTCAGGTCAATGTATGAGATGTTATGCGAATTTATTTATTTATATGTCCAGGCACCAGCAGCCCCATCGATGGAAGTGACACCTAGCACGCCTCCGGTCCACGTGGCGGCGCCTTCCCCGCCCCCCACCAAGCCCCCCACACCGCCTAAGGCGCCCTCACCGACGCCTAGAGCCGCTTCGCCTCAGCCCTCCACGTCTGTTGATGCTGTGAGTTCATATACCTAACGTGCTTAAGCGTTAGATATTGTTTCAGCATATTACGGGTTCTTGGAAGACTATACATTTACAGCTATAAAATAGTATATAACGATCCTCCGGTTTTATTACAGACATACTATATGGTATCGAATCAAATTTAAGGAAGCAATTTTGAAAGTTACCTTAGTTAAGTAAGAAAAATAAACGTATTAAGGTATATTTCTACCACCATATAGCAGTGTTAGCAATGTAGTGTTCCAGTATGAAGGGTGAGAGACGCAGCGAAATTACTGGGTAAAGTGACATAATATCTTCAAGTCACAAGGTTGGCAACGCGCTAGTGATCCTTGTGTTTATGCGAGTTTTATGTCTTTAGGCTGCGATGACATTTTCTATCACGCAGATCGCGTGCTTGTTTGTTGACTTAATTATATATTTGAGAAACCCTTTAAGAAAAAATACAGAGAAATTTTATGGAGAGAATTAAACGCGACTATACTATAAAAATATGATTTTTGTAAGTTTTGATTTATCGAGTCTAGTATCGCTAATTTTTGTTGTAATTGTTGAAAATCATACATTTGTCTTGAATAATTAGACGTATTCAAATTGTTACTTAGCTTTTAGTTACGTCTATGTTGATTGAGGTTTCAAACCTTCAATTATCTTTAATAAATTCTGACATTTAAAAGTAATTGTATGAACAGATTTATTAATATCATTAGTACTCCAAGAGTGTATGATGAAACCCCAAACAACAGGGGACAATTGGATTTTGGTTAATCTATTAATGCTGGCATGTGAAATGCCTGCAGAATGTCAGAAGTTTTAGGCTGTTATACTAATTTAATTAAAGTACCAGTGAGCAGGAGCTTTGATTGTGCTCGCTGCGATTTAATATCTGCGTTACATTAGTAGATGAGTTTTACGTTAATCGTACAACAATATATATCTACAAAACAAAAAGCTAGATTCTTTCAAATTGTGACAAATATGTGATGAATATTTGTATTTTTTCTGTGTCTGGGTGTTAAATATGTAATTATTTAAGTGTTATATTTGTGATTCCTTTGGTGTCTGATGTTCGTAACCGATATTAATTTTTGGCCTAGGTGGGATCGAACTCAAAACACCCGTGGCTCATAAGATAAGACCACTACCATCTTCACCACCGGGCCTATCAATGCTCTTATGTGTTTTGCAAAATTGGTCATTATTGTCATATTTAGAGTTAATTTTCAGGTGGCCTGTCCTCTGACAAGTCATGCCGATGCGATGACGCACTCACTCATCCAGTCGACACTCAATGTAAAAGTTTTCGAGCCTGTAGCTTTATATCTTGGGGTACGCGCTAGGCCACCCTAGGGTGGGTACGGACCACCCAGTGCCCCTCAATATCCGCCTTTACCGGTTATACTCGTACTCAGCATTTTTTTTATATTCTAATGCATTCGTTTTCATTATTTTGTTGCTTATATGAGTTTGTTTTACATATAATATTACGCAAAAAGTTCTATGTCCACTACTACAGAATACCTAGATAACAATAATCTTCTTCCACAGCCCCTACCAACTGCTCCCTCATCGCCCCCTAAGCGGCTGTCGTCCACATCTAGCACAGAGCAGCTGATACCACCTGCCTCTCCAGAGCCTCTCCGCCCCGTGAAGTTGGACGACATCAAGACCATCAAACGGCAGCCCAAGACTGGCTGGCTGTAGACTGCCTTTTCGATACGTTAGTAATGCTATATCATGATTTGAGGCCTTAATTTTGTTATGGTCTACCTTCAGAAGGGTATTCAATGTAGTCCTCTTGCTCCGTGAAGACACCCAGTTTGACTACTTGACTTAAGCTTAGACCTGTTGTGGACATCTACTAATGGTGTTAAGCATATAATATATTTTTATTCCGTTCAAACTCCACATTCAATAAATTTGTCACATTAAATAAATTAAAACAAAATTCTGTAAAGCCCGGTCTATACAATAGAAGTACTATGTTAAGCAAAGAGAGCCCCCTACTGATTACATTTTAATTATACACGAAGTCTTCTTCCTTCGCGAAATGGACGACATCAACAAAAAAGGCAGCCTAAGATTAGTAATATATATCCCGTTCTGTCAGCTAATAGTAGTTGGTATAAGTATACTTAGGTATAAGTCTTCTACCGGTTTTCCGTCACCAGTTCAACGTGAAGTACCAGACGCTTTTTTCTCTCACTTCATAACCCTTTTATATGATAAAGGTGGACAACTTTATAGACTTAAAATTGAAGTCCGAAGTAATCTGGCTGTAGACTGCCACTCTATCCATTAATAACTCTATATTATATACATATAAACATATACGCATTCACATACCAAAACTTGTCATACCTTCAAAACGGTAATGCCCCGCGGTTTCAGACGTGTAGTTTCCGTGAGAAAAATATATACTAGTAAGTAGCCTCAGTTTCTCCGTATAACAACAATTATCTGGCAGTGAAAGTTCCAGTCAAATCAGTCTAGCATGTCAAAGATTGGCCTGTCCAAACAGACAAAACAAATCGAAATAAAATAAATATATATTAATTTTTATATAAATACCGAGCCGTGAGGTACTGGCAGAATAGAATGGTACCTACTCTTGTACCAGGTGTCGTAAGAGTGGACTAGCAGGGTAGCTTAAAGGGCGGGGATAGGCAGAACCATCCCCGCTGCGAAAGCTGCGTTCTGTGATTGCCAACACGCATGTCCAGAGTGCCAAATATAAGCAAAATTCCTCCAAGTTTGGAGAGGTCTATTTCCTGCAGTGGACTTCCAATGGACTGATATCATATCATGATGATGATACTAATACTTATTATGTTATTCATTTTATGGAAAGCTGTCAATTTAGAATTACAAAGAGACACTTCAAATATATATATATATTTATATGATGATTTATATCATTGTCGATTGATTGCTTTGCATTTGAGCTACGCTATTTCAGGTGGATATACCGTCATTTATCAGTTCCAGTACATCAGTCGCCTCTTACGACACCTGGTACAAAAGAAAGTACTATTCTACTCTGTTGGTATACCTATATTATTTTTTGGATATATAACATATTTATTTATTATTTTTCTAAGTATTGTTGTGTTCAATATTTGTGATACAAAGTATCTGTTATAAATCTGATAATAGTAACATGTTCTTGTACTATACTAAAATAACCATAATTATGATGTCATATATTTGGATGAATATGGTATTTTTTTAATAACCGCAAATACTTGGAGTGAACGTTCTTTTTTAAAGAAAAATCTATCATTTTTATTTACCACTTTCGCAATGACACATGACATTTATTCTTTAAAAACTAATTAGCGGTTACTTGTTTAAATATTCAATCAATATTTATTTCCAGCAATTTTTATTCTCGTTAAATAAATTAAATAAACTATCTAAAAATGTATTTCGTTATACCTATATTAAACTTTTTGTTGCAGTGTTCTTACTAATTATATTCTAGAAGTACAACAAATAGCTTTATATATATTTTTACAATTGACCATCATTAATTCCAAATCGATATGTAAAAATATTATGAATGTATTTAATATCAATGTTTTTCTGTGAACTACTAAATAGTAATTTAGTAATTTTCCAAGTAGTATGTTAGTAATATATAATTTTTTAAGATATAATTACATTTTGAATTGTTATCACTGCTTTAAACTCATTTAATTTTGCTGAGACATTTTAGTTTCGATGGTTCTGTTAACTTACAGCAACTGTTTGCAAGATTTTATTCCTTCGTTTCATTGTAAGTAGTGAACAAGTCAATGTTAAAACATATTTATCATGAAGTTTTGAATGCCCATATTTAATTTATACTACAAATGCAATGCTTAGATTAGATCTGTATTTTATTATTTAAAGTGATATTAATATTTTTATTAGTTTCCAAATTGTGGATATTATCTGGGAGCATATAGTTAATTTGTAACTAAATTTGCTCGACTCTCTGATGTAACGCTCGACTTAACTGCTAAGTTACACGCGACCCTAATTCAATATAGTTCCAAGTAGTACTAGGTTTATGCAATTTAAACTCTTGACAACAAATCTTCAACCGATGCGGGGTGGTTATGGCCCACGCGAGCAAAGCGAGTAGTTTCAGAGCGTCAAATTCATGACTAGTGTGAATGTCTGATAGACCGCTTTTGTCGCACTTCTGGCACTCGTCCCGGCATTGGTTGAATATTTATTTAAAGATGACTATGTGTCTTAAATTATTTTGAAGTATGTTATATTCCTAATAACTTAAATGTTAAACTGCAATAAGGTTGGATCTATTGTAATAATTAATATACCTATAAATACTAATACTTATACGATCCCAGGTCATATTTGACTATAGTTTAAGAAACTATAACCAGTATACATAAATTGATGTTTATTTTCATTATCATTCTGTGTCTCCTTTGAACTCACTTATGTTGTTTAAATAGGACAAATACTTGTAACGAGTTGTTGGTGAGCGTCAAATTTGTTTTATTTAAAGTTTGAGTTAAAAATCTGAACTTATTTACTTGTTTAATGACCACTAGTATACTAAATGTAATACTAAATGATGTTTTAAATATTACTACAAGTATTCGAAGCGTATTAACTACAAAATATATTTTTTTCGGGTTTATGTTTTAAAACTACTGATTGCCATTTTATTTCAAATGTGAGTCTCGGACAAAATGTTTTTGTTAAAAGCCCTCAGATCTTAAACGCCTCATGATGTACTATATTTTTCAATAGATCGTAATTTAGACCCGAAAATTTAGTAGATAAAACTTCCATATGAAATTCGTAGCTAATAGCGAAGAGTGGATATATGAATGGTCTTCATTTGTTGGGTGCGGTATGAGCAGCCTGAAACTTTGGGACATTTCTTGCATACTGATCGTAAATACTTTTATCCTGAACACGTATACCTTGACGTAAATTATACTTTACTGATATGTTGTACTGTAATGTATAATAGAAAAAAAAAACAAACTGCGTTTCGATGTGATCTGGAAAAGGGGAAGAGGAATTATGCCTCCGGTGTCAAAAGTATGTTTGATATTGGTGTGCAAAAGTTTCTAGAATCAGTAAATGTCAGTTTAAAAAGCCTTTTTACACCATGGTAGCCGTAAAATTTCTACAATTGGACATAGCCTAAGAATGGTGGAATTTGCCCATAATTGCCGCGCTGGGCAAGCGTGGTGGCAATCCCAGAGTGTAGCTTCGCGACAGGACCGCTCGCGGTACACTCCTTCGGGAGGATCTTACGATACCTGGTAAAGGGGGAAGTGCTATTCTATTCTGCAACTACCACCCGGAATATTTTTATATATATTAAACTAATGTTTTATATCAACTGCTATAAACCTATGTGAATGTGATGAAATTTATTAGGTATTATTTTAATTTCCGTTACAAAAAGCAATGTTGTTAAGGTAATACACACAAATCAGATTTAATATAACTTTTGCAGAATGTTAGTTACGTGACCAAATTTTTACTGGTTTATATCAACCAGAACCAAGAATCTTGAGTGGGAATTGAACCCACGAATTTGGAATAATAAAACATATCCGTTGCTTTGACTGCCACTGAGCTCCCGAGACATTTTTTGAAGTACGTGATGATTTTGATCCAAACATACATCACATTGATTTTTACCTATCCCATCGGGGCAGAAACTATGGATCTCCACTTGTTATGATCTTGGCGTACCTCTTTTGCCTCGTTTACTCGCATTAGTCCTTTCATTCACGTTCGTTTATTCTTGGTACTTCTGACTTGGCCCTTATTTTAGGTCGTGTTATATAAACTTTTGCACTCACTTCCGCTCTTTATATTTGTGCAGTCATTCTACATTCGTTTCTTTCTACATGTCACCATTTTTCTATATGATTTTTGCTGATTTATATGTACCCGTAAATATAAATGTTTCAATAAATAATAGTAACATAGAGAAAAAAGAATTCGTTAGACAACATAGTGAAAAAAATTAATACCGTTTATTTTAAGTCCCAATATGAGCACGTGTGGTTTCCAAAAATGCTTTTCAGCATTTAAAACCACTTAGCACCATAAGCTTTCGCTACCTATATATCTCATGTACGAGTATTTAATAAATAGATTTCTTACAAAGATTTGTTTGATATTTATTTAAAATTTAACTTAAATATAATATTTATTATTTATCTATGCATAATCCATTCACAATACTAATACAAACATATATTTATTTTGTGATTATTATTATTAGTTTACAATAAAAATTTTATGTAAAATTATTATGTGAATGAAACCAAAAATGTAAAATGTGAAAGATAAATATTTTATTAAATTGTATGATAGAGTAATAATGTAATATTTAAAAATATATATTTTTAATATTTGTTTTATTTTTTTTTACCTATATCAAACCATATCACAACGCATTTACAAATAACAATAAAAGTGCAATAGCGCATTTTGTATTCATATAGCGTAGCTTAAAATACAATTACAATAAAATGTAAACAAATATATATTTCGCCTAATTAATTCCCGATTAACACTGAACTCTGAAAAATTTCGACTAAATTGTATTTATCAATATGTAACTATCATAAGACAGGCCCGATGGCGCAGATGGTAGTGATCCTGTCTTGTGCACCAGGGGTCGTGGGTTCGATTCCCACCCAGAGCAAATATTTATATGATGATATTTGTGTTTGTTCTGTGTATGGGTGTAAAATATATGTATTTAAGTAGTATATTTGTGATTCCTCTGTTGTCTGGCGTCCGTAACACAAGTGCTTTAAGCGACTTACCACGGAGTCAGGTCAATGTATGAGATGTTGTGGGAATTATTATTATTATTATCTTATTGTTTCACAATTACTCCAAAACGATCACTATTAAACAAGTTGCTAGAAATGAATCTTCAAACATATATATATATTTAAATATACACTCATTTGCAAAAACGGGCGGTTTTGATTTAAAATCTTCTTAAAAAATACGGTACCAAAATAATTTCATTTAGGGGTCAAACGGGGGTGCAACGTTTGTATGAAACTTTGACGTTTTTAAAGACATTCTAATGACATTAATTGTGTTTGAAAGTTCTTCATTGAAAGTTGTAAAACACGTGTAAAATATATTTTTAGAAAATCATCTCTTAAGAGGGTAAAAAGTGGCTGCAAAGTATGAAAATTTTCCAATTATCATTTATTTGGGTTATAAGTTGCTATTGATGGTATTTCCTGATATCCCTTTTTGTGAATTGTGGCAGATAGCTATATAATATAGCAGATAACAAGCTAATTATAAGGAGTAACTTATTATTATATTTATTATTCTCGATAAAATCGTGAGGCTAAAGCTCTAACAACTAAAGAGATAGCTATTTCATTTTTATTATGGCATTTTCTAATATTGCCATCCCTTTAAGTCTTGCAGGGACCTTACAGTTTGCAGTTAAATTTTTAGTAATACAACCTCAGTTTAAACATTTCATCAGTTGGTAAGCTTATTGATTAACTGTGCAATATTAAAATCCAGAGCGGAGGAGGGTCATAGGCTATTGTTGATCCTGGAACAGTTCTCTTGAAATAGGATATAAAATAGAATACACATTCTGAACTTATTACCTAGGTTTATTTTATACAATAGGACATTGCTTTATTCTAGAATTTTCATTAAAATATTTATAGTGAAGTTAACAGATTTCAATTACTAGGTACCTAATTAAAAGTTAAGGTAACTATTTCAATTTATTATCCCATAATGTATTCTTAACCTTCACAGTGTGCGTGACTTTGAACTTGTCTGGAACACTGGTTATATAGATCCTCGGAATGAGTAAGAAAACCTTGAAAGTAGTATTAATTTAATAATAATAAATATAATTTGTGGTACAGTTAGATGAAAATAACGTATAGATATAAAGTTATTCCAAGATAGTATACAAAACAACAGTTCAAATTATACAAATATGACATTTTTATTACTTAAGAGGTTTGCATGCATTGAAAGACAAATATTAAATTAAGTATATTATTTACTAGAAAGAATCAACTCGTATTAGGTTTCAGACGGCACTCGAACCTGCATCTTTTCCTTGCCGGGCGAATTAATTACCCTTGTGCTACCAAATCCTTTCAGGATTGCAAAGCGTTGACAGATTTGTATAAGTTGATCTGTTGCTCTGTGTGCAATGGGCGGTCATGTTGCATAGAGTGAGAAGCATTACATATCTATCTCTCTCGTGGTTCATCAAAAATGACTACTTTGTGGCTTTTTGTAATTTAGAGGTTAAGGTGAGGGTTTTGATTTTAGTTTAATTATAGCTAAATCTGGAATTACAAGAATTTCGAGGGAGGGATATTTCCGATAAATTATTATGTACTACTACTATATATTAATCTACTGAAAATAAAGTACAACATCATTTGAGGTTTTGAGGGACACCTCAATGTGTACTATATACTTTCTTATATGTACTAGCTATGTACTTACTGTATACTTTCTTATATATATTACCTTTCGCTAGCAACTTTGTCTGCGAGGGCTTTGAAGAAATATTAAAAGGCAGATCTATCTCATGTGAAATATTCTTGGTATAAAAAGTAGCCTATGTAGGTACTTACTCCAGGATAACAATAACAACTGTGCTAATTTTTTTTGCACTGTTCATCCGTACCATCATGGAAGAGTTACAAACATAATTTACATATATTTGTAACATTTGCACGATTATGCTATATATTATAACATGTTATTCAATGAGTGTTTACAATATATATTAAATGTGTATGTTTTAAAAGTTTGTTGGCAATTGTAGAGCAGAATTATTGCCACGGGATGCTGCTGCCCATCGCCACTCTATGCATTAATGCATTTATCTCAGTATACAGTATACATTAGTTGAAATAAACATTGTGACAGGGCGTTAAAAATGTAGTTTGACAGCGTCGTGGGAATGTCCATGTTTTATGTGAATACTAGCTTATGCACGCGACTTCGTCTACACAGGTTTTTTCCAGGTCTCATCTATCTTTGTACATATAAAAATTCACTCAAATTTGATTTACGGGTTAGTGGTCGAACCTACAACCTTTGGCGCAGTAGCTAGGATCACTAACTACCATCTGCGCCATTGGACCTGTTAAGCCAATCCGAAAGTTAATTATATCATTTAATATAACTCATTTTTGATTCTAAACTATGATTGAATAGCTCCGACATCATCTCCCGATTTTGTTACCAGATTTTTTATTGCATTCGAATTTGTTACAGCAGAGATAAATATTGCTCGCACGTGGGTGGTCTATGGTTAAGGTGAAAGGCAAATAAAACAACTTATCTGGACGAATACAATTAAATTGGATACCTACATGTTAGGATCTTTATCCTTTCACACAAGGGTTTCTCAATTGGACTGTAGACAATAATTAATTAAGTCAGAAAAAGGATATACCGACGAAGTGGATTTGTTTGTTGTAAAATCTCGCCTGAGGGCAACGGTGGATTTATTTTATATCAAACGATGTTGCTCTTATTTACAGGATCATACGATTTAGGTACAATCAGGAAGATAGTTATAAAGTTACTTCATTTGAATTATTACTAGCAGTGCCCGCAATTTCGTCCGCGTGGAATAGTGCCTATGACGGGTATAGTGACTTTTAGGGTTCATTTATTTATTTTAAAACGGATTCCTAAATTAATTTAAAAAATAGCTTATAGATTTTTCAAAAGAAGAAGAATTTTTCAAATCGCACTAGCAGTTCCCGAGTTTAGCGTGTTCAAACAAACAAACTCTTCAGCTTTATAATATTAATATATATTTACTTTCAATGTATTACATATTATATAAAAAAATCGGTAAGACACAGCCACATTATATAGGAGTTTAAAAATATACATAGTACATTCATACTTCAGTTGTGATATCGATCTCTTCTAAGATCAAACCATGAATATTTGTGTTCTTCTTGTGTCTGGGTGTTAAATGATATATTAAATATTATATTTGTGACTGTACAAATGAGGTCACAAATATAATACTTAAATTGACATTGTCCGTATCACAAGTGCATTAAATGTAAAAGATGTGGTGTGAATTTAATATTACTATATCTAATACAACCGTATTTTTATTTATGATCACAGTTTTTCACTCTACATTTCCCTATCCCTTATCGCGCTTATTTATCCCTTTATTTAATTAATTTAATTAAATAAATGTTACTTAACAGATATATGGTTAATATCACTTACACCAAGGCACGTATGCCAAATTTTATAAAAATATACCCAGTTTTCTGCAATTAAATATAATGGGCAACTCAGACAACATGAACTACGTGCAATTGTATAGTCATTATTTGTTCGTTTTATAGTTGTATGCTCTTGTTGTATACGAAGCTTATCTTAAGACATCTGTTGAAATTTGTATGTATTGATTTAACATATATTTTATATGTAATATAGTAAACAGGTGAAGGTTTGTCTCAGGATACTCCCCCTATTTTAGCCTTTTAAATTTCCTACAACATCTCATACATTGACTTATCTCCGTGGTAATTCGCTTAAAGCACTTATATTATGGACGCCAGATAACAGAGAAATCATTACTTAAATACGTATATTTAAAACCCAGACACAGAACAAACACAAATATCATCATATAAATATTTGCTTTGGGTGAAAATCGAACGCACGACTCTCTATATCATCCTATATATTTTTCTGTTTATGGAAATATCCTTCGTATTACAGGTCGTGTTAGACAGAGATAATTGAAACAACGCTAGCATCGCAAACGAACGTTTTATTAAAATTTATTAATCCTTACATACTAATTCAACAAAGTTGTTTGGTAAATACTAAAAAGTTCATAAAATGTTTTCAGCTTATATAATGTTTATAACTTGTTTATGATAAAAAAATAATGCTGTTACTTAATTATTGTTAATTTATCTGAATTACAATACAATTTTGGCTTAAAAATTAGTATTTACTTATGGCATGTTTACTTAAAAATGCATATTCGTCGAAAACACCGCATCATTTACACATTAGTTACTTTTTAATTGTATAAAAAATATTTTTATTATTTTCATTTCAAGTCACCTGCCATTTTCAGGTTATAATAATATATGTATTTAATTTTTGATATCACTTAATACCCGTATTCATACAATACACAAACTATAATAAAAACATACTTGACATTTTATTGATTTCTGTCACTGACACATGTTCAAACGAGTTATGGACAGATCAATACTCTTTTTGGGGTCTCTGAAGACGAGTAAGCGTGTAACGAATAACAGTTACGAGTGGCAAAAAGTAATCAACGCCAATAGTAAAATACCTAATGGGTTTTAACTCAAAGCACTAAAGCAAATTTAGAATTTAGATCAAGTATTTATGAAAGAAATACAAGTCAATTCTTGCAGTAATTAATGTATAATTAAAAGTTTAGGGCCAAGTAACTACGAAAACGCTTGCAATTTCTTTTTTATTGTACCATTATACGACTAGTAGACATAAAACCATTGAAATAGAAATGAGAAATGTTTTGATTTTTCTCAAGGTTTATATTAAAAAAAATACTACAAATAAGCTGATTACTCTCTAATGGTGTACCATTTCATTAAAGTTAATACTATGGAATACTAAATCTTTGCTCTTAATATTCAAGATTTTGTTTATTATTTATTAAAAACTACATTCATTTATTACAATCTATAACTTAATCTACTTATTGCTTTAACAAGGCATTTACCATCTCACTAATACGTCAAATATTTGGTCATTTTATTATCTGTGGTGTCTTTAATTTGAAACGTATCACATTATTTTAAAAGGATGAATACTTACATTAGCGATGTAAGAATTATTAAGATTAAACTTTTCCAAACAGACTGTTCAACAAAAATAATGTAACATATATTGGATAGTACATATCACATTTTTCATATAAGCGATAGATTCATCCGAGAAAGACATTTGATGGGTACCACTTGCGCGACTATACATTGCAGGTCTGAACCATGCGTGTCAACTTACGTGCGCGATTTAATACCACTAGTTTTATTGGTACTCATAATTTGCACATCTTAGTAGATTTGGAAAGTATAGACAGGCAGACACTGTGACATATGTTTTTCAAAACCGTTAGAGTGGGTCACCTTTTCCCGTTACACTCAAATAATCTAGTGTAATTTAAAACATCCTAAAAGTTTTGCTTATTGGATCGTTATCATTGAAGGGGTTTATGAATGCATTCTTTGGTAAAATAATACACAAACATTATTAATGTTCAATAATTTCTTTTTGTAACCCAGTGTATCTATTAAAAGTTTTAAGGTATATTGTGAAAAAAAACTGTTGGAGTAAACCCTTTTTTTGCGCTAGTGTATCTCAAATGTCTACAAGTGTAATTGCTCAGTCGCGCAGGTGACTGTACATACAATTTTCTAATGGCGTAGGTGTGTTTCTAACTTATCATTACAACGCATGTTTCTTCTCACTGAGACAGTACTAATAAAAATATGTACTACTATTTGTTCAAAGATAAGTTATTGCAAAAAATGGATTAGGAACTATAGAGTCACAATAATAAGGCACATAATATCTAAATTACTTTATGATGCTCAACTGATAAATGCTTGTTAAAAATTAGGACTATTCATATTTTAAATACTTTAACATTTATTTGCATCTTTGATTACCAGTTTCCCGTTCCGCTGTTCAAAGATAATCGCATTAAGAAACTTGACTCAGGCTAAAATCCGATAGTTCAGTGCAATAATGCAATAATGCAGTTCGAAGTGTCGGGTTACAGTTCCAATTTGTGTTTTAACCTAAGTTCTAATTCCAAAAACCAAGAATCTTTACTCTTAAGTAAAATTTTAATGCAAATGTATTGATGTTAAAAATTCTCATTTACATTTTTGCTAGTAAAAATATTTGTATTTCTCTGAAAGTGACTTAAAATGGTAAACAATATATTTAAATAAATGCTATGCCTTTTAAATATATTTATATTAAATAAAAGTAAAGTTAAGACACCACTGATTTTGTAACTTACACCTAAAGCCAACCAGAAACAACTTTCCCTGTTACTTTAGACTTTCCCTTATCACTAGCGGACGTAAACGAAGGCGTCGGGGACGGTGAAGGTGATACTCTTTGACTGCCTAACGAAGATTTAGCCCTTTCAGTTCTAGACATTGAAGATTCTGGTCTGGGGGATGCAGAGGTTGGCCGAGGAGTACTAGACGAAGGTCGTAATGAAGTGGATTCTAAGACAGAAGCTCTAGACACTACCCTTGAAGCATCAATATCTGGGGTTAATGGTATTGGCGGTGGAGGACTGTCCGGTGGCGGTGGGGTCATTATGACTGGAGGAAGAGGCGTCATATGTCTGTACTGAGATTCTAAAGCTGAAGCCGACAATATTTGCTCTGATCGAATGCTTGGTGTTGGTGTAATGGGTTTTTGTAGCTTTTTGTCTTCATCTTTTGTCATACATAGAGTCTTAGTTGGTGATTCCGGCTCATCGATTTGTATGATGTGATCTTTGGTATCAAACTGTGCGGGTGGAGTTAGGCGCCTATCGCTGTCGGGGTCGAAATCTGGTGTGCTAGGCTCTGAAGGTTCTTGTGATGATGATTTTAAAGGTCTTGTTTGTTCTGATCCACCTTCCGAGCCTGTAATATATTAAAACTTGTTGAAACAGTTATTACTTTTAACAATGTTAAATAATTGAGTGTGGGTAATTAAAACTTCTCAAAGTCATATAATTTTTTATAAATTAGGCAAAACGTCCGGAGAGTATCGGTAGAGTATAATAGTACCATTGCTTTTGGCATGCGTCTTAAGAGGCGATTGAGGTACCGAAATTGACAGATACCCCCAACCAGCATAGCTCAAATACAACGAAATACGAGTATATAGCAGCATTCACGTCGCGAAGCTACGCTTTGCAATCGCCAATACGCCTGCCCCAGAACGGAAATTATGGGCAAAAGAACCAAACTATGATGATAAAAAGTCACAAACAGTACAAGAAAATTCCAAAGAAGGTTACCTTTTTCCTCGATGTCGGCTTCAACAGTCATCTCGTGCTCCCTCAATCCTTCATCATCAGAAGCTTCGGGTATAGGCGTTCGATTTCGGAAAGATTGACCTACCGGGATGAATTTCCTATTATATGACGCAGTACTTTTTTTTTTGAACTCTGTGTGTATCTTCATCTATCTTATGACATATTTTTATGTACATACTAAAATTATTGGTAGATAAGTAAAATATTACAAGATAATTAGTATCTCATTATGAAACACTTCTTCGTAGTAAAAATCTAACTTATTAAATAATGTATGTATGTGTTCCATCATCTTAATGTCAATAACTAAATGTGTCAAAATGTTTACTTCATTAAATAACAGTGATCATATGAAATAACTCCATTCCGTAACAGGCCCATTGAAGGCGATAATTGATTTAAAGTACAAATCCGGCAAAATCACGATAACTAAACATTTTGAAGCACAACCGATTGTTACTGAAGTTATGTAAATAAACGTTAACACGGATAATTGAGTGCGGCACCAACGAAGCCCGCTTCATGCATATTCGACGACCCAAACAAAAGCGTGTAGACCGTTCATTTATATGTTCGAAAGCTTTATTAGAGCTTGAGAGTAAGTAAATATTTTAACTAGAACACTGGATGATTTCGGATTTTAGTGTCCCAAAACCATACTTTTAATTATTCATTTATATATACGGCATATAGTCAATACTACTGCTAACTCAATTAAATAATAATAATAAATTTATTCAAAAACAGTTACATGTTTATTTCAATTGCAACTATGAAGCCTGCGTTAGAAAAAAACTGTGTTACAGGCCTTAGATTTTCCAAACTATTGATATAGTACAATTTTGCAAATAGGTAATTCAAAAACAATTACAAACAAAGTA
>JACJUM010002279.1:10965844-10983158 GCA_020976665.1 Heortia vitessoides | reverse complement strand
AGGGTTTTAAATGGAAAATAAGAATACACAAAGTCGCTTTTAATAAAGAACTATAGGATGTAAGTCATAAATATAGAAGTAGATATTTTTCGTTTTTTTATTTTTATTCCTATCCAGGGATGCCCTAATAAAAAAAATACAATATTTGCCGTTGGGGAGCTTGCCCTATGCTAGGTACACCTAGCATAGGGCAAGCTCCCCAGCTTCTTATTTTTATAAGAAGAGACTAAAGTACCGCAACCGATAGATGGCGGTATATGCACCGAAATCAGCCTAGGTCAAATAAGACAGGGCTCGCGATTGCTACCAAGCAGCACCCAGCGCAGCAATTATTACCCTTTTTTGAGGAGGCCTATGTCCTGAAGTGGGTAGTATATGACCACTATGATCATAAATATATATATATATAAATTCCCACAACATCTCTTACGACCTGACTTCGACCTGACTCCGTGTTAAGTCGCTTAAATCACTTATATTTCGGACGCTATATAATAGAGGAGTCACAAATATACTATTTATATACATATATTTAACATCCAGATACAGAACAAACATAAATATCATCATATAAATATTTGCTCCACGTGGGAATCGAACCCACGACCTTTGGCGCACAAGATAGGATCACTAGCATCTGCACCATCGGGCCCGTCAATGATGATCTTCTGACTATTAGTGTAAATAAGAAAGTACTGTTTGACTTACGACTCTTTCTCTTCGAATCTGTTCTCTTTGGTGTTTCAAACACCTCGTCCTCAAGGCTGAATTCTTCGATTGATTTCGACTTCTCCTTCTCTCGTTCAGTGAAGTCAGACTTGATTTTGCTCTTCATGAACTTGGCGTATGCCACTCTTGTGGTTGGTGTCACTTCGGACAACTTGGGGTTGTATTCTACAATACAATTAAAATAATATCAGTATTATTTTCATTTACATAATAAAACAAGGATATTATTACCTAACCAACCTCCTAAAACCACCAATAGTACAGACTTATGTAAGAAATTCACTTCATTTGACGCTCTTAAAGAACGAGTAATAAGTCAGGATTGTTAGAACCTAATATAACAGCTATAGAAGCGATAGAGATGTATTAATGAGAACAGTATACATATAGATATGTATTAATGAGAACAGTATATATATATATATAGATTCGAATCCTTAACAACATAAACACGTTGTTTGTTTTTGGTTTCCGAAACCCTTGAAACCTTTGATTGGGACTATAAAAATATGTGTGTTATTGTCATATTTCCATTTACGAGTACGATGTACTTATGTAACTTTAGAACCAAACAATACGTGAACCCCAAAGTACTTAAAATTTATAATTAAGGTGATAATTCAATCTATTGGGCTAGATATATCGATTATAGTAGAACGGAGTATAATCGTAACCTACTCCTACTTCCATTAGACTGGTGTACTTGAGCTGAGAGGTGGCGATATATCAACATATAAAAGGTATATAAAGAAGATAATTATATAAAAGAAACAGCATTTAAGCTGCGTTGGTACTGAGATGAGCAGCGTTATTCAGGTGGCGAATTTTCACTCTGCAATTCCACCAAACATGCCCAGCGTGGCAATTAAAGGCAAAAATAAACCTCAACAATATCTGAGAACGGCCTAACCTGGTCCAAGAATAGACATCCTTCAGCCAATATGATGATCGAGTGTTTAATCACGAGTTTATCATACCCAACAGCTTCTGAGGATCAATGGTGCGATGTTCCACATTCTCCAGGATGTGAGCTCGGAGGGACTGTCGGCTGCGTCTGATGTCAGCCTCTGCAGACTTGCCAATAGGATCCCTATGAGTTGTGTTAGTGCGGACCAGCGCGTTCCAGTCTCGTTTCTTGCTGTAAGGTAAAATTGATTTGGGTCTTTGTATGTAGATTCTATTACATAGTATTTTCTAAGAATGCGTGTCGCATGCCCACGAGATGTGAGGGTGCAACTGTATGGACAAGCATACTGAATTCTTAAATTGCTTAGCGTTTAAGACAATGGTAATTATTATCTCCGATGGAGGTTACGTCAACCCGACTTTTGTCACCATCAGTTCGCCTAGCAGACCTCACATACATATATGTATATTATATGTTGCCTAACGAACATGAAGCAAAAGAAAAATATATTACACGATTTATAAATGAAAGTAGAATAGTTATAATATAATTAGTTAATATTTTAACAGTTAATCTATTTGATATTCGTTTAAATATTTTATTTTACAAAAAATAACTGATTTAAAGGTTTCAGATATGACAAAAACTTTTTTTTTTCCATAAGTCTTTTCATTGATTTATCTCAGGATACAATATGGATTTTTTGATGTTGAGTAAAATATTTTAATACTTTTGGAAATATTTTGTAGCAACAATA
This sequence comes from Heortia vitessoides, assembly GCA_020976665.1. Lineage (NCBI taxonomy): Eukaryota > Metazoa > Arthropoda > Insecta > Lepidoptera > Crambidae > Heortia > Heortia vitessoides. The sequence continues at coordinate 10,980,765 of JACJUM010002279.1, read as the reverse complement.
TGGATTAACAGTTTACATCTATAGTGTCTGTTATTTGTCTTATTTTAAGATTTATTTGCTATGCTAATTTTTATGATGTCGTATTATTTTATTGTATTTGTTCAGTAGAACATTTTTACGATGCACTGATAATGATTTATTGCGGTTATAAACCATAAGTTCAACCAATTACTGCCATCATTGGCTTCTTGCCAAAATTCTTCTTAGTATTGTTATAATTAAATTGACTCCGTCTTTTCTTAATCAGGATAAATAGTAATTTTATGTATATTTTTTTACGTAATGCTTCACTGATTATGAAATAAACAAGGAAACTGCTTTCTCAGAGAGTTGAGGTGTCCGGCGGACCAGATAAGTACCACCGCTCCCTTTTGGATGGGACACGACTCGTTGTTGTCTTTATTACAATAGTTTCTTTTTAAATTGTTATATGTACTGTTATAGTAGATAAATATGCTCCAAATATAACTCCGCTTATTTATTTTCTTTATTTAAATAGGCCTATCATAGGCATTTTCATATCGTCAAAACAAACTAAAAAATCTATAAGTATAAATTTGTTTATTAAAATTTTTGATAAATGACCAATGACCCTGACAACCAGTGTTAAGAGTCATTTTAATAAATAAGTCATTGAGTGCTAATCTGCCAGTACCAGGCGGGGTCTTATAACTAAGTTTATAGCAGGGTCATAAGCGTTCCAATAACATCTAATTAGTAGGTATTATTTGAGCCTATACCGGCGTCGGCGGTAACAAATCGTTATCTTGATGTAGAAGCAAAGCAATTTAATTCCAAGCAGTTTTATTATTAATATATTCTTTCAAGCAGTAATAAGCCTTAATAAATCAATTTTACGCAACTCTCACATTTATTTATATTTAGGCATATTTGTAATTCTGCTTGGGATTTTACTATACAATCTTATCTCATAAATCAAATCTATCAATTTAAGTATATTAATTTAACTAAATTAATTTAAGTATTAAAAGGATCCCAAAATTTGAATATTGCATTAAACTGTCTACAAAAAAAGTCTAGCTGAAACCTTTTTTCATTTATAGATCTCATGGTTATTATATACTATATTTATAATAGTTTAAAACTTCCGTACCTGTCGGTACTACCACGCCTAACAATTGCCTTTGCAATCTGGCTAAACACATCCTTGGGTTTGCTCTCCTTTGATATGACATCTTTGATGATGCCTTCCACGATTCCGATTTGGAAGTCTTTAAGGATTCGGCGTTCCATCACCTTTCCCTTCTTACCGGCAACTAGATAAATTATACAATTTTAAATAGTGTTTATTCAATACATTATTAGATTTTTTTATGCTATTGGTCAAAAATGCACAGGGCGGGGATGGGCAGCAGCACACCCATCGCAAAAGCTGAGCTCTGCGATTACAACTCGCTTCCAGCGCGGCAATTATGGGCAAAAAACCTCCTTTTTTGGAAAAACTTACGTCCAGAAGTGGACTTCCAATGGCTGGCATTATGATGATTTCGTAAATTTAAACGAAACTCTCGAACTCGTCCAGCAAGATTTCAACAGACAACATGTTCATTCCGACAGACAAAATCTTGGTTCGGAATAATTATGCAAATCATGGACCCTAATGCGATCATTAATGTCCATTTTTGAAATCTACATTAAGTTGCAGTTTTTTATTAATGCAGTCTTCATCTAGGGGTGCGACCCGTAGAATTAAATAAAATTTATCTGCAAAAGTGGATTGGGACAACAAAGCGATATCATGGCTGACTAATATTGATATCACAGTAGATGGGTATCGATACCGATTTATTTTGAATTGAATGGCTCATTATCATCATGATACTAGCCGTTGAAATTCCACAGCTAGACATAGGCCTCCCTAAAAAAAGGTAGAATCTTGCCATAATTGTCGCGTTGGACAAGCGTATTGGCATTCGCAGAGCGCAGCTTTTGTGACAGGGATGCTGCTGCCATCCGCGCCCTGTCCATTTGAGATACATTGTTGCGGATGGATACCGGTATCTGTCGACACGTAGTACACGGGAGGTACTATTCTAGTGTTTTTGGGAAATGAACAATTAGCAAAGAATTTTTTGGTTTATTTTATTATGCCATTTATAATAAATATTTCATTTGTTTCGTGGCTGATTAAACTCACCAAAATATCTGCATAGCGTAACTAAATAACAAAACATTCGTACTTTTGAAAATTCCTATTAAATTCTTTACGTGCCACAGATCGGCTCCAGCGACATGAGTAATGTAGGGTAAAACCTTATAAACGTATCACTTATTTATATACTTATCTATTAGATAGATCAAAATCGCGTAAGTGTAATTTGTTCTTAAAGTTCAAAGTTCTAGCTTAATAAAGGTAATTTGGACCTTATTCACCAATGTTACAAACGAGGTATTGAAGAACCATCTAGGATATTCATATCCATGTTAAATTACACCTTGGTTCAAAATTCTATGAGTTACGCTGCGGATGAAAAAGACAACACGAGAAGGGTTAATTGTTGACTACATAACCCTAAACATTAAATGATTTTACGCAATTCCTATGTTTTTTATATGCGAAAAGGCTTGCAAAACCCTACATTAAAATGATTTATGCGTAAGTTGTAAGAGATGAAGGAATGAACCTGTTGTATCTTGAAGTTTAAGACGCGGCGTCTTCATGCCATTGTTGTGGAGTATATCTATCAATTCGTATCTCAGTGTTGAGATGTCCTGCCTGATCTCCATGACGTCGTCCTCTGTGACGCCAACTTCATCCCTGGCTCTCTGTTCCGCTGTCACGTATCTTCGGACAAGTACCCGCATCACGGCTTCATGCTGCTGCCTTGCCTTTTCTCGGGATTTGTTCTGGGTAAACATTTTAAGTTTTATCTGTCTTATAAGGTACTAAAGATAATGAAGTATGATATTCAATATATGATATGTGGAGGGAACCTGACATAGAGAAAGGTAGCTTAATGCATTTGTGTTGCGGACATCAGACATAAAAGGATTCACAAATATACATAATATAATACACATAATATTCTTAAATATACGATGGAAAATTCTACGAATGTTATAATGGATAAAAGTTAACCAACTCACGATTATAGAACCTCGTTCTCGACTGCCGAAGCAGTGTTTGACCCAGCAGGTGAAATGCTTTGGTGTTGGAATGATGTTGAAAGGAGGTGGGACGGTATCACCGTCCTCGAAGTATGACATCCACAGATTGCTGCGGGCGAACTTCCACTCCATGTCTGATCGCTCCTGAACGATGACAGTTGATATACAATCTTCCCAAACAAGATCTGAGATTATTAATGTAAAATTTTGGGTAGGTAAAATATAACTTTTTGTTAATATTGTATTGGATCGGTGGTTTGTACCAGTCAGAAAAAAACAGTCTACTTACCCATCCAACAAAATTATTACCAGTTTGTTAAAGCTATGTACGTACATATTATGAAATAATTCCAGAGACATTATTGTTTGTGATATATATTGAGGCTTTGTTAAATTTTAACCTCGTCAAATAATATGATCTGTATATATTGTAATTGTTGTATGATAATTGTTCTTATTATAAATAAAGTGTCTTGTAAAATGTACCGAAATGAAATATGGTATGAGAGAACTAGGACGGCCAAGCAAGCTCGCATTGTCCTAGGTTTTGACTCTGATATTGTGGCAGAAAAATTACAGTCGTCGGCTCGCGCATATCAATAAAAAAGAACTCTGAAGAATTTCTCGAGAAGATATCACTAATCTGAAGCTCTCAGCCCGTACGCCACATTTCTTCAGACAGCAAGTTTATTAGTTTTTAGGCAGTTATTTTTTCATCAACCCATCATCTAGCATTATATTAATAACATAGCTAATCACAAGTGGAAATCTCTAGAAGAATGTATTTAAGGCAGTTCTAAAACTCACTGAGATGATTTGATAAGAGTTGGACATCATGGCGATCAACATATTCAACAGCACGATGATGTTGATCACGGAGTACGAGCCGAAGGTCAGCAGTGCCCAGAAACGTGTGAAACTCTTGATGCCGGTCAGCTCGAAGGTGGTGAGATCCACTAGCCCGAAGGACGCCCAGAACAACGATTGGGATGTCTCGAATAAACTAGAAGATAAAGTATTGATCAGAAGTTTTCAGATGTGAACGGGAGCAAAATAGCAGATGCAGAAGAAACATATATGTATAACTGTTTGGAGATCAGGACAGATAGCTTTACTCGGCACTCTGAGATTTAATACTTCAGAAATTATGTGAGCATTTTTTAAATACGTGACTCCGTTAAAATCACTCGTGTTACAGATATCAGGCAACAGAACTATTACAAACACTTGATGTATGTAGGAACTGACTAACACTTCCAGGTGGTTTCAAAAACTCTTATAAATATAACCTTAAAAAAAACAAATACTAAGTTCATTTCACCATTTACGTAAATTTTTCGGAATAGTAATAGAATCCGTTCGGTCCGTCAAGTCAAGTAAAGAAACTGTTTATTTTGATTAAATAAGGGGCTGAAAAAACTATTTGAAAAGATTCAGTAAGCTGCAATTAAAATGTTACAAAAAAAAAGTTGTAGTGGGTTTAGTAATAACAACTTTCTAATCACTTAGAACTTCTTACTTAGCATATCGTCTCCATATAGTGCATGCTCGCTCTTGCGTGTCAAAGTCGGCCGTGCCGTTTGGATTGTGGTAACATTTGTTCTTCTCCAGTTCAGCGTAGTACCACATCAGTTGGTTCAGACCTTGGAAATAATAATCAATTAGGTTAAAGGTACAAAAAACACAAAGACAGGCAAATATTGTGTTAGAAAGAGTTTTTAAAGGATACTTCAAATTTTTATTCCCAATTAGTTTTCCACTTGCTTCATCTGCGAAGTCTTTACTTTATATCTCACCCTTGCGGAACTCTTGTTATTAAGGAAATCTTGATTGCGCTAGCCTACACACTTACCCAGCGCGGCAATTATGGGCTAAATTCCCCCTATCTCGTGGAGGCCTATGTACAGCAGTGGACTTCCAATAGCTGGTATGATGATGATGATAATGGTAAATAATCCCTATGCCAAATTAACTCCAGATTTTTTCAGTAATTCTGGCTTGAAAAAACAAATAACCTAACTACCATACATCCATGCATACACACATCTATACTTACAAACTTTAACGTAAATAAAGAAGCAAAGATTGATAAATACTTACCACAACCAAAAGCAAACAGCACCAGCATATACACGAAGAAGAACTTTAAGATATCCAATATCATTCTGCCCAGAGAGACTTGTAGTGGCCCCAGGTAAGGGTTAATGGAGAAAATATGCACAAGCTTTAGAAATGAAAATATCATGCCTGCCGCAAACGCACCTGAAACCAGAAAAATTTTATCAAAAAGAGCAACCAAAATTTTACCTTTTTAATAGTCTAATTAATGCTTTATTCTTCCAAATTGTGGATTTTCGTGTAAAGTAATCAAATTAAAAAATATAAAAACATTATTCTGTGTTTACTTAATGAATTAAACCCTAATTAAATCTCAACTAATCGTATAAATCTTTTAAATTTGTTAATATATAAATTATAGCACAGAATCATGGTGGGCCCTATTTTGTTTTGAGTAGTTTATATTTAATAATGAGTTCTATGACCTTGATAAGTTTGATAATACTGACGGGCCCGATGCCGTAGGTGGTAACACCATGGGTCGTGCGGTTAATGCCCACCGAGGACAAATATTTATATGATGATATTTATGTTTCTTCTTAGTCTGGGTGTTAAATATATGTATTTAAGTGGTATATTTGTGATTCTTCTGTTGTCAGATGTCCATAACACACGTGCTTTAAGCGACTTATCACGAAATCAGTTCATGAGATGTAATGAGAACTTTCCGAAATTTCAAATCAATAACATAGAAGACAAACTTTAATTATGATCAGTAAGTATCACTTGAAGTAATTGTTACTTAATTGATGTCCTAAATAGATAGTCGTGTTAGTTAAAAATGACTTTCTATTCAGAATTCGAAAACATTGTCATTACTTTTTGTATGTGTTAAAGTTTTTGCATAAAGATTTCGCAGTTGAATTTAAATGTAACCGGAGTAAACTGTAATCGTGTATGTCTTAGTTGTGTAATAATAACAATCTATTTGAACTGTTGGTCCTTCTAAAATAAAGAAAGTAATGTGACAGATCAGATATAAAAAAATACCTTCAGATAGTAGCATGGGGTCGTAAGAGTCCCACCGTTCCCGAGGGTACCATGGATTCATTCCGCTCTGGTAGTCACGCTGAAAACAAAATTATAAGCCTGTAGAAATTGAAATCATATCGCACGACTCAGTGTCAATGCGGTATCAATACAGTTGCATTTTGAATGGGACACATCATACTAAGCGTAAACCTTATATTTACTAAGTTACTGATTTAAAGTTACATTACTATTTAAAATTTAATTTATTAAAATACAATAATCCTAAGATACTGATTTAAACTTACAACATTACTATTTAAAATTTAAGTTATAAAAATACAATAATCTTGATTTACATATCCATTATTACAAAAAATCTCTTAACATCATTAAACCTCACATAACATGTCGTGTCATTAAAGACATTAATGAAGAAATTTAAAAAAAAGAATCGATGTCTCACTTTACCGTCATTTCTAATAGTTAAGAGATCGTAGTATTATGTGAGGCATAACAAATTAAACATCTAATATATTCTCATCATTCTATATATCATCGGATAAAAGCATAAAACTCATTTAATTTGACATTTTGTAAGCATATATTGTATGAATATTATTTTACCAATTTTATCTTATTAAATTTTTTAATGTAGCGACTTCAAAAATTTTTTTTTTCACCTGTTTATCGATCTATGTAGATACCATAGTAGACACGGCAATTTTTCCCTAGTGTTCTTTTTGTGCTGAAAAATCAGCGCCTTTATATAATAATATTTTTAACAAAAGAAACGTTTTTTAAAATAAAAAAAAGTACTTTTAAAATTCACTTATATAGCCTCTTCAATGATATCCTTGCTTTTAAGATTTAATAGTATTACAAAACACACATTAATCTAAAATTTAATATAAAAACAAGTTAACGTCAATTCATTACATGCGCAATAAGACACGGGCTTGTAATATATAAAGATGCACACGGGCTTGTATTATCCTATATATCAGCCATCGAAGCCATAAATTACTATGAATTTGAAATACATTGCTTTAAAATAACTTCTTGAAGAAAATTTTTTCTTGAAAAAAAATTTACAATTGTACGATATCGAATACAGACACTTCAGGTTTTAAACGGCTCGGTCACATATAAAAACAGCACAACACCGCCTCAAACCGTTAAGGATGTCGTAAGCGGCAGGAAACTGTCCCAGTTCACGTTGAAATAAACTGGCGAGACATAAATACGTTCCAGTTAACGCAAAAAGAAAATGAACCACAAATTTCATACGCTGTAAAAACAAGCAATGCGCACTTCTGGCGAAATTTTAAATTGGTTAGTGTAATAGGAAAATGTTCGGTATATTGGTGACTAGGCCTTCGTTTGTTGTTGAACGAAAGTTATATTGCCTTACAATGTAATTTTAATTTCTTAGGACGCATCAATCAATAGCAGGGCAAGTAACTTTTTTTTGCAATAATTATTGACATGGCTGTCAAAATACGTTCACTTGTTTCGGAGCTCAAAAAGTTTTAAAGTCATTAAATTTGGCCTTATTTTATTTACATTTATTAAGCTGGTATATTAGTATTGCTAACACAACCAGAGGGTCAAAGCTAAGATGGGTCAACACTCGAGATCCCGCGGTATTAGGAATATCAGTTCTGCTAGATACCAAAATTTCAGGATCTTATCTAGTTTAAAAAAAATGTAAACTTTAAGTGTCTGGAAACTGTGAAAACCGCTTAAAAATAAATTATGAATTGAAAGAAAACAAATACATTTTTTTTTCAATACTACTAACTATATGATTAGTTCTTTTTTGGAAATTAGCAAAACAAAACGTGTAACTTAAGAAGTGACTTAGGTACCAGAACCAATAGAGAGCAGTATATAAGCAATGCTATTTGCCATTGCAATGCTACCACGCCTCGCTATCAGTGGAAAAAGTCCCATTTCTTCGCAGGCCTATCTCCAGCAGTAGTTTTACGGCTGGTGTGATGATGAAGTACTTCATTTGACTGATTTCTTCATTACCAAATTGTATAGCTGAAAAGTACCGGCAGAGTAGAATAGTATATCCCCCTGTACCAGGTGTGGTAAGAGGCGACAAAGATGCCGGAACCGGAACGGCGGTATATCCATCCAGGATGAACAGCAAAAGTCGCAAAGTCACAAAATTGCCACAACGATTGTCCAGCGCGGCAATTATGGCCACAAATTCCCCCTTTCTTGGGTAGGCCTATGTCCAGCCGTGGACTTTTAATACTATCCTACTTTGCCGGTATCACACGTCCGAGTTTTAGGTACAAAAATATAAATCCGGTTTTAATATTACCATTTTAAGTACTTTTTTTTTTGTAAATATACTAAAGCTTATGGTATTTCAGAAGAATGTAAATTTGAACTTATTAAAACAAAAATATAAAGTATATAAGTATATATTTTCTTAATTATATTAGAATACTAATATTAGATAAAAGCTGGATGCGGACCACGCATCGACAAACAGCGTGGGTCACCGATCTACTAGGAGTATAGAGTAACTGATTAAATCTGGAAGCAAATATATTGCCTAGAGATATCCGTTGCAGTATTTAATCAGTAGAATTTTGACAATACAAAAGTAATGTAGGCACTGACCTGTACGATATACCAGGCAGACACCCTCAGGCTGATCCAGGCGATGTAGAACATGTTTGTGATGAAGTCCACAATATTCCATAGATCGCTGATGTACTCCACGATACCACCAGTCCAAAGCGCTCGTATTTCAGCCCATATTAAACCTGAAGGTAGAACACATGATAAAATAAACTTTAAAGGGATTAAAAACTCGGTTCCTTTTTATTTAATATTTTATTTTGCTGAACCAGCCTTAGTCACCTCTTACGACACTCGGTACTGAGGGAGGTACTATCTTACTCTGCCGTTACTCCAGGTACCAGAACAGGTGGCAGTATATCCATCTGAGACAGTGTAGCCGAAATGCACAGGGTAGGGATGAGCAGCAGCATCCTTGTGCCAAAAGCTGCGCTCTGAGACTGCCAATACGCTTGCCATTGCGTGGCAATTACGGGAAAAATTCCCCCTTAATTGGGGAGGCCTTTATCCAGCAGTAGGCTTCTAATGGCTGTAATGATGAACCGGCATAGGCTGTCCTGTCTTACCTTTACATATACGTTTATTAAGAAAATCATTGCAGTTTTAAATTGAGATTTCAACTATCCTATCTCTCAAGTTGGATCAAATAAATAGGATACAGTAAACAATAATTGATTCAAATCGGTTCTGTAGCTGAAAAACATTTTCAATTTTATATATAAAGATTATTGTTATTTAATCAAATTCCAACTCTAATATTAAAGAAATATTGATCATATAATCTTGAATATCCCACCTGGCTTTTTTCAGGTCGGAAAGATACTATGTAGACTAAACAAGCCCGATGATGCATTCGATAGTATTGCTATCTTATACGCCTAGGGTCGTGGGTTTGATACCCACACAGGACATTTATGTGATGAACATTTCTGTTGATTCTGTGTAAGGTTTATGTAAGTAGTTCTTCTGTTGACTAATATCCGTGACATAAGTGTTTTAAACGATTTATTTCGGAGGCAACAAACGTCAGAGATGTGTCAATGATAAAGAAATATATGTACTTTGAATTTTAACGGGCCCGATGGCGCAGATGGTAGAGATACTGTCTTGTGCGTTAAGATTGTGGGTTCGGTCCCCAGGACAAAATTATTATTTATTAATTTATATTATATTTATGTCTGTTCTGTGTCTGGGTGTTAAATATATATATGTAAGTAGTATATTTGTGATTCGTCTATTGCATGATGTCCGTAAAACAACTCCTTAAACGATTTATCATGGTCATTAATATTGTTATATTATTAAGAGAAATGTCAATATTTATCGTCCACGGGCGGAATTCGAAGCAAATATACATAGTATGGTATTTAAAAAAATAAATAAAAAATAAACTGCTTTCGCGTGCTTTGGTCTTTTTTCGAATTGGCTTTCAATATATAAAGCAATTTTAAATAATGTATTGATGTTGATGTCAAAAGTTAGATTAAGTTAGATTGCGTCTGACGCAAGCAAATTGTTTATCGAACGTCGACGAAACTACGCGACGTACACCGTTTAATATATTTACTCATGTGTCCAATACCGATCCGGGTCGTGTCGTGCTACGCTCTTAACGATAAAAGTAAACATAAAGACAGAAATATCAGATGAAGGAGGGAAAACAATAAATGGATGTCCTCCCACGAGCGAACACTGACGAATAGAAATGTTGACTTTGTGAAACAGAAGCAATGTTTGGTATCGAATGAATTATGGTATTAGGGGAGAATAATTGCTTAGATTTTGTAGAGGAAATGGGCGTTGTTGTCGACCTTCACTATCAAAGTACATGTACAGACTAGCTGTTGCCCGTGACTTGTATAATATTTAACTAAAAATCTTCTGCTTGGTCTTTTTACTCCTAAAAAGGTAGCATTTGCCAGACCCTTTGCTGATAATCTAGAATAGAGTCTTCATGAAAAACAAACACCAAATCTATCCCGCGATCATCGTAAATTTACCGGAATAATAATAATGAATTCTCACACAACATTTCATACATTACCCTAAAAGTATGATAAGAAGCTGAAACCACTTGTGTTTTAGATATACGAGTATATAATATGACAAGGCAATTATTAAAAATATAATGCTTAAAAATATGTTATATAACCAGACACACAACATAATAAAATGTGCATCGCATACATGTTTGTCCTGGATGGAACCAATGACCCCTGGCGCATAAGATAGGAATTATACCGAAAGCGCTATCGGGCCTGTTGCAGGATACAATCGCACCGCCTTATCTATTTCTTTTTTTCCTGATGGTTACTGGTAGACAATGCCACTAGGCATTAAGTCTGCCACATGTGCATTGTATTTTTAATGCGCAAAAAGATATATGCCAAATGTAGATTGCATGGATGGAAGTGGAATGACTGCACATATATATAGTGGAAGTGAACGGAATAGGTATACAACAACCTAGGCGGTCATTCCTTAACCAGGTAGAAGAGGTATTAAAGCAAGGCCATGTCAGGAGTACCAAGAATAAACGCACGTATACACGCTATTATACGAAAGGACAAGATTAACTTAGTATTTGTCTCTTACGCTTTCCGTATTAAGCAGGCGCGTGATAAAATTTGGCATACGGCTAGCTAAATCTAAGAAAAGGACAGTTCAACTCCATTGGTTTTGTTTCCAGGAACTTTCTCCTGGAACGCAATATGGACTGAAATCCATGTAACAGAATCAGTGGAAATCTTGCCATAAATGTATCTGTGACGTTGACTGAAAATAATTACACTTCCAGTTATGAGCATTTTAATTAAGAGCGAAGTTCAAAAGTCTGTCGCAGGCAAGAGTTAAAATTAACTAAGTTCCAACTGAGGTCTTATGTAGATAGACACCAACGTGCAGATCCTGTAAAATATTACATGAGTAGTCGTCATCTCATATTTCCTGAAAGACAAATATATAGTTCCTTTGTGTCAATCAGATATTAGATATTAGTTGATGAAGTCAGCAAACAAGCATACGGTCCGCTTGCTAGTAAACGTGATCACAGCCTATAGACACTACTGTCATCACAAGGCACATCACTAGCGTATCGCAAACCCTGTGATCTGAAGATACTATGTTACATTTACCCAGTAATTTTACTGACTTTTACTATTTTTTAATAATTACAATACGCTTATTTATTATTTTATATGTGGCATTTCAGAGATTGCGTATAAGATATACAAAAACTGACAGTTTTAAGCCCAGGGCGATAGGACTGATCGAAAAGGAGGCGAGTTTCCTAATTAAATATGAACCAAATTCTGCAACGTGACGTAAAAAAATATTTTCCGTGTCTTTATTATCGTTACACGAGGGGGAAGGAGGCTGTGGGATTTTAGGTGTAAGGTGGAAGCGAAATGAAGGTCAACGAACTATTAGATTAGACCTGAATTTACTTTGAATGTATATGATAAATATCTCTTATGTTTTTATATGACTATTTCGGCGAACAGGAATACGGTCAGCGTGATGGTAAGCCTATAGACTATCGTATTGTCGCAAAAATATCACTAGTGCGTTGCCAACCTTGTGACTTGAAGATATTATGCCACATTACACAGTAAGACATATATCACTCTCGACCTTCAAACCGGAACATATTTTGACGGTAGAAAGAGGTGAGAGTTAGGTGTTAACGCGGATGAACATTATGGATAATGTTACATGACAAAGCTTCAATAACTGCACAAATATGGAAGAGTGCAAAAGAATGGAAGGGTTGGTATAGGACGACCGAGGCAAACAATATCTTAACCAGGTGTATTTAAGAAGGGCCAGGTCAGAATTACCAAGAACTGGTCACTTTGTTTTACCAATCATGTTTAAGCCAAATTTTTTTTTTTCATTTTGTTAAATTTTTTAATCTAGAGTTTTTTTCGATAAACATACGCAATGATGTTTATTATTTGTAATTTTTTGACAGTTAGCAAACATACTTGTTCACTTTAAACCGTCTAAAGTAAATTACGCGTCGCAATAGAATATAGACCTAAATGACGCGCAGTTTTTCCCATTACTCACTAGATGTCGTGTCGAACATTTTGAGCTGCAACTTTGTATGCGTTTTGTTTCCAGTCACTGGTGCAGAAACATTAAAATAATGACTGTGTTGGTACAGAGTTGCGGTTGCACCACTAACTTTCTTTTATTTGTGAAATTAATCAAGCGCATGCTGTTATAGAATTTTTTGAATTGAATTTAGACATGTCACTGTAATAGTTAAATATGTAAGTGAGTTATAATTGCTAGACTATTTTAGTTAATATAATAATAATAATAACTTTATTCAACAACAAAAGGTAACTTAAACTAAAATACATTTTGATACTTAGGTACCTAAACTAGGTCTAGCCTGTTCTTATAGGCACCTATGCTCTAGTGTGCATGTAGGTGTGGATTTGTGTCTATATGGTCTAGTGTAATACAAAGCTTGTTAATTCAACACATTATTTACGCACACATTACATAAATACACAGAATATAATGCTAAGCCAGTACATACAGTATACACAAACAATAATAGTAACAATAAATGTAGTCCAGTCTAGCATAATATTGTTAGCAATTCCTCTGTCTTGTTGTAGTCCAATGTCAAAAGCCATTCCCTTACTGTTGTTTTGCAAGTGTATTTATTCATATCATGAATATCTATTTCTTGGTTAATTTTATTATAAATAAATGGTCCTGTAAAATTTAGAAATCGCTGTGCGAACCGTGTTCGACATGACTGATGTATATTTTGGAAATCCACATACTTTCGTCTACTATGAGTTAGTTTATTTTCAGGTTTACATAGTTTATGCTGTTTGAGAATAAGTTCTTGGTAGTACAATTGTCTCACTGTTAAAACTTTGCTATGTATATAGAGTTTTGAGGTAGGGTATTTAAAGGGTAGAATGTACATAACTTTGAGCACTGATCTCTGTGCCCTTTCTAGCGGTAACATATTCATTTTAGTAGCACCCCCCCAAATAATAATACAGTACGATAACAGATACTGACATAGAGTTACGTATAATATTTTCAAAATTTTTTCTGATGCAATATGTCTTATATTTCTAAAAACTGCAGTTAATTTCCGAATTCTTTGCGTTAAAATACTTAAGTGAGGGTTAAAAGTTAATAAGGAATCTAATGTTATGCCATATGCTCGAATATGTTAATTTAATAAGTTTGTAATATCAATTCCTTTCCCATACTTTAAAAAATAAATAAAGGAAAATACAATGAGATAGCCGTGATATACCGGCAGAGTAGAATAGTACCTCCACCTGTAACAGGTGTCGTAAAGGCCGACTTAGGTACCAGAACTGACAGATGGCGGCTTATCCATCGGAAAGTGTAACTCAAATGCACAGGATGGGGATGGGCAGCAGCATCCTCGTCACAAAAGCTGCACTCTGCGATTGCCATTACACTTGCCGAGTGAGACGATTATGGGAAAAAATTCCCCCTTTCTTTAAGAGGCCTATATCCAGCAGGGGAATTCCAATCACTGTAATGATCAAAAATAATATATTTAAAAAATAACGTTATATCAAAGGCTGTTTCCAATAAGTTCGAATTTCCACGAAGAAGGTGTTATTTGTGTTTTGTGATCTAGTCTTTACTATGTTGACTTTATTTAATAAAATGTATGTTAGGATACCGATTTTATGAAAAAATTATAATATACTAATGAACTATTCTGTAATTTTATCTACACCCGCTTCTTCACTTGTTTAATGCACAACCAGCATTAGAAGAATATCTAAATTCAACCGTAATATCATGCCAAGAGGTCCAAATTACTTGCTATGTAGACGATGACGGTAAACTCGATCAGCCCCGGCAGGGAACCCCTCTCGTGTTCCTTCCAGTGTCCGACCAGCTCTTGCAGCCATCGGACGCCGGTCCACTCCAGGACCAGGTATTCGGCTCGTTGGGACGCAAGGGACAGCAACACTGGGGAAGAAGCTCGTATTTAGTACTCATATTTAAAAAAAAAGTATTTATTTGACTATCAAACATCAAATAACATTTTTAATATGTGACCTCCTTAGATCCTTTCA
>JACJUM010002279.1:10769327-10965834 GCA_020976665.1 Heortia vitessoides | reverse complement strand
AACTGAATGACTAACTGAATGACTAACTGAATGACTAACTGAATGACAAAGCTTTGCTGTTTTTAAAGTTATTTGAATGAAATTCAGTAAAAAGGTTCATCATTGAAAGTCATGAAACACGTTTGAAATTTTTTTTTTCTAAAATAATCCCTTCATAGGGCGCAATATAGTATGAAAATTCTATAACTTAATGCGGGTGAAACCGTAGGCCTTGCTAGTTATCCTATAAATTAGTTGTCTCCTTCATACTTGCACTGGAAGTACTATTTTACTCTGCCAGTATCTCACGGCTAATTGATTAATTTAAATATTTAATTCTAATAATCAGTTTGCTTTGAACTTTTTTTTACATTAGATTGTATTTCTTCCGAACAATTTTTAATACAAAAATATTTGCAGCTGTTGAATGATTGATATGAACGAACAGATATATGAAAATCTAATCCGTTTATTGACGTTTATATATTATCATCTCTTTTTTTCAAACCCTGATATCTTCCGGTAATAAATCTTTCTTATTCTTTTGATTTATTATATTTACTGCAAAGGTGAATTCATTTTCGTTTGAGGATTACTATAAATATACTTTATAAGTTTTACATGGAAATTGTAAAGAAAGTGGGCGTTTATTACGTAAACTATGAAGTCTGTTTATTTGTGTAAATTGTATTAACAGAATGAATTTTAACGAGTGTGTTTTTAGTTTTTAACCTTTTATTTCTCTTCTGTATTAGAATTATATACCTATCGTGAAATCTTGAAGATATCAGAGGCGGTAGATACCGTTCGGGACCTAATTTTACGTTCATACCGCATATTGATTCTATAGTCCAGAAGGGTTTTAGGTCTCTTGGTTTTATCGTTAGAAATACCAAATCGCTTCGCAAAACAAAAACCAATATCCTGCTTTTTCACTCTTTAGTCCTTACTGAGTTTTAGTATTGAGTCGTTTGGCGAAAAGAGTCTTCGAATTGAACGTATCCAAAAACGACTCGTGAATCATTCAGCGGACAAGTACTATATATATATATAATACTTCGCATATCAAACATTTTAAAACTGATTCCCCTAAATGTAGAAAATGCGTCAGATTTAATATTTTTGTACAAAATAAGGCATGGTTATATAAATTGATCCAAATTACTTTCGAAAATTATATTTAAGTTTCGTCTCAGATATTCCCGGGTGACAATTAATCTTTTCTCCCCGCTCTTACGAAAGACAGTTTTTGGTTTTCATTTCACGATTCCTAGATTGTGTAGACATTTTAGACTAGAATATTAAAAATTGATGTTATTTTAACCTTGAACCCCGTTTGATAATGACGTATTTTAGTCTATGGTACTTACTCAAGAACAACATATAGGAAGAACTGTGGCAAATGAACTTGACGAAAGGCTTCTTCATGAAACGACCATAATCAGAGTTGGGGGCCAGCATGTAAATTGTGCAGTAAACTGGAAACATCACTCCTAGTTTCGCCACCTGGACAAAAAACACATCATATTACATATATAATGTACAATCTATTATTAAATATAGAAAAAAAACTAATTACTTACAAAGAAACACCGAAAAAATTCTATGCATGATAGCTAAATAATTTCGGCCTTCGTCAAAATACTACAGATCAATATCTAGATTAATAAGGCTCTTGATATGACACTGTAGCAAAAATCGAAATAATATGGAGGAGTTGTTAATAACACTTAGCTTAGAACTTTTCTACTCTATTAAGATTTTTAAATTCTCCCGGGATTTCACCAAAGTGAATGCAAAAATATATATTCGTATGCTATTTGTATAGATGCAGACTTAAAAAGCGCTTTCAGACATAAGAACATACTTGCACTTTGTTATATTAATAGATATTTTATAACATCTACTTATTTGGAAAGATATTTCAAGTCATCTTTGCCGGCCGTATGTATGATAATTTTTTCATCTTAATAATTAATGAAACATTACCAATAAGATCTGGATTATAGTAAACTGTATATGGAACTATTGGGAAAACTGCTTTATCGTAGAGATGGGAAAGCATTTGGTGGACCGAGGGTTTGATCACTGCTTTGGGTTTTATGATGCAGAGGGTCTCATGTGGCATTGCTGCATGCATTCTGGGAACCTTTGGGTTATACATGTCTCAAAACGCTCTTCTTTAAAATATATTACTTTAGCATAAAAATGTGAATAAATAATGTTTGTCATTGTAATTGAATATAATAATGTAATGGAATTAATATTTAAAAACTTATATAATAAATAGCCGAGAATGAAACAGACAAACTAAATTATGTACGAGAACACTAGAAGCAAAAGCAAAGAATAATTGTATATACCTGTACGCATTGTCCTACGATATTTTTTCTTTTAAAACCCGGTAGTCCCTCGTACCATATCGCGCCCAACAACTGCTGCACGTTTGGGTGAGCTACGAACTAAAACAAACAGTATTCATAAATCACTAGAACATTTGATTGTTTTACACACTATTTTTTACACTTTTTAATAAGCTATTTAAATACGTGCCGAGGGGCACTGGTAGAGTAAAATAGTACCTCCCTATGTACCAGGTGTCGCAAGAGGCGACAAAGGTGCCGGACCCGACAGATGGACAGACAAGTTAAATACTACAGGCGGGGATGGGCAGCAGCATCTTCGTCGCGAAAATGCGGCAATTATAGGCAAAAATCCCCCAATCTCGGAGAGGCTTACGTCCAACTGTGGACTTTGGATGGCTGATATGATGTTAATTTAAATTAGAAAACATCCCAATCCCAAAAAAAAATAATTTATCAAATATTTAATCGATAATCAAGGCTAACATAGCAGCTTTGGCAGCTAACACAATACCGCCAGCACCTGCGTGGACGGGAACGCGAACGTACTAAATAAAAAAGTAATAATAATAAAAAGCGTTTTCATTAATTTTGAAAACAGTTTCCGCATAATACCTGTAACGTCAAGACATATTTATATGCAAATATAATTAATAATAATAACTTTATTCAACAACAAAAGGAAACTTAAACTAAAATACATTTTGATACTTAGGTACCTAAACTAGGTCTAGCCTGTTCTTATAAGCACCTAGATAGCCTGTAATTATAATAAATTCGCACAACATCTCATACATTGAGCTGACATCGTAGTGAGTCATCGTTGTGTTACGGACAAGAGACAACAGGAGAATCGAAAATATAATACTTAAATAAATATATTCATATAGTAATGTATTGAAAGAAACTTAAACCTCATCATATGCACTTTTAGATACTCAAAAAAGAACCCAATAATACTCCGGACATCGCACAGGAGTAACAAACACATCGCATCTGTCATAGTGCTGCAAGGCTATCTTAGGACTAGACTATGATAGTCTAGCTGGATTTTAGAACTAAGTTAAACATGTAACGCGATTCACTAGAAAAATACCTGCAAACCCACGACCTTTGGCGTACATTATTAGGCGACTACTATCTGCGTCATCGTGCCCGTCATTCGAGTTCAAATAAAACTGACGGTCATGATTGTGGGGGGGGGGGGGGCTGATGCGGCCCCTACCGCTAATAATAAAGAGTCTGCTTGAGATTCATTGAAGCACGCTCTGTAAACGGTTAAGCAACAAACACATAAAAATGTAAAAGATAAATTGTCTAAACTAAACAGTAAACAGTAAAAAATAAGGCCACATCTACAATTAATTGATATCACACCGGATCACGTTGGGTTGAGTGATGTTAATATGTGGTCATATTTTTAACTCATACAGTTATGAATGTGATGTGTATGAGATCATAACGCATTTTATCATAAGAATGGCGACGGGTTGAAACTACATTTCAAAAAATTACTTATTTTGCCTCATTTAAATTCCTGGGTCTTAATTTGACACATGGGCCCTATATTAGCTAGGCCCATTTTCTTTTTCCATAAATATTTAAGCAAAAAAAATTATTTTGCATAAGGTAATTTATACTACGCATTAACATAACTGTTTTAATCATTGATATTGTCAGCATGATCATTTTGGCATAATACTCACAACCATAATTAAAAATGGCATAATAAACAGCTTAATCATATCCCCATTTAACACTATATAGTCAAGAAAATAATGGTAAAAGTAACTATTTTATTTGAGTCAAACAATAATGAATAAAATAAAGGAAGATGTAATATCAAATCCGACTTACAAAACTAAGTGACTAAACACAATGCCTAAAACATTATGCAAATTATAATTTTGCATAAATAGATTAGTTTTAATTATACTATGCAGCATACAATCATTTAAGTCAAACAATTTCAGAAATAAATACATTATGTCAATATGGATTCTTATTGGATTAAAGATTCCTAACTCCAAATAGTCAAATGAACTCTGAAAATGGTAATTTTCGAAGTCTCTTTCAATTAAATCAGGAGAAAAAATCAGGAATGAGAAAATCAAAGAGCGTATATCAGATCGTTAAGTTTGAAGTGTAGGCAATATATCCGCAAACGCAGCGTAAAACTCCCACCTGCATGTCGGACAGACAATCTAACTAAATTGAAATATAACTGGTGCTATTGCAAATCTCACAGGAAGTTACGATTATTAGGAATATGATAAACTTCCTTACGATAGACAAGCTTTCTAAATCGCATTTATTCTAGACAAAATTGATAATAAAACTTTGTCGGCTTTATTTTATAATTGGTTATAATTATACGTAACATACTCGTATTTAATTCCTTTTTTAAATACATTTATTTCGTTTTTTATACAACAAATTGAAATAGAGTTAATAAAAATCATCATCATTATCATATTGGAAGTCTACTGCAGAGTATAATTACCACGCTAGGCAAGCATGTTGGCAAGTGTTTGCGACGGGATGCTGCTGCCCATCCCCGCCCTGTGCACTTAAGCTGTTCGCAGCTACGCTGTTCAATAATCTGCCATCTGTCTGTTTTGGTACCTTAGTCGCCTATCACGATACCTGGTACAGGGGGAGGTACTATTCTACTCTGCCGGTACTTTATGGCTATAATAAAGTTAGCCTAACGATTCTTATGCAGCATTTTTGAATTACTTTCAACAAGCCGTTGCCCGTGACTCTGTTCGAGCGGGAATCCTCCCGACGGATTTGTATGACAGACGATTCCATTTAAGTATAATATGTATGATATATTCTGTAAAAAAATCCGAATTTGCCTTTCTGACATCCAAACTATCACAATGCAAACACTCTAATCGAACTTTTTGTGAAGGAACTGAATCTATTCCGAGAATCTCGTAGATTACTCCGGGATAAAAATAGCTTGTGCTATTGATCCGCAGTGAACCTAAAATTACCTTTATAGCCCTATGGACTAGCAGAGCAGACTTATCCAGGATCGATAGCTGATGGTGTAATAAGATTCTGCAATGGAGACCATGCTAGCGCAGTGATACACAAGAACCCACAAGATAAACAGACAATCTGCCTGGATCCCCAAGATCACGCTGGAAACAGGTCGCATACAACCGGACCTATTGGGAATCACTTGAAGAGGCCTAATTTCAGCAGTAGACGTCCTAGGGCTGAACTATGATGATGCTGAATATATTCCTTTCAGACATGAAAGAATAACAAAAATCCATACCGCGTTTCAAACTTTTTGACTTATTTATATTTAAGTTAAGAGTCTGTCGTTTTAACTATTTAGACAAGACAGGCCCGATGGCTCATTCGGTAGAGTTCTTATCTTGTGCACCAAGGGTCGTGGTTTCTAAGCCCGCCAAGAGCAAATATATATGGTGAATATTAGTGTATGTTATGTATCTTGGTGTTAAATATGTATTATATATGTGATATTTGTGTATTTAAGTATTATATATGTGATTCCTCTGTTGTCTGGTGTCGCCGAGTGCTTTATGCGATTTATTTCGGAGTTAGGTCAATGGACAAGATGTTGTGTGAATTTGTTTATTTTTCACTAGCGGCCCTGTCGATCCCGTTACGTTACGTTATGTTGCGAGTCTCGATTTTCTTTTAGTTTAACATTGACAATTTACGTCAACTATTTGACAGAAAAAATTTGCGCTTAGCGCATTTCATCTTCATCACGTCAGCCATTGGTAGTCCACTTTTAGAAATAGGTCTCCCCAAAAGGAGATAATTTTCCCATAATTGGCAATCGCACAGCGTAGCTTTCGCGACGAGGATGCTGCTGCCGATCCCCGACCTGTGCATTTGAGCTAGATTGTTTTGGATAGATATACCGCCATCTGTCGGTTATAGCACCTTTTTCTCCACTTACGACCCCTGGAACAGGGGACGGTACTAATCTACCCTGCCGGTACCCCTCGGCACGGCGTTTATTTTTATAGATAGATTGCATACAATTCAGGTTTTCTCGACACAAACCACGCGACCTCCGTTTCCAGTGTGTAACCGACTTAAAAGAAAAGAACAGTTTGTTTCCATTGAAACGAGAAGTAATGTGACCTTACACCACTGTATACGATGGGTCCAACGCGGGATTTGATAACTATATCACTGTAAGTAGAAGTAATGTATTTATTTTCCCTTTTTGCAGACTTTTCGTTGCTTTTGAAACTGATAATTCAATCCAATTTAAAAATAAATTTCTGTGAACATATACACTTGAATGCAACTATGCTTATTTGATCATTATAAAGTTATTAGCTTAAACGACAGATGTTGTCCTGCATGACCTATACTTATATGTTTATCATGAAAAAATATTGCGATGACTTAAAATATCCTATTTCTCAAATTGGATCAAACAATTTTGAATGCATTCAGTAGTTCAAGAGTTAATCCCGGACAAACAAGGTGACATTAAACTTTTATTTTTATTGACAGTTCCGATGACGCAGATGGTAGCGACCCTATCTTGTGCGCTGGTCGTGGATTCGAACCCTATTCTGGGCATATATTTATATGATGACATTTGTGTTTGCTCTGTATCTGAGTTTTAAATATATATATTTAAGTATTTTATTGGTAAATCTTATATTGTCTGATGCCCGCTACACAAATGCTTAAAGCAACTTATCTCGGAGTCAGGTCAATGTATGAGATGTTGTGTCAATCAAATTTGTCCAAATATCCTCTATCTGCAGCTCTGTACATAAGTGTCTAGCATTGCCCCACGGTTTTATTTATGTTGTATATTACATTATCATAATGTAGCTTTTCGCGAATACAATAATTTTTGAAATAAGTTTTGAAGTTATTGATTTTATAGTTAAGTTTAAAGATTCACAGTTATATCCGCGTAGTTTTCTTTCCGTACTAATGGGTGTCCATGTGTCTTGTGTAATTTTCTATTAAAGAAGGAGTTTGTAAAACGTTTTATTTTTTTTGAAGGATTAGATCTGGAAGGATTACAAAGTTATTATATAAGGACAGGTGATATTTAATAAATATAATAAAGCCTACGTTACTCCAGAATAATGTAGCTTCATATTGGTAAAAAACAATCGTTTAAGTAGTATTTGACTGACTGACTGAGATATCAACTAAGGGTTAGAAACTGAGATTTGGCCTAGGAACTAATTTAACTAAAATTTGATTACGTAGGGAAACACAAAGTTAGGATTTTTGAAAGTTAACCCTTTAAAGAGGTAACACGGTGGTGCAAAATTAGTATGAAACTTTGCTTTTTTTGAAGTTATTAGAATGAAATTCAGTATAAAGGTTTTTTATAGAAAGTCATGAAACATTTGTAAAATTTATTTCGAAGATACTGCCTTGAGAATAAAACCGCGGGGCGTTAGTACTAACAAATAAAAAAAACAAAACTGTATTTTTTTATAATAACCTATTAGCATAGACAATCGTACGACAGTAAAAATTTTGCCTCTTTATTTGTGATCGTGGTTTTTATTGAGTAAAATAATTTTTAAAACACTAGATGCCATATATTTTCTCCTTATACTATTTGTTGAGGCAAGATTGGTGTTTCAAGGTACAATAGTACCTCCATACTATAACACGCGGTATTGGAACTGACAGGTAGCTATGATGATGATAAAATTAGTACAGGTATTAAATATCCTAATCTGATTCCCTGCTAAAAACATATCTTAATTTCTAAAAAATTCTTACCATTTTCTGTTTATATTTGATGGCAAGCTTCAGCCTGCCTAGGGTCTGGCGCTCCCCAGGCTCCCAGCTGTCCGTATCGAAAGGATTGTAGTTCAGCATGATCTCCAGCTCCCTAGAGGTCCTCGTGTGGTCTAAGAGAGACGTGGCGAACTCCTGGCATTGTTGTCTTAGGGCCTGGATGTTATTAGCAAGACTTAGGATATATTTGCATTTCTCAAGGTATGGATTATATATTTTAAATTTAAAGGTAGGTATAACTCTTGGACTCATGGCGGTTAGGTAATTTCTTGTTACTTAAAGCAAAGAGTAATGTTGGAACTGCAAACTAATAGTTATGTTCTGGAGCATAAGGTTCCAGTTGCATTACATAATCTTTGTTTGTCTCTTTAGACAAGACATATCAGTTCTTGACATCCGGACTACATCAGTTGGGATAAGACTTATTCTGAGCACTTTTAATTTTGCTGGATATAATCGAGTTTGAATAGGCACTTGTCTTCATCTGGAGTTCTTTTTGTTAAAGAACTTCTTCCGCAACGTGGAGCCGGTGAGGATGACACTATCAAAACAGATGCTTTTCTGCGTAAACGGTTGGGATAAAGGAAATGTACATACTGATATCTTCCTTTTGAATTGGGTAGTGAAACTTTTGGACTGAGTTAGTGGGTAGGCAGGTTAATACAATTTCGCAAATTTTAAAAATTATAGTAAATACCTTGTATTCAACTCTAAATTCGGTCTCCATTCTGCTGAGTCGTCCTAACTCCCAGGATAGCTGGAATGCAGTCAATAGAGGATCGGCGGAGGATAAAGCGATGAGGGAAGGTGAGGTGAGTGCTCGGTACGCATTGATGCGAGCTTGTGAGTGCCGGAGAGAATCCTCTTGGGAAGACTTCACACACTCATCACAGCCACATCTGAGTTACAGAAGAATAGGTCAAACACATTAGCCTTTACTTACAAGTAACTTAACTTTATCAATGCAATTAATAAGGTATTAAAATCGAGTAGCCTGAAAATTTTATTTTATAACAAAAAATTACTGCTGCCGGTAAAAAAGCAATACATAGATAGGCTTAGTGTCATTAAAATTGTATGAATAGTATAAAGTGGTTATTTACGTGGACGAAGTCGAGAAGACAAAGTATAAATGAGTTTTTAACTCATTTCATGATAATGATAATAATTAAACATATAGCGGTCATTATTAAATTAATTTATCTAAGTTTTTAAATTCCAAATGTAAACATTGTGTTTGGCATTTTGGTGTAAAACAACAAATTACTGAATTACATTAAAACACAGCTAAGACTATAGAAAATAGTACTAAGTATAGAAAAATTTCGCAGTTAATATTCAAAATTTGCGTAAATCATTTTTGGTGCTTTGAATATATATAAAGGCTATAGATCAAACAAAAACATAATGTAAAATATATAATATAGTTCCTCCTTTTATACCAGGTGTTGTAAGAGGCAACTATATATCTCCGAAATGGGATGTAAAAACGAAAAAAGGGATGTATTAAGCTACACCGCCATCTGTCGGTTCCGGTACCTCAGTCACCACTTACGACACTTAGTACAGAGGAGGTACTATTGTACTCTACCAGTACCCTACATTTCACAGACGATAAAATATAGCTGATGATATGAGCGGATGATCTGTACCTACTTGACGTCGTGAGGCACAGGCAGAGATGCGCCACGGTCAAGCAGGATCTTCAGGATCTCGTAGTGGTTCCTATGAGCAGCTAGGATGAGCGGCGTGATGTCTGGGGTGAAGGTGGCTGCAGCTGGGTCTACAGACTCCCAACTCTGTGCAAAGAATATAAGGTTGGATTTGCATTTTCAAATCTAGTGACTTTTGTGCTAAATCAGTAATGTTTTCTTCTGTTTGTGTTTGTGACTCTGCGTAGGTTATTTATGTGACTAATATATACATTTATAGATGGAAATTGATTATAGGTTTAATTTCCTACAACAGTGAAAAAGATGGCGCTGATTATTGGCAATAAAGAATACTACAAAAAAAATGTACCGTATCTACAAGGTAGCAAAATAGTAGTACAGTTCCGTTAATAAGTGAAAGATTAAGGTTTGAGTCCAACCTAAAGCCTGAGTCGAATTTTTGCTAGTAATTATTATCATTAATTAAATGACTTGTGAGGTCGTAAAGTTTTCATAAATATGTAGTGTTTAGTGTTAATAAAACCCCCTGTAATTACTTACTTTACTAAATATTCAGTTGATTGCGAAATTTGTGCCGCAGGCAGGACATTAGTTAATCCTTTAGGACAGCCGTCTGTTTTAATTAAATTAAGGTATCACACGTCATGTGTCCAAACCCACAGGACACTAGCGCCACCACGCGGAAACTGATAGTACTGTAGTAGTTACATTGTTACAAGAAAAATAATTCACGGGGTAGAATATATCTCTCTGAGCATTTTTTTTAATGCAAAATGAGAGTCGACTTCATCATTATTTCAGCCAGAAGTCTACTGCTGGACTCAGGCCTCTCAAAAATAGGAGAATTTTACCCATACGCCGCTGCCTATCCCCACTCTGTGCATTTGAGCTACACTATTCTGGATGGGTATACCGCTAATTGTCAGTTCTGGTACCTCAATTGCCTATTACGACACATGGTATAGAGGTAGGTACTATTCTACTCTGCAAAATTGAGAGTAATGCAATATACTTTTGTCTGGCAGACCTTGCCTTGTGAACTGAGTGGGTAGGCATAGGTGAGAGTGAAGTACCAAAGCAGACGACGTCTAGTTAATGACATATCCCAAAACCAATATTACAAACAAGACTAATTATTATTATTATTAACCTCGACTGGTACAATTGTAAGATAAAAAAAAGCATCTTTAATTAGTACTTAAATGTATCCAGCGTTATTTTTGTAGTTTAATACTCTATCAAGGCTATTTATTTGTGAGTTTTTATATCATCATCATCATCATACCAGACATTGAAAGTCATATAAATATTTGCTCTGGGTGGGAATCGAACCCACGACGCCTGGTGCACAAGACAGGATCACTACCAACTGCGCCATCGGGCCCGTAAAAAAAAAATAATGCGATATGGGAAAATTAATCATCTTGAGGTGTCTATACGGTACTGTGGAAGTTTTACGGCTGCTGTGATGATGTGATCTTGTGTATAGGCATAAAGTTCTTACGTATGGATCTCCTAGAACGTGATGGTCTTCTTCCCACTGGAGCAACATTTCCACCGCCTCCACGTACTCTTCTTTGATGGCATGCAGTAGAGCATCCTTAAAAATAAACGCACCATATTAATTTCGGACCAACTCGTTTGCGCAACTAGATTGATGCTACCCACACCTATCGCATTTGATCTACGCTGTATGTGTATAAAATTACATTTTTTTTAAATAGTCTAATTTAAAATCTGTTAAGCGTTATTTATTTCCGATTTATTTCATTGATTGTTAGAAACAGTGTGTTCTTACTTCCTTTCTTCTTCTTCATGTAAATACTACATCACGATTTTTTCTTTAATAGATTCTTAGCTAAAAAGACTCTCTACTTAGGATTGCAATTACAACAATAGATAAGCGTAGAACATAAGCTATAATATAGAGATATATTTCCAGACAAAGTCACGGGCTTGTGCTAGTTAACATTTAGTTAGCTAGTAAACCTTATTAGATCCGTTCTCAAGATAAAAAAAAAACAAAAAACCGAAGTCACCTCACATTTGAAACTAAAATACTGCCCTTTTACTATTTTTGGCTAAATGTTATATTTAACTAAAATTAATTAGTACAAGGCCTCAATCGAGCTCAAAAGATGGGTCTTAGAATGAATATGGAGAAAATAAAAATTATGTGTAATGCCCATGTTGTACCCACACCAGTATCAGTTCAGAACTCGCTTCTAGAAGTTGTTGAATCGTACGTAAACCTGGGACAATTAGTCCAGTTAGGTAACACCAACTTTAAGGAAGAGTCACCATATCGGAACAGCGTTCAGAAAACTGCAGAAACGAGAAATGAGAAGATGTCTGGTCCGACATGCCCCAGTGTCTCAAGCCAAAAGTCCAGTGTCTCAAATCAATTTGTATTACTAGCGATGACTTATGGTAGCAAAACGTGGCCTCTAACTATTGGCATTAATAGCTAAATCAAAACAGTGCAACGAGCTATAAAGAGGTCAATGCTCGGAGTCTCTTTGTACGATCGAATGAGAGCTGAGGAGATCCATAAGAGAACTGATGTTATCAACGTAGCCCAGTGGATTAGCAAGTTAAAGTGGCAATGGACACTTAGCACACAGAACCGACGGACGATGGTCTCGTAAAGTTCTGGAATGGCGACCACGTGCAACATAGGGTACCTATGCATAAGGTAGACACACGAAAACGCGAAATTACTCTGGACGGTATTCGCATACAACCGGTCATTTATCAAGTCATTTTGAGAGGAATGGTCGTCTTACAGTTGATATGACAATGATGCTGATATTATTAACTTGTAAGTATTATTAAGTTTCATAAATAACAATAATAAGGAATAAATATTCTAGATTTAAAAATAAATCAGATATCAATGACCTAAGCACTCCAGGTGAACAATCCAGAAAAATACAGACATTTTAATCTATACGTTTATAAAACTCATAGCCAATTGTAATTCAACACGCAAACTCCTGGACTTGCCTCTGGGTGAACGCCCCAGAGGCACCAGCAATATTTTAAAATTAAAATCGAAACATCGTGGTTATTTGTTACCTTCCAACAGCTCGGGTATCGGATGATATTTCGAATACCGAGTGATTTAATAACGCAATATTGCACACGGGCAACCGTCAACGAGACGAGGACACTGGATATATTATTCCGTTTCGACGTTCAAGCGAAACTATTTTATGTTCGCCTAAATTGGGAACGGATTTAACAAAAATAACTGCTAGATTAATTGAGTGTTGGCATAAAATGGAATACTAAACTCGAGTTGATTGAATTCAATCGACGAAGAATGTTATCTATTTTTATTTATATATAATTGCTTCAATCAATGCCGTGAGGTACTGACAGGTGATAATAACACCCCCCCCCCCCCCCGTACCCGGTGGGATCACAGGAGGTTAAGGTAATAAAACCGACATGTGGCATATCACTTAAATCATATCTCGAATGCTCTGGTCGGGGTTGGGCAGCGGATTCCCGTCGCGGACCCACGCTCATATAATTATCACGCTTGCCAAGCGCGGCAATTATAGAATAAATTCCCTCTTTTTGAAGATATCTATGTCCGACTGTGGATGTCCAATAGCTGATATAATAATGATGATAAGTTGTGTGTATTGACTAAGAATTTAATTTTAAACTGCGTCTGTTCGTTATAATTTTATTTTATACCCCTTACTATAGAATTAAGAGCCAAATCCATTAGTTTAAACTTAGATTAAATTAAATAAGAAATGTTTAATATCGTCTGATCGTACAACGCTTGCTGTGTGAACCTACTTATTGTACACTTAGTAAGTTCTGGCATTTGTATACATATTATCAAGGGGGAACAGTTGCTGGTTTAACAATTAATAAAGAAATTTCACGCCTTAGTTCAATCTGACCACTGATCATTACCAATATACATATACTAATTTTTGTCCAGAAAAAACAGCAGTTCACACCATAAGCAAGTTTACTAGCTAGTTTTGTGTAATGAAGACTTCATTTCAGACAATATATTTTTAGCTCATCTATTTTTATCAGTTTACCCTGTATCAAGGAAGACCTAAATAAGATACGACGAGGGGACAGTGTAATCAAATTAACTCAAGCGCTGGCCTTGTGATCTGGTTAGTGTGGCATATCTTCATAATTTTATTTTATGCGTAAATGGCCTGAAAGTGACTTAGGTTGAACAACCTGCAGTTTAGAGACTAAATACTATTATATATAATAATAGAGACTAAATACTTTAGAGTATTTTTTTCTGTCATTTTAATCAATATTACAACCATTATTATTATTCATTATTTTTTTTATATTTATTTAGGTTCAGCAATTTGTGTTTTTTTATTCAAAATAATTTATAATACAACTAGCAATGGCCCGCGGTTTCACCCGCGTTAATTAGTAGAACTTTGCACCTACCTTCTGAAGGGATGATTTTCGAATTAATATATTACCCGTGTTTCATGACTTTCAATGAAGAACCTTTTCACAGAATTTCATTGGAATAACATTAACAACAGTAAAATGTTTTAACTAACTTTGCACCCCCATTTTACCCTTATGGGGTGAATTTTCAAAAAATCCTTTGTGTTCATAAATTTATAACAGTAGCCTTTGTTAAAGTTTCTAACCTTTATAGTTTAGGTCCTGCGTTAATATGTCAGACAGTCAGCTTCTCGTATTTAGATATATAAATGTTTTAAAACTTGATGTAACAAATACATTTAAAGCGAACACAACATGCAAATTGATGAAAAGCATTTGAACTTTAAAACTATGTTAAACTATGGACAGATCTCATAATTAATATAATATACGCGAAAGGCTGTGAGAACGGTATACAATATTTATTATTAGATCCTAGAGATAAAACTCTATCAGAAGTAATATAACACTTTTTATATAGCGCAACCCTCACAAACTCCGATCTAAAAATTAAGTGCAACTATCAGCGCCTGGATCTCACTATAGATAGAAGACTGTAATGTTTGGGGAAGCAAAGCTGTTCAATAAGCATCTTAATACCATAAAAGAGCGTGAAAATATAAATATATGTAAAAAATTTTAATTAGTATCGTGTACCGGCCAACTGTATATTTTTATTTAAACTATGATACTCGTAATATGTCATTGTAAATGAAATGTAATTTCGTTTAAGTATAATGATGTTTAAACACGCAGATTCTGTACTATGGATGTATGTTTATAACTTTTTACGGTAAAACTGCCAAACAGATTTGAATGACATTAGGCGTAGAAACTATTATGGAATAACACAGGCTACTTTTGTCTCGAAACATGTTCTTTTGGGATAGATCTAGTTTATCAATTTTTTTTAAATAAATCGGCACGACCTTGTGCAAAGTTGAGCTGTTAAGGAGTTATATAGAATTCTTCTCAGATTAACAAGAGTTCCTCTGGGATGCGATATAAGTAGCGCATACAAGGTGTGGGAGGTAAGCTAGTTGAAATATATATTTAATAGATACAAATAAAATATATACTACTATATAAATCCTGTCGATTTATAATAATCCCCATAGCGCAGATGATAGTGATCCTATCTTTTGCGCCAAAGATCATGGGTTCGATTCCCACCTAGGAAAAATATTTATATGATGATGTATATTTTCTTTTTCTATGTCTGGGTGTTCAATATATGTTTTTAAGTATTTTATTTGTGATTCCTTTATTGTCTGACGTCCGCAACATTCGGAGGAACACAAGGACTTATCTCGGAGTCAAGTCAATGTGTTAGATATAGTGTGAATTATTATCATTATTATAAATGACAAATATACTTGATTTGAGCTTGGTAAATGCTAAAATGTTAGTATTTATTCGGACCCAATGCTGGAGTACTCGGAAGTCGCCTCTTACGACCTAGGAGACCTAAGAGAGGAGATACTATTCTCATATAACGGTACCCCTCGGCACTATTTAGTACAATTGATTGCTTAAAAATAGTTAGTTAATAGATAATAAT
This sequence comes from Heortia vitessoides, assembly GCA_020976665.1. Classification (NCBI taxonomy): domain Eukaryota; kingdom Metazoa; phylum Arthropoda; class Insecta; order Lepidoptera; family Crambidae; genus Heortia; species Heortia vitessoides. The sequence continues at coordinate 10,950,019 of JACJUM010002279.1, read as the reverse complement.
TTAAGACACATTTATCAGCCAATGGAAGTCCAGTGCTAGATAGAGGCCTCCACAAACGAGGAGAATTTTCGCGCATAATTGCACCACTAGGTATTTGTGGTAGTAATCGCCAGTAGATATTTATATGATGATATTTGTATTTGTTCTGTGTCTGGGTGTTAAATACATGTATTTAAGAAATATATTTGTGGTTACTCTGTTGTTTGGGGTCAACAAGTGCTTTTAGCGACTTACCACGGAGTCAGGTCAATGTTTGAGATGTTGTGAGAATATATTATTATTATTATTATTTTATATAGAAACGTTTACATAGAATTTCAATGCTAAGCTGCCTTAGTAGATATAAAGCTTTCACGCTTGAAGCTGATTTTTTTGTTACCCTTATTTCTGCCAATTCCGATGGTGTGAGTGTCAAAGGTCAGATTCCGGGATTTAGTCTGTTGATTTGCCAACTGTACAGGTAACGCGTTCATAACATGAAACTACATGATTCAATCAATTAGCACCTTTATTAAATTTTAGAATGGTGTAGGCACATGTTAGAATTAGACGCAGATAATTCAAAATTACCTCGTGGTAATTGAACCCATTTTTTGATTAAACGCGAAAGTTTCGAGAATGCATACTTTTGCCGAACAGATGGCGGTAAAGCGGTAAAGTGGGATTACCAGAAGTATCCCCTTCGCAAAGCAACGCTCTGCGATTGTCACCACGCTGGCCCAGCGCAGCAGTTATAGGAAAATTACCCTTTTTCTCGGGAGGCATATGTACAGTAGTGGATTATTTTTACAGCTGCTATGATAAATCTGTCAGGGAGCGATATATATATTTTTTAAGTAACAAGAGTTTCTTTGGGACGAGATAAAGGACTAAGTCGAGAAAAGCTGCATTGACCTGACTTTGATATAAATAGTAGAAATAATATTTGCTACGTATATAAGTCGACAGAAGAACAACACACATATAAAGATATATATATATCAAACAATCATATATCAATATCATATATATATATATATATATATAAATCAATCATATATCAATATATATATCAATCAATCAATCATATATCTATATATATATATAGATTTTTTCTAATCATGCAACAGTCCTCATACAAAGGTCGACTGGACTGGTACATCATTTTTACTTATTTTTAGCGCAACATAGCAGTGTTCGCATTGCTGTGTTCCGGTTTGAAGAGGTCTTTCATCATCAATGCTGCCTTTATTCAAAGTTATGTTGTTTTTCGAAAAAGAAAATAAAATATTGCAAAGACAAAGCAAATAAACAGTTTATTTACAACCTTAAAAATTCATCAATTACTTTAGCCATTTTAAAGATTAGCCGGAATGAAACAAATAAAAAATAAATTTAAGAATCCATTTAATCAGCATTCATAAAACTTTTACATGGATTAAACAAAAGATTTCATATTCTCCTATTAATATTACCCCCTTGTGAAACTAGTGTATCTTTGAAAAACCTATACACATTGAGTTTATCACTTCCAGTTTATTGTGCATCTGTAATGGTGGATGTCGAAATGAATTCTTCTAATATTGTAAACGTGAATGTATGTAAGAATGTGTAGATGCAAAAAATAAATGAAACTTGGCAATAATATAGCTTATACATCAGAATAACACATACGCTATGATTTATATAAAAAAACAAGAAATATAACGATAAGTGTTGTTTGCGCTTTAAACGCCTGCCAAATTCCATCGGCAAATCTGCTTATCATCGGATTTTCACGGAAATTTCATTGGTGTGAAATAGCTACGTCTTTACGTAATTTAGGCTACTTCTGCTATTTATTAATAGGTAAATAGATAATTATAGACATTTAAATACAAAGTGCACTGCCATTCACTTCTGTCAATGAAATGACAATTGAAACGTTCTGCCAAATAAATAATGCTGATTTAATCGTTTCTTTCTGAGAAGCATTGAGCACTGACATTACGTAGCTGGCGCCCATGAAAATATAGTAGATGTGATCATGCAAAGCATCGCAGGAATGATTTCCCTTGGGAACACGCCGTGCTTTTAGTATTTTGTGAGACAATAGTTTTTTTGCCCGTGTGGCTTTGGCGGGATTGATTTTTATAGACGCTATCTCTGCATTTGTATTGCAATTACTCGTTTTTTTTGGGATGCATGAAAAACAAACTGGGTTCAAATAAATTTATAGTAAGATGTGATTTTCATAGTTCAGTCTTTAGAATGATACTGTAGATTAGCCGTAAATAAAATGATAGAAAAAGAAATCAATGGTAAATAACAAAAAATGACCGTATATATCAAATATTTGGTAATTTTTCGTATGATTTTGTGTATATTTTAATTTACTTATCATTATTACTGCTTTTGGCACTATTTGTACTCTTGTATATACTTACGTTTCATTATTATAGAATGTACACATTTACTTGATTCTATTTAAGTTAGAGCTATAAACATTATTAATAACTAGTTTTTATATGTACCTACAAATAGTTAAGCCTATAATCAAAATAAGATGTTTAATATATTTTGGCAATAACAATGAATTTTGAAGAACATTTAACATGTTTGACTCAAAGGTCCTCGGAATGCTTGCAACATTTCTACGCTGCGCAGCAAGCGAGACCCTCTGCATCGGAAATTTATTAGGAGTTCCATAATATTGCTGAATCTAAAGTTACAGAACAATAATACTACACAAATCTGTAAAATTTTCTAAATAGTCTTAAATTTTTATAGTCATTGACCCCTACTATCCCTATCCCTGCTAATATTATAAATGCGAAAGTAACTCTGTCTGTCTGTTACGCTTTCCCGCTTAAACCTCTAAACCGATTTTGATGAAATTTGGCACAGACAATCTTTCAAAAAAAAGGGTTGTGAGGGGTCGAAATGGGGGAAAAGAAAAGTTGTATGGAAGTATCGCTATTTTTGGAGTTAGAAACTTGAAACTTAAATTTCAAGCCATTGATTCGATATATATATAAGTTAAGGAAAAGAGGTAGATATATAAGTTAAGATATTATATAAGTTATGGAAAAGAGGTATGGTACCAAAAAAAAAAAATATTCCACAAGGACGAAGTCGCGGGTACAGCTAGTTAAAAATAAATTACTCAGAAAATTGTGCAGAACAGTGTGTTGCTTCGCACACTTGTAGTTATAAAATTATGTATCATTGCTCTGAATTATCTATTTTATATATCTCCTAATTTCAATAAGCTCTTTCAAGTTTAAATATGTATTACAAGAAAACAATTAGAAATATTTACGTGAATTTCTAAAGTAAATATTAAATTTATCTAAATTTGTATTTTATTATTGCTAAGTTAGTACAAGATATATCCAATTTTAAAGTAAAAAATATTATTGAACGTAAAGATTAATCCTAAAATAATTAAGAGGTAATCGCGGGTGTCACCTGCTTTAAGGCGTCGCTAACTTTCTTACTAACTTTGCACCCCCCTTTTTACCACCATAAGGGTCCACGAAACAAAATTACACGTATTTCATGACTTTCAATGAAAAAAATTTATACTAAATTTTATTCGACGAACTTCAAAAATACCTAACATTGCACCCGCGTTTTACCACTTTGGGGTGATTTTTTAAAAATACTTTCTTGATGCTTCCTTATTTTATGGAACCCCTGCACCCAGTCTACCCTATACATTTTAGTTAAGCCCTGCGTTGATATGTCAGTTAATCAGTCAGTCAGACAGCTTCTCCTTATATACATATAGATATATCCTTTAATATTTTGATATATATATAAGACCTAGGTTACACGGTGAAAATGTAGCTTTCTAATAGCAAAATAATTAATTAAACTGTTCGAGTAGATTTTGAAATAAATTGTAAAGGCAAAATATTTTCCGTGACTTCGTTCGAAGGAAAGTTTTGATATGTACCTTTATTTATTTATTTTTTTAAATAATTAACTTTATTGCACATAATGTTACAAAATGTACAAATGGCGGACTTAAAGCCAGATGGCATTATCTCCCAGTCAACCATTACACAAAACAGAAAAAAATATACACATATAGTGGGGCAGGCAATATATATACAAAATAGATAAACGTGGCATACATATTTGTATAAATAAACGCAATAAATGCATATGATATAAAAACTAGAGTGATGAGAAGGAGTTAAGAGCGAGAGAGTATTAGAAGAACGGAGATAGGGATTGGAATCTGATATAATAATTACCTCTTCCTTTATAGATATCATACTTTTATATTGTATTATCTTTACTTTTCGTCCTTCATCTTCTGCTTTATAGTTACCTCTTTTCTTTTTCTTTAAGATATTATTACCACTTTGCACTCACCTTGACTTGGATTCCTGACTCCAGCAGGAGCTTTATCAGCTCGATATTCTCGTTCTCGATAGCTGCAATCAGGGCTGATCTGTTGAGGGGGTCTACGCAGTTGATATCCAGGAGTTCAGGATTGGCTGTGTATTGCTCTATTAGTCTGAAAAAAAAAAGTTTATGTTATATAATTTTATAAAATGTTCTAATAAATGCTGCCTGAAGGTTTTGGGTAAATAATAAATTAACTTAATTTAAATATTAAATTTTTCGAGCCCCATGGTATATTCAGTAGTCCTGATCTTAAGTGCGTCGGTAACTAGGCGGAAATCGATATTAATTACCGAACGATTCGAACCAAATAAACATTTATGTAGTAAACATTTGTATTTATTCTGTAACTGGATGTTAGATAATTATTCATGCATTAAATAATAATAAATTCACACAACATCTCATCAAGTTGATCTGACTCCTAGATAAGTAGCTTATAGCACTTGAGTTACGGATATGAGACAACAAAGGTAATACAAATATGACACTTAAATACATGTAAATAACACCCAGTCACAGAATAAATATAAATATTCATCAAATAAATATTTGTTACGGGTGGGGATCGAACCCACGACCATTGCCGCATAAGGTTATATCACTTCCATTTGCACCATCGAGCCACCGTCCACCGTCATGTGTCGTACCAATTATTTTTGTAATTCTTTTATTGCATAGTGTCCCTTGCACAGTCAGAATAAGGTGTAAACTTAATTTATTGGAAATAGTTAATAATAATAATAATTAAATATTTATAATAAAAAAGTAGTTTCTCCCCACAAATAATAAATTTTTATGATTAATAAATGAAGCGTTGTGAATAAACAGTCTAAAATATTAATTAATGTTGTGTCAGACTGGTGCCTACGTAGGTTTGCAGATCTGTATTACATTCACCAGGCTCACCCACATCCCAAACTTATCTATATGTAATTTGTTTATTCTAATATAGGACAATAATAATTAAGTTATTATATTAATTAAAATAACTGCTATAATCTCTTTGTCTCTCTTGGAAACGATTGCTGTAAATAGCAAAAAACCTTTGAAAAAATAGAATTCACACTCCGAAATTAATTTTTTGATAACACTTGTCACCTCCGAGTAGATGGTTTTCCTGGGTGGGGGTCGAACCTACGAACCTTGACGCATAAAACAGGGATACTAACAAATGTGCCATCGGGCCCGTTCAAAAAGAGGTTCTATTGTGAGTACTAAACGCATAAATATAAGAACACTATATTTGTCTGTATATACTTATGAGTATAAAGTTTAATAATTATTATTTAATCATAGTAATATGGATCAGGTGGTTGTCCCTGCGTTTATTAATGATAGTATCCAAAACTGCAGGGTACACCTTCGGATAGTACCTTCCCTGGGTCGTCCGAGGCGACTGAGTTATGTACCAGATCCATCAGCTTAAATGCAAGTTTGCCTCACCGGGCTAAGCCAAGTTTGCCATCATTAGCCCGGTGAGGCAATTATCGACAATATACCTTCTTTCATAAAGAGGCCAATTAATGTCTAGCATTAGACAAACAGCGGTTTATGTGATGATGTTAATAATATTACTTTTAAGAATGCAATCTATAATAAACTGACTTTTTGCCTGTTTTGGTAAAATGCTTTGTACACAGAGGCCTAAGTATATACAGCCTTAGGCGAGCATTAATATCCTCAATTTACTCGATATACCAGGGATAATTTTAAAAGCTCTTTATATGCCAAATTTTCTGACAGATAAGAAAATGTATCAATTAAATTTATAGAAATATTAGTCAATTTTATTTTAAATCGTTTTAATGAAAATAACCTTGATCCCAATTTAATTTACTCATCCTGTATATTCTCACAACAACATCTCATCTCATACATTGACTTGATGGTAAATTGCTTAAAGCACTTGTGTTACCAACGCCAGACAACAAAAGAATCACATATATATTACTTAAACACACATATTTAACACCCAGACACAGAACAAACACAAATATAATAATATAAATATTCTCCTGGGTGGGAATCGAACCTACGACCCTTGGCGCACAAGAGTATCACTAAATTTGCAGCTCGCGATATATTGTCAATAATATAAGATTGTTTTGATAAAATAAAGCTTTTAATATCTACAAAGAGAACATTTACAATGTGGAACACCGAATGGCTGTAGTACAAAATTGAATTTAAAACCAGATCTATTTTTTTCCGCCAATCAGTTGGCACGAATAAATTATTTTTCTATTTTCCTAACACTCTTCATGCTAAGAGTTTTAACTGAGTACATATTCCTCTTTTAGACATTACAATGTCAGGTAGCCTTTTACAAATATAAAACAATTGATTAAGAAGAAATAACTTAATTTTATAACTTTATGCCCTTCAATTGCGTCTAGTTCTTCAAATTACTTAATATAAATGATAAAACACTGATATTTAGTAAGAACATCAACACTAGGACTGAGGCGTGTATAACAGAACAATGAAACGGAAAAGTTTCTAAAGTAACATCTTGGAACTGGTCTCACTAAAGTGAAACAAATGTTTTACCTTTAGCATAACAGGCCGAGAACAAATCGGAACAGATACCATTCATAGTAATAGTTTTGTTTGATAACTGTTGCGATAGTGCAACACCTGCTCCTTACAACAGGCAAATGGATCATGTTATTTCTCTCTCTGCCATATGAAGATTACAGATTTTTAAAAGAGATAGCGCAAGATTCTCTTCCTGATGTTATATTGCATCATCGTTGTCTAATAAAATACATCGCATCCACTCATTTTATTAGACAAACTATGTATGATAATACAAAGAAGAAAATATATATACCTAATTATTATAAAAAATAGGAAAAATAGGTGAGAAATTAATTATTTTTTCAATCGATAAAATTAGTTCTTAGTAACGCGGCAAAACGTAGTTCTGCCAATTAAATTGTATAAAATTACTAAAATGAAAAAATAAGGGTTAATGATAGAAGGGTGAACATTTGAGGTTGTATGAATTTTTTAAAGACACATAAAACAAAAAAAAATACAAAACAGAAGAAAAAATGTTCATGGTTATCACCCCTTATCACTTGGAGGATTGAAAAATAAATAGTAGCCGATTCTCATACTTACTAAATAAGTATTTAAAAAAATCATAAGAATCGGTCAAGCGGTTTCAAAGGAGCATGGGAACGATCATTGTGACTCGAGAATTTAATATACCTATTAGATCTTTTTTAATTTCGTATAATAACTTAAAATAACTTAAAAATACGAGTATTCGTATCTGAAGCAATTTTTAAGTTGGAACGTAATAAGCTGTTACTTTGGAACCACGTGATATTTTGGAATAGCTTAATGGAACAGTTATGTGACTGAAACTGGAACAGGTGTAACGGGTTCGATAAATAATCTGTTCCGATCATTCCCTAATTGACACAGATCTAAATTAAATTAAGTTAGAAAAAGAACAAAAAACGTTCAGTGATTACATAGATTCTGTTATTGCATTTTATTTGATCTTGTGTTGCGTCGTTATTCTTGCAAAAGAGCGACATGTTGAACTTATATTCCAATGTTACATACAAACATTAGGGTATCTCCTTTCACCTTTCCGAATTGTGGACACGCCCACGCTAAATAGTTAGTCTTTGACACGTTTATTGGATTCCTTTGTGCTGTTCGGGTTAGAGGTTGCATTGTCACGCGTAAACGTTCCCGCAATCCTTCCGAATTATTCCTTAAGTATTTCTGAAGTGTGAAGAGACGGTCGTCTTTCGAGGTATTTGTATGAACTATTAGATCCTATTTTTGCTTGTATAATGTATTGAGGGATAAAGAGATTCGATTGAATACTCGTTTTGTGTAGATTTTTGTAAGGCATTATTAGCTTGAATCTGCAACGTGGTTTGCGTGGCTATTTCTTAATTTTTGATTAGTTTTTATTTATTTTGTTCACAATTTTATGTTGTTTTTTAATCGCAAACCAAATAAATACATTTCCATCTACTTAAGTCTGTTCAGAGATAAGTCGGACAAATAGTGCCTAGTTATCAAGTGCACTTGATATTGTAATATTTTCTTATATATATCTCTTCACTATTCATAACAAATCTTTCTATTTCACTTCATTTCACTTTTGAAAAGTGAACTTTTTAACGGCTTTTAAGGGCTTGATATATCGTATTTATATTTTATATTGACGTTTCGCTTACCTTACGTTACGGCATATGTAATGTCTCTGACATTACAAATTTATCGCAAATTTATACCTCTCAGCAATAGCTTTTATGTTTTTAATTACTTCACCGCTAAAAAGTAACTTCATTATATACAGTTCTCGTAAACAAGCAAAGGGAAGAAAATATTAAGTGCTAAATGTGATATTTGACGGGCCCGATTGCGCATATGGTAGTGATCCTATCTTGAGCGCCAAGGGTCGTGGGTTCGATTCCCACCCAGGGAAAATATTTATATGATGATATTTGTGTTTGTTCTGTGTCTGGATGTTAAATGTAGTCTGCAGCCTAACGTCCGTAACACAAGTGCTTTAATTGACTCGACGGAGCCAAGAAAATGTATGAGATTTTGTGGGCTGATGTGTGGGATTATTATCAAAAGCCTACCTAAATCACATTTTTTATACCACGTTTGGTGGTAAGCAGCACGTCTGGTGGTAGTAGTTTAACCCTCTGAAAACCTTTTTACTCCTACTTTAAAGACATCAAAGCAGTCCGAAGCCTTAAGTGAAACTTCCACTGTGAACTCATTTCACATTTAAAGTGCACACGTAAGGAAATTCCTCTGATACCGCACCATGCGCTCGAACTTTTAGGTTATGAGGATAACCTCTCTGCGAGGTATAAAAATATGCGAGGCACGGTTAACTACTAACGGTAAAAAGTAATCCTTAAGAGCATTATTAATAATAATGAATTCTTTATAGTACGTTTATAGTCATTTAAGTTTAAATTATTAGAAAAAAACAATAAACACAAAGAACAATTGTCGGACTTATCACAAATAGCCAGGCAATTTGGATCAAAAGTGTGAATGAAACTAAGAGGCAGTAAGAAGTGTAAATAGAATAGATAGAATGAAATAGATATAAATATATTGTATGTATGTATAATATAAATATAGTTTATATAAGGAAATGTATTTAAATATAAATACAACGAAAGAAAGTTATCCTTCACCAATCATTTAAACAAAAGCAGGGACTGCATGCATCTAATATTAAAAGGAAGTAAGTGCATTTCACAAAAAAACGGCCTGGGCCGTAAAGGACGTACAAAAAACGTTGTGAAACGTTGAAACGTTATCTGTATGAACTGCCAGTCGTGCCCTTTGTGGCACATTTCGGCTGCCCATAAAAGTATGTAAGGCTCCATTTGCACTATTTCCTCTTCGTTCAATATCTCCTTCTTGCTTTCCATTTCTCGTAAAAACATTTTTCAGATACACAAACTCTTTCGCGTGTTCAACAAATGTCGTTCACCATTTGTCATACTTTTCTCTTCATCAATCACCATCATCTCTTTCTTCTTACTTACATTTACTTTCATTGTAATATAATCTAATCATAACCATCTCCTGCAATCTATAGCGTCCGATGGTAACATATTGTATATATCACAATACATAGTCATGATAGGTTAGCTATTTTTTGTATATATAGAACATAAGAAATAGAAAACTCCAAACATGCGTCACAGCGTCTCTTGTCTTATTTCTACTTCCGTGTATTTTGACATAATACTTATATACACAAATATACTTTAAAAATAAACGTAAATATACAAAAATATATTTCCTATATAAAGTTGTGTAAGATGACATGAATGAAACCAAAATAGCACTTATTTTGATTGTACTAAAGGCTGTGAAAACAACACCGAGATCAAATAAAATGTCTGATTGATTTCTCAAAAGTCCACAGCTGTGAAGGATCGAAATTTTCACATAAACATTGTTTGAATCAATGAGTCATAAATATTTGTCCCTTGCAGTTAACATCCAGGCGATAGGTAGGGATTTGACATTTATCAATATTATATTGTTTTTGTGAAGGTTTACAGATGTTATTATCGTAGAGTCACGAGCCCGATGGGGAAAATGGTCCTGTCTTGTGAGCCAAGGTCGTGGGTTCGACCCCCACTCAAGGCTAATATTTATATAATGAATATTTGTATTTGTTCCATGTCTAGGTGTAATTTATATGTTTCTAAGGATAATATTTTTAATCTTCTATTGTCTGATTTTCATAACACGGGTGCAAACGAATTTTCGAGACATTGACAAATCAGAATTCTTTCAGATAATGGTTTGTTAGCGGCGTTAACCCTCTACCGGCGTCGACGGCCGGTAGAGGGTTTTATTATTGAAAAATCTCACATATGTGGTCTATTGGTACCTTTATCACTACCAGCCTTTTTGCAGATTCTGGTGGGTTGCATAACCTTAGTTTTATGACCGGTCTGGTGACGAAATAACTAATTTAAGGTGGCCCTTATTCAAATATCTATGTAAGACTTTTATGATCCTCCGGGTTATCAAAGATGTTTGTATTACGTATGTAATTATTATTACTTTTCAATATTAATATTTTATTGCGATTTTAGAATGGAAGGGATGCTATGCATAGACGGACACAAAATAATTTCTAATGGGACCTTTTGTACGCGCTGGATAGCGCGTTCCTGCCCGCAGTTTTAGTCAGATGGTCTGTCTTAGTGAACGCGTGGTGTGTATAGCCACGGGCGACAGCATCCCCGTCGCGGAGCTATATAATGCAAATGCCAGATCTGCCCAGCTATATAAAAATTATCGAATTACCTTTTCTTGGGCAGGTATGTCCAGTAGGGGACGTAATGCGGCTATTAAAATAATAAAACTGTAAATATCATGTGGTTTTGTAATAGTAAAAGACTTAAAAGCCACTATGAAACAACGTCGTAGTACCAGAGGCCCAGTTACATGTATAGGAGATATTCGTAGAAGATTTTTCAGGTCATTGACAATAATTCATTCTAAAAGAACCTGCAACGATATTTTGCATGAAATTATATATATATATATATATACGTATATTTAGATGGCAACACTCAAGAAAGGAAGGAGGAAATGGAAAGAAAGTCGCACAGTTTACACAGTTTTATATGAATAAGACTAAACAACTGGCAATATGTTTTAAAGGATCATTCATTGATTCTTTAGCTATTTAGAGAGGGCAATGCTTGGAGTTTCTTTGCGCGATCTAATCAGGAATAAGGAGATTCATAACAGACCCAAGGTTACTGACATTGCCCAGCTAATTAGTAAGTTGAAGTGGTAGTGGGCAGGGAATTTGGTACGCAGAACCGATGGTCGATGGAGTTGGAAGGTTCTGGAGTGAAGACCACGTACCGGCAAGCGCAGCGTAGGGCGTCCATCCGCAAGATGGACTGACGATCTGACTAAAACCGCAGGATCGTTTTGGACACGAGCCGCATACAACCGGCCCTATTGGAGATTACGTGTAGAGGCCTATGTTAAGCAGTGGACGAGTTGTAGTTGATATGATGGTGATAACGGTGGTTGGACTATTCTTCTAGGATCCCGGGTCCTATCATACTTTTAGTCAAGAACCAAAGCTTACATCGCAATACCGCCATAATAAATGACATAATCAGCACTTTATGAATGTTAAAAATTAGAAAAATACTAAAATATAAAAATGTGTAAGGGGTTTCTAAAACTTTAGAATGCCTGTTGAAAATCTTTCTTTATTTTGATATTGCGCGGGAAACAAAGCTTAGACAAATTTTATGACTCTGGTTTTAAAGACGTTTGAAATTAGTAAAAGTAGGTTTTATAGTTTTCTGAAGCAGTGGGTCTAAGGATGCATATTTACAAATATTATATCTATCGTGCAAACATTATTGGAGTACCCATCTTCTTAAAAATGGCTGACCTTTACCCGCGGGCACTAAAACATAAAAGTGAGCATCGTTAAATGAATTTAGTGATTTATTAGCAAATGTAAATATTTTACCGTATCCCGGATCGGGCTTGAGGTGAACTTCGGCTAATGGCGGCGATCAGAGTTCAAGTATCTCATTTACGAGTCTAAAATATTGTTGTATTGATTGGTTTAAAACAGCCTATTCAATCCTTAAAAGACTATTTACATGAGAAATTGTGTGGATGTATATATGGTAGAATCCGTTTATTATGACCCCGCCTATATTGGCCGACAGCCTATTATGAAGTCAGTATGTGTAAAGTTTGGTTTTCATACAAAATGTTCAGTAACTTAGACGGAAATAAATAATTACGTTACTTGTGCCGGATATATTGATATATTGCTCGTTAAGACATATTTTAAGAAATGATTGACGATCGCCGTTTAAAGTGACTGACTTGATTCCTAACATCTCTTATTTTCGTGATCATTCCCACCTCTCTCTTTACGACTTCGTTGGGCGAACAGGTGCCTCATTTAGACGATTTATTTTTCATTATTTATGTACGTTTTGTATTGTGTCTTCTTTATTAAACTAAATACCTAACAAAAATACAAAGTCGGTCTTACATATGTTTTAAGTCTTTGTTTTGTATGACCTCCACTCAATATGACGAGTCGCTCACTTCTCTACGAGGTAGTTTATTAAACTTTTCAATTTTATGCAATAAAACATTCTTAGAGATAAATAAATAAATATAATGACTACACAGTCAATACGTGTATGATAATATTGATTGACGGGGCCATGGCTCCAAAGGTCAGGGGTTCGCTCCACCTACCCTTCCCCATCCAGGATAAATATTTATATGATGATTTACGTTTGCTCTGTGTCTGGGTGTTAAATATATGTGGTATATATGTGATTCTTCTATTGTCTGATGTCCGTAACACAAGTGGTTCAAGCGATTTATTATGGAATCAGGTCAATGTAGAGATGTCGTGTCAGAATTATTTAATATTATAGAAATAATTGCCTTCAAAGTTTATCACGATTTAAAGGTGCTTAAAATATATTATTTTATATGGATAAGTCGACGAATGAGAGTATGGCTCACGTGATAGCTAACAACACCGCAGCTTTTAGACGCTTTCATCATTACAAAGGTATCACTAGACTTGACATGAAGATAATAAATCACATTACCCAGTGATTATACTGTCCCTCTCACCCTTAAAACCGGAACACTGCTGTTTCGCAGTAAAAATATGTGAAAGTGAGAAACCAATGCCGATAACCTTTGTATAAGGTCTAACTCCAGTAAAATGGTTATTGCAGTACAAAGTAACTTTTTTATGAACGTGTAATTGTTAGAAAATATTATCGCCGTGAGGTACCGGCAGAGTAGTGTAGTACCTCCCCTTGTACCAAGTGTCGTAAAAGTCGACTATGGTACCGACAGTTGGCGGTACATCCGTCTGAAATAGCATAGCCCAAATGCAACAAAACGGGGATGGAAAGCAGTATTCTCGTAGCTAAGCTACGCTCAGCGATCAGCACAACGCCTGCCCAGCACGGTAATTATGGGCAAAAAACCTTTTTTGGGGAGGCCAATGTCCAGCTGTGGACTTTTTACGGCTGTATACCTGTAACCTGGACAGGAAGTTTTTAAAGTGACGTTTTTTTTCTTTCTCTTTACATCCAATATACCTAATATAATTACAAACAAAAGCAGTCTTTCTAGGACAGAATTAGGTGGCAATTGCGAGTGTCCGATAGCGGAATCACTATAAGCGCTTAATCCGATTTATTATCGGCTATACTAGTTGTCGCACCTTGTCTCGCTTTGCTTTGTTCCCGTTGTTTTATTATCGGAAGGCAGACTTGGATTGTGGGCGTGTTCATTTGGTTTTGATTTTGGCGATGGTTTATTCCGTTGAGTGCTTATATTGTGCGCTAAAGACTTATATTTAGATGACTAACTAGGAAAAACATTTATGTTTTATCTATGTACTTTAAGCGACGTATCAGAGTTGGAGTCAGGTCAAGTACGAGATGTATTAAATTATTTACCATCATGCTACCACAACCGGACATAGACGACCCTAAAGGAGAAAGGGGGAATTTGTCACACTGGCTAGCGTGATGGTGGTTTTTGTTTTTTACAGAACTTTTGTTAAGAGCAGTACGGAACCGATACATTGCGTTATATCTACCAAAAATAAAGTAATTTAAATGTAATAGAACGGGAATGGACAGCAACATAAGAATATGTACGGGATAAGATATTTCTTAGATTTTACAATGGAAGTCCCATGCCTAATGATGCTTCTTACCTCTTAACAGTGACATAGTCGCCTCTATCAGCATGGAGCAGGAATGTTTTTTCTTCTCTGGTGAGGGGTCTCTCGTAGAAGTTCCGAAGGTCATGCTGGCTGTTTCGAAGCGCCTCCTGGGAGCTACCCAGGAGTTCTTCTCTTGAGCCTCGGCTCATCTTCGTCTGTAACAAATCACAATTGCTTAAATAAATGTATTAGAAATAGAATCCACTCGTCTATATATCTATAGATATAAAATATTATAAAATGACTAAAATTTTGCATAATAAAATCTTTTACTGACATAACTCGTTCTGAATTTGACAAGTATCAGAGTAAGGAATGAATCTTGTCTCAAATACCTTATGTCATTAATTTACCGGATGGATGAAAAGAGCAAAATTAGAAATGATTGAAAGTGGCCAAAATTTTTTTTTTTTTATTGATCCTACCAATAGCAGTACATACAAAAAAAATTAATTATCTAATTGGGTGCAGTCGTTCTAAAGCAGTGGTCTGCAGACTAACAGTGGTACCCAAGAACCGGAATAGTGGTCCGCGAAAATATTAAAGAGGCCAGTTTGAGCTGGTATACCATACTTTAAGTCTCATGATTGCTGACATTGGCCAAAACCACATTGATTCTATATCTATCAGTTTAACTTTCATTAAAATAATATTCTTAATGTGTGACACTGATGACTTTTAAGAGTTAAAGTTTATTTTAGGTTTAAGTCAATATTTTTTCATCTCTGCTGACAAAAAAGATATCGTCGTGGTCCGTGATCAGTGGAAGACAGGGAACCACTATTCTAGAGTTATGACTGTGCGTGTTTCAAAGATTTTTTTTATAGATTGGTTTGAATTGATTGATAGAAGTTGAAAAAAATTGACCATTAAGTCTACTGGTCTGAATATTTTAAAAGATTTTAATAGTGCAATGTTTTTTATAAATTGAAATAACGGAAATTTTCATATACATTGAATGAAATCATTTATGCAGGAAATTTTACGTGCAGCTAAGTAAAATTTTTACATTAACTAGCTGAAAGTATAATGTTTTCACCATCATGATTACAGCTATTGAAAGTCCACTGCTGGACATAAGCCTCCACAAGGAAGGGGGAATTTCACCCATAATTACCGCGCTGGGCATGCGTGATGGCAATCGCAGGACACCTGGTGTAGTAGGAGGTACTATACTCTATAATCCTCACGGCCAAAACATAATGAGTGTTAGTGTTCTAATTCAAGTTATACAAAATGTAATATCGACTATGATATCCATATTATGTAACTGTGCGCTTTCGAGCGATTTTATCAATAGTTAATGCTTTTAATGTCAGAGTCAGATTGTGTTAATTAAAATTAAGATTCACAAAAAAGTATTTCTTAATGATGAAAATAATAATTCAATTAATTTATACTAATATTATATAGCTAAAGAGTTTGTTTTGTTTGAACGCGTTAATCAACGGAACCGCTGGTTTGATTTGAAAAATCTTTTCAGTGTTGAATAGTGCATTCATCAAAAAAAGATTTGGGTTGAATTATATATCTTTCTAAAAAATAGGGATCCGTTTTAAAATAAATACATATTCTACGCGGTTAAAGTCGCGGGCACTGCCAGTTTAAATAAAGGTTTCTAGGAACTTTAACTTTAGTAGGTGCCAAATAATGAAATAACACGCAGTGGAAGACAATTTAACAAAATTAGTTTAAAATATACACAGCTGCTATCAAAACCAGCTCTGCCCCAAACAAGGAATACTTCTTGTTTGGGGCCTTCAGACGAATCATATAATCCAACTAATTCTTACCAAAAGTTTCCTTCTGTGTCTCATGTTCGAGGATCACAACAGTATTAATTTTAACACTATATTAAAGCTTATAAAAAGATACACTGTTATTTTTACATTCCAGTTTCGTTTTAACGGTCGTTTTATTATAATACACAACACCAAAAACACTAGTAATAATTCTAAAACACGTACTAATTAAATTAAAATTATATGTCTTTAAAATGTTTAACGATATTTAACACGTTTTCCTACTTCTCATAAGTGGTATAAATGTTAATCAACCATACTATAACGCCTTTCAAAACTAAAGTATAAAGAAGTATGTAAATATATTTTTAACATTACGGAAAAAAATAATTTTGTTTTATTTCAAGTGACCTTTCAGTAAACCGCTCTTCACACAACTGGTCACCGGTATAACGTCACCCTATTTACCGAATTCGCGACCCAAATCGATCGGACAAACAGGCTGACCAAATGATAAACAAATTCCCTGAGTACATCAAAATAACGTGTTAGGGCGGTGGCTGATCGAGGGCATTGGACTACATATGTTACAACATGGCTCGACTGCGAAGAACATTTTGATGCTTCGAATTGTATTTCCCATAGACGGTGGCGCCGCCTATGTATGATTAGAGCAGAGAAATAAACAAAATTTTGATGTAATTATAGAAGTGATATAAATTCTTTCGATTTATATAAATACATGCCTTTTTCCCACCGCTGTAAGCACTCAAACTGAGGGTTTGACGAGCTCGTTTGGTAGTCATTTATATGATGAATGTGATTGTTTTGTGTCTGGGTGTTGAGAATTTGGAATTAAGTATTATATTTGTGATGCTTCTGCCCTCTGATATCCGTAACACAAGTGCTTTACGCGACTTACTTCGGAGTCAGGTCAATGTTTGATATGTTGTGTAAATAATAAATGAATAAATTCTCATAACATCTCATACATTGGCCTGATTCCGTGACAAGTCGCTTAAAGAACTTGTGTTATGGACATCAGACAACAGAAAAATCATAAATATACTTAAATACATATATTTAACACCTAGACACAAAACAAACACAAATATCATCATATACATATTTGTCCTAGATGAAGATCGAACCCACGACGTTTGGCGTACATTATAAGATCACTATCATCTGCGCTATCTGGCCGGTCAAAAAATATTAAATATTATTAAAGTTTCACATTTACCCAGTAATTTCACTGCCTTTTTCACCCATCACACCGGAACACAGCAAATGCAGGTACCAATGTAGACGACCTTTGTAAGACTAAGTAAGACCTTTGGTTAATTAAAACTTATTGCCTTTTCAGTGTCAAAGCAACCTTATGTTAGACACAGACGTCAATTCCAACGCCGCTGGAGGCACAGGCGAGGTCGCGTGAGGGCTCAAGATATTGGATCAATTATATGTACATGTATGTTTTTAAATTTAAGTCTATATTTAAATGGACATACATATAAAAATTAATGTTGATATGAAACAACATCGATTGCAAGTTACTTTTTAATACATTTTTTTTCTTAATTTTTACCAAATTATTATTGTAACAATAATAATAAATTATTACAACATCTCATACATTGACCTGACTTCGTGGTAAGTCGCTTAAAGCACTTGTGTTACGAACGTCAGACAACAGAGGAATCACAAACATACTACTTAAATACATATATTTAACACCCAGACACAAAACAAATATAAATATCGTCATATAAATATTTGCTCTGGATGGGAATCGAACTTAAAATTATTTTTGGTACTTTATTTAAGACAACAATCTAAAGCCCCTAGAGCTTAACTTCCACAATGCTTAATACTTATAGAGTGGTGGTACACAACTGGTGTATAACTGAGAATAAAATATATATAATTCGGCAAACCGCCGTGAGGTACCGGCAGAGTAGAATATTACCTCCCCCTGTACTAGGTGTCGTAAGAGGCAACTAACTTACCAAAACTGACAAATGGCGGTATATCCATCCGATACAATGTAATTTCCCTCCCCAAAATTCCCTTTTTCTTGGGGAGACCAATCTTCAGCAGTAGACTTCCAATGGCTGAAATGATGATGTTTATCATTATTTACTATTTTTGTACACTGAATCAAAAATATATCACCATCAGTTTTTTTTTCTGGTAGTTTGCGTGATCAACCTCCTATAAACTTAGTTATAAGAACCGTCTGGTGCCGACAGACTAGTATTAAAGTGGGACACTCAATGACCTATTTGTTTGAATGTCTCTTATAACACTTATTGGCAGAGTCATCGGTCATTTGTGTAAAATTGTATTTAGCAAATCTATACTCATAGATGTTTAATGTTTTTTTGACGATTTAAAAGTGCCTGTGATAGTCCTATTTAAACAAATATTAGCCTTATCACAGTTGGAATACCTTCCGGGCATTCATATAATTTAAGTATTTTTTTAAGGAATTTAATAATGAACTGGACAAGGAACACACACGTGTTCATAAAGTGGTAATTTTCATATTATTACGTATCGTTTACGGAATTGTATTAACTAATTCCACCCGCACCCTTACAGTATAGTTAATTTATATTGTACTGTTTAATTTGTTAATTAGCACCTTCATTACAGTGTCCGATCGAAGTACGATATTTGGTCGAACTGATTCTGTTACGTGTTTAATCTTGAAATATACTATCTTGTATTATCTATCATCATCATCATACCAGCCGTTGGAAGTCCACTGCTGGACATAAGCCTCAGCAAGAAAAGAGGTTTATTTACATATATATATATATAGCCATAATAGAGAACAATAAACATTGGAGCAAGCAAAAAAGACAGGAAAATACAGAATTAAAAATATTGTTATATTTTTTACTTAACATGACCTGATTCTAAGTTAATTTTCTCCAAGCACTCCTATTACGGGCATAACACAACAGAAGACACAAATGTTATACTGAAATATATATTTAACACCTAAACACAGAACAAACACCAATATTTACTGTCTACATTTTTGTCCTGTTTGGGGATCGATCCCACGACCCTTGGTGCACAAAATAGAAACACTACCGAAAGCGCAATCGGGCCCGTCATAATTAAAATTGACAAATTTCTTCGTGTTCATCTATATCTTGGCATAGGCCTCCTAAAGAAAGGGATAGTTTTGCCCATATTTGCATACTGAGAAATCATAGAGCGCACCAGGCGTCGTAAGAGGTGCCTTAGGCATCAAAGCCGAGAGATGGCGGTATATCTATCCGACTCAGTGTAGCTTAAATGTATAGGATGGGGATAGGCACTAGCATCCCAGTCACGAAAGCTGCGCTCCGTAATTGCCGACACGCTTGCCCAGCGCGGCAATTATGGGCAAAATTTCCCCTCCTCCGGGGAAGCCTATGTTCAGCTGTGATCAGGTTTGAATAAAATGGACAACTAAAACCCTACGAACCCGGAAAATTGCACTTTTGTATGTCCATGCCAATTTATTTGCCATGCCATTAATAAAACTTTTCCAATACACATCATAATTTCCACTCGAACGAAGTTGTGGGGCACACATATATACTGTAGGTACTGTGTGTCCACCTATAGAGTTATAGGTGAAGTAAGGCGTCGCGATGATTACGCGATATCTATGAGCCATTTTTAAAACTAGCGAGCAACGATTGACAAAATATACATTTCACATATTTATTCCATGCAGCAAGTCCTATTATATTAGCGCTTATTAAATAGCATTATTAATATTCGTTCGGTTTACCATGGTACATTAAATAAAAAAAATCAAGATTCCCTTCAATAATGGTAAGTCATTCTTTTTTATCAAATGATGTCATCCTCGCAGACTAATTAGATATTTAAATAACAACCATAGGATACCTACAACAAAGTCTATAATATCAATGACCAAAATACGCCGCGCCAAAGATAGAATTATAGTTTTAAAACTCATTTGAAGCAAAACACAAACTCACCAAACTATTAACATTAAAACGCACTCGCACTTGACTGTCTTTTTTTCGACGCTTCATTTCTATAAAATTTAAATCACGTTCCAAATTCAAACATATGCCACTGTCACTTTATCGAACATTCCACTCGCGCACATCACTTAAAGCTTCAACAAACTAGTGAATTCCAAATTACTACCACGCACACCGCTGGATTTTTTCATCAACCGGATTAGGTCACATTTTCCATAGATTAAAAAAAAAGAAATGCGCTCGCTAGCCTGCTTGAGACCGATCCCAAGGAAGCTTACCCACACACTGTTATATATTAAATCGAATGCAGACGGTCCGTGTCTGTCTATTTTTAAAACGAATCGTGCCGTTTATCGATGTAATCGTAGTCTGATTGAAGATGACTTACGAGTTGTTGGAATCGTTGAAACGCTGAAGGTTAGACGGTCCAGCTGGATGGTTTATGTGATGTAAGAATTTCGGAAATTTCCTCGAAGCGTTGCCATGACCAAGTAAAAGATGGATTATTTATCTATCTAAAATGATGAAAGGTATATTTACTTAAAAAAGTAACTGTCCATGATGAAAACGATTTTGTATTGTAATTGAACCCTTACTTTGTCGCTGCCTGAATGCAATATCCAATTGCGCTACCGTATAAATACGTACGCAGATAAGTAATGGTTGATTGCCGTGTATTACTGGCAGAGTAGAATAGTACCTCACCCTGTACCAGGTGTCGTGACAGGTGATTAAGGTACCATAACCGACAGATATACCGGCGGTATATCAGTCGGCGGTACAGCTTCTCCGTCACGAAGCTACGCTCTGCAATTGCTAACATGTTTGCCCAGTGTGGCAATAATGGGAAAAATTCACTCATTTTTTACGAAGGCCTATGTCCAACAGTGGACTTCCAATGGTTGATATGATTGCAGGTAATTTATTAAAAAATTGATTTTGTTTCCGGTATTTTTGTACAAGCTATTTAAATGAATTTGGGTATATATTTAAATATTAAATATACCCAAATTACATTAAATTTATTATTAAAGAATAACTTTAGGTACCTAAAGGTATTTTTCAAAAGTGTAATAAACAGTGCTTATTTACAGGCGCAATATTAAGTCTATTTGTTGTGCGACCCTTATTATACTAACATCGAGTCTGGGTGTGTCTGAGACACTCCTTTGTTTTTCTCGTAAAGCATAGAAATGCCGCGGCTACACATCATTTTAAAATGTCATGTTGAGTTATGGTTTAATCGACATATTTATGCCAAGCGATCTATCATTACATTTCTCGTTTTTTCCTACACGTTAACGGCAGCATTCCCGTTGCGCTACGCTCTGCGATTGCCTCCACGGCTCTCAAGTGCGGCCAAAATAATAGTCAAAATTCCCTCTTTCTTGGGTAGGCCAATTTTTGAACAATCCACACAACATCTCATACATTGGCCCGACTCGGAGATGTGTCGCTTAAGCTTCTTGTGTTACGGATTTGAGGCAATAGAGTAATCACAAATTCAAGTTTGTTTTAATAATCCTATATTCGTAAAGATTAAAATTTATAAACGACATACTGACAATCCTTGGACTGACTAGATTATGGACCAAATTATAATGCGGTACTGCTAAGTTTGTGGGATTCCAGGCAAATAGTATCACGGACCAATAGTTTAAAATGTATTTGACTATCCAGTCTTTGGCGCGTAGGGTAGTGTCCTTGGCCCCTCGCAGTTCATGGTTGTGATTCCTCTGTTGTCTTATGTCCGTAACACAAGTGCCTTAAGCGACTTATCTCGGAGTCAGCCTTATGTATGATATATATATATATATAAATATATATCATACATATACATATCATAATATTATATAAACAAATATACATATCATAAATATATTATAATTATATAGTGCTATTAAAGCCGTAAGGTTCCGGCATAGTAAAATAGTACCTCCCACTGCACCAGGTGTCATAAGAAGCGACTAAAGTACCAGAACCGACAGATGGCGGTATATCCATCCGGAACAGTGCAGCTTAAATGCACAGGGTTAGGATGGGCATCAGCATCCTCATCGTAAAATCTGCGCTCTGGATTTGCCAACACGCTTACCCGACGCGGCAATTATGGGCAAAAACCTCCTTTCTTGGAGAGGCCTATGCCCTGCGGTAGACTTTCAATGGCTGGTATGATGAAGTTAATGACATCCTGACATTACGAGCATCATAAGCTGCTGTAGCGGACTATCACGCGGACTATAAACTTGTACGTCGACTTGGTTTAATAAAAAAAATACGAATTTATTTTAGTACTCTTCTAAAGCAACAGTAATGTATAAAACAAATCAAAACAAGGTATACATCGACCATGACGTCTGAAATACAATTCCCCTAAAACAAGAAACCCATTGGAAAGAAGAAACGCTTGAAATCGTGTGTTTTAGAACATCGTATATTATCTGAACGATGTCTATTAAACGCCTATAAATTAGGCGCGAAAGTTTACAGTCGGAGTGTATACAGTTTTACTAGGTAAACAATCAGGCAGATCAAAGATTAGATCAGATTTAGATTTGACCAGGCGATCGCCAGTGACCGTACGGGTGCACATTCAAAAACACATAGATCGCATCATGAGTTTGTTTCTTTGAATTAAGGGTGTGTAATAAAATTTGTTGTGTATCGGTAATAAAACTGAGTTTATTTAACTTTCAAATTTATTATGTGAAACATCTATGATTCTGTATACGTTGAACTGTTTGTTGATACGTCTGTTCATTTGCTTAGTGGAAGCCATTTAAAAACAACTGCGGTTTACAAAATGGTGGACTGCGTTAACGACTTTATTTTATGTGAGCCTATCAGTAATTTTTTTTATAAAAATGTTTATATATGACGAGTACAGATGAAATCACTTTTCGAGGGATTTTAAACGCATTACATCTGTATTTAGCGTGTGGTGCTGACAGAGTATCTCCCCATGTACCAGGTTTTGTAAGACTGAGGTACTGGAACCAAAAGGTGTCAGTATATCCACCCGAAATACGGTAGCTCAAATGTAACAGGGTGGGAATACGCAACACACACCACGCTTGCCCTACGTGGCAATTATGAGCAGCTTCCTCCTTTCATAGGGAGGCCTTTGTTCAGCAGTGGGCGTTTTTAAGGCTGCTATGATGATGCCGTGAGGTGCCGGCAGAATAGAATAGTACCTTTCACTGCACCAGGTGTCGTAAGAGGCGACTAAGGTACCAGAACCGACAGATAGCTGTGTGATAGGCAGCAGTAGCCATGTTGCGATAGCTGCACTTTGCAATTGCCAATAAGGGCAAGAAACCTTCTTTCTTAGAGAGGCTTAAGTCCAGCAGTTGACATCCAATGGCATGATGATGATGATGATAATAACTCTTATTTACATTTTATATCGACGTGTCAGTTACCTTACGGTAATCGTTCTCAAGAGTCATATATATAATGTCAGAATATGTGACGTATATAATGAATAATCCAAAATGTTCGTTATTTAATTTCAAATATTTGAATCTATGAAGGTGTACATTGTATTTTGTAATCTAATCATTGTTACCTATATTGATCAAATGGATGGTAGGACACCAACCAGGCAGAGCATTTTAAAGTCGTTAAAAACTAGATTTTATTACAAATAGTGAACACACAAATATGAGAGAATACATGGTTATATGTCATAAGCCGTGAGGTACCGGAGGAGTAGAATAGTCTAATAGTACCTCTCTCTGTACCTGATGTCGTAAGACGCGACTGATGTATTGGAACCGACAGATGGCGGTGTATCCATCCGAAACTGCGCAGCTTAAAGACTACAGGGCAAGGATGGGTAACAGCGGCCCTGTTGCAAATCTGCGCCGTTCTTGTTTATCGCGGCAATTATGGACAGAATTTCTCCTTTTTTGGAGAGGCTTATGTCTAGCAATGGACTTCCAATGGCTATTATGATGGGTAGACCCAATACAAGACCGCGACTGACTATTAATAGTACTCTGGTATATACCATATGGGTAAAGTGTCATTGTTAAAAACTACTACTTAGCAGGTACACCCGGTGAATAAAATTAAAGAAGACACTCAAATTAATAAGAATAAAAAACATATAATTAGTGAGTGCGAAGCAAGCACTTTCTACAGTATACGTGTATATATAATACTGATTATTATAAATAAAAATAAATCTAAACAAAGAGACATGGCTTTGAATAATAGTATGATAACGGGTTATGTTAAGAAATTATAGGAAAACATAAAAATATAATAGATATTGAATGCTTTGAATCTATGACCATTTCAAAAGGAGTAGTCAGGAATTGTGATTGTTTAGGCCTCTCCACATTCTTGCAGACATACAGAGCGTAAGAAACATGTGTGAAACGTGAATGTGAAAGTGATTGGAGTATTTTTCTCGAGTTCTCGCGCTGTTTTCCGACTTTTGCGCGAGACCACGGAGCGCGACAACATGAGAACAGGCGAGAACGTATTTTGACTGAACTGTAGTGAGAACTTTGTGAAGGGGTTCCCAAAAGAAGTTCTTACTATGTTCTCACAGAGAATCTCGTGAAAATGCTCGTGTGAATATTTCGCCCAAATACGGAGGGGTGTTTAGAATGAAAAATGTTAAGAAGAACATTTTCGAAGTTTAAATTTATCGGATTTTAAAAATTTTGGTGAAAGTTAGCGCACTCACTCGTAGTGCAAATATCTAGAAAAAAATCATTTATCAGTTATTTTCCTTATTACCTTAGAGTACATTGATAAATATGGTTAATTAGTGAACCTAATATCAATAGTAAATATGCCTTTTTCCGTTTATTCATCATAGATAGAGACGGGGGAAAAATAATACAATATTTTTTTTGTTTTCCGTGTTTCCAATAGGTCTACCTTATTAATTACTTATATGTTGAGAATGCGATTAGAAAAAGCCGTGTTTATAATATGAAACACAACCTTTGATCTGATACTCGTATAGAGAATATGTGTGTGCTTTTAATTATTACCAAACGAGGACGTTGGTCGTCAGCAATTCTCACCGTCTAATACTACTGCCAAACAGCAGCAACATTCCTATAGTTTGGAAGTCATATCAGCCTTTGGGAGTCCACTGCTGGACTTAGGCCTCCCCAAGAACTTGGCCTATAGCTGCCGCGCTGAGCGAGCGAGTTGACATTCGCAGAGCGCAGCTTTTGCTGACGGAGATGCTGCTGCTAAACCCGGCCCGTGCATTTCCATCCAAAGCTAATATTAATATTATGACATTTGTATTTGTTCTGTGTCTGGGTATCAAATGTGTATTTAAGTAGTATATTTGTGATTCCTCTGTAGTCTGGCGTTCGTAACACATGTGATTTAACTACCTGAAGATAGTGACTTACTGCGCCAACCCTAATCTTTATTTCAGCTACCGCATATTGGGTATTGATAACCTCTTACCATGATAGCCGTCACAACTCTATTAGTTTGATTTTCAGCCATTTTGTTATAAATTATGTTGATTACATACCTCCTTAGGGAGTGGTCCCATAAATCTATAATTTTGTAAACAACCTCCATTTTGATAAACAATTGTTTAATTTTTCCGCTCGTTCAATTTTCAAATAGGTCCGCTCGTTCAATTTTATCATAATGAAAAATGGGAACTTTTATCTTCGGCCTTCGGGACGAAATGGAGGAGCATAAGCGAATTAACGAAGTTTTTTTGAATATAATATTAAGCCTACTTCAGTTCACTGTATCAGGTGACATACATGAGAGTATAATTAGTAGATCAGGCAGAAGAGAGTGGAAGACAGACGGCATAGCAAATTGTTGATCAAGATTAAAAGGTGACAAGCAAATAGGCTCTAAATAAGGTCTCGTCTACTACTTGATGCATGCTGTAAAGAAATACAACATACAAAGAAAGGTATTAATAGGTTGTGTAATGTATACCGCATTTTTAGCCCGACGGAAATATTTGCGTGATGAACATTTTTAATTGAAATCATATCCATTAGATCCCATTAAGATCCCAGATAGAAGGTAGCCATTGAAAGTCCACTGCTGAACATAAGCCTTCCTAAGAAAGATGGAATTTTGTCCATAATTGCCGCGCTGGGCAAGCGTATTGGTTATTTCAGAGCGCAGCTTTCCCGATAGGGATGTTGCTGCCCATCCCCACCCTGTGCGTGTTAGCTATATTGTTTCAGATGGATATACCGCTATCTAGCTGTTCCAGTGCCTTTATCGCCTCTTACGACACCAGGTACAGGGAGAGGTATTATTTTACTCTGCCGGTACTTTACGGTTTGTATTTGTAATAATATTTATCAAAAAAAATGTTTGTGTCTCAAGATTTTTTTAGTAAATATATATTATCTCAAATTTTTTTCTGCACAATACTTAGAAAGTAATATGTATTTGTTTTGTGTCTAGGTGGCATATATTTGTTAATTCCTCTGTCGTCTGACATCCGTAACACAAGTGCTCTAAGCTATTTATGTCAGAGTCAACAAGAGCATTTCAACCTATTTCTTTTTCTAAAATAAGATTAGTGTAAGGCACTCTACCTAACGGCAGTGAATCCAGTCATAATCGATCGAAGCAAGGATATAACTTTAGAAGAATTTGGAAGAAAACCGTTATTTAGATAATACAGAAAGACAATTTAATTGAATGCTTTCTAGGACTAGCAACATCTACGGTATAACTTAAAACGACTAACGATAGCGCAGTCGCAGATCTAAAAAAATAAACAATCTGTACGATTGATGTAAGATTTTAACAATCAAATCACTTAATAAGAAGTATCAAAGTTTAAGAAAATGGTTACGAGGTAGTTAAACTAAACTAAACTTAGGAGTTAACCTTGTCATTGAATATAACAGCTTTTCTAACATGTTTCGGCTTATAAATAAACCAATCAAATAAACGGTCTACGCTTTGACACATCTGTACATGACGTTTTGTGCCCCCGCTAACAAACGATGTGTTTTTATTTACGCAACAAATGTTTCTATGCTATCAGTTTTCATCATAATTAATATGTACGATTATGCTTGTATCGGTAGAGAATGCCACCCTGTAGGTGTCGAAAAAGAGGACAGGTTAAATGCAACCGGGCTGAGATGGGAAGCAGCATCCACATCGGAGAACTACAGGTCTTACGAGATTAAGAGACCAAAAGGCCCTATTGAATTAATTATTTAATTTATTATTTTGTACAACCATAACCAAACAAAAACAATCTAATTTAAGCTTGTATTATCTAAAGTAAAATATGCATCATTATTGCCATTTGAAATCCACTGCTGGACGATATAAACGACAAGCGTTTCAATGTTCGTCGTATCCATGACATAGAAGATTTACGAAAATGGCGACTTCAGTATTCGTAGTGTCCAAAGCCAGAAAAGTCCCAACGACTAGGCAAGTATATGCCTGGCAAAGATCGCCCTTTAAAAATTTGTTTTAATACAAATGACACACAACTTCAGTCAAAATCTACTCTGAACAAACTCCAACACAAAAACAATATTGGCAATCCGTTAAAGAGGAGTTGAAGAATCGTCTCGATAATGGCGAAAGGGACCTGATTATCAAATATTTTAAGGGTATACCCAGTATCACTAAAAATAAATCTAACTCTGTCTTCATCACTAAATAAAAACCGCACTGAAAGAGTAAGTTATCTTCTAGTAAAAAAAAAAAAAGATATAGCGCTCGCCGCATCATCCCTCCGTTTTTTCTATGCAAATTTAAAAAACGCAAGAAAAATAAGTTTAACGAAATTAAATGTATTTTAAGAGCCATTCTAAAGGTTATTCACTTATTAATTTTTACGGAAACATGGTTTGTGTCAAAGGAAGATGCTGATTTTACCAAATCCCAAACTATAGACAAGTATATAACTATAGACGAGATAAAAAAGGTAGAGAGGTTTCTATTTATGTACATAATACAATACATTTTAATTTAACAGAAGAACTTGTCGATTATGGGAAACACTACCTATGGATAAATATAGAAAAAAATGTCATTAAATATTGACGTAATATATAAACCGAATGGTGATGCTGACATGGACAACTAGAGCAATAAAAAAGATCTTTAGTCTTTGGTGACTTTATGGATTTGCTCAGGAAAGATAATTATGTAATGGATTGCGTTGGTGATGTGAAGGAAGCTGGATATGAAATCCTAAATAAAATTCACCCGAACTATTGTACACGGAAGATTTTCAGAACAAAAACAACAATAGACCATATCAGCACTAATATAAACAACCACACATTTAGTTTTTCAATAATAGAATCATCTCTATTTGACCATAAGAATCTCTATCTTGAAATTGGAAAAGAAGCACCGAGACCTAATTTTAATTTTTTAAAAATGTATCAGAGGCAATAGATAAGGTAAATGATGATTACTCTAGCCTGGAAAATTATATATTACTTAACATTAAAAATAGTAAAGTACAGAAAAAAAAACACTTAATCTTCTACAGAAAGATTGGATTAATAAGAACATTATCGATGCAATAAATACAAGAAACTAACTATCTGTGGAAGGAAATGAAAGGAAAAGAAAACGATGAAGAAATAAAGAATTTATTTATTAAAGAAAGAAATAAAGTCCGAGCCATGATTAAAATGAATAAGGAATAACTAATATTATCATAAATTACTCCAAGACACACATAATCAAACAAAAACAAATATGGGAAATTATTTACACCCTGGTAGCAAACAAAATCAAAAATAGCCCTGCTCCCCCAAAAATGATGTCCAATTCCAGAGTGGTTTCCGACGGTGCCGAGATATG
The DNA here is from genome assembly GCA_020976665.1 of Heortia vitessoides. NCBI lineage: Eukaryota > Metazoa > Arthropoda > Insecta > Lepidoptera > Crambidae > Heortia > Heortia vitessoides. The sequence goes on along the minus strand of JACJUM010002279.1, from coordinate 10,920,779 downwards.
CAATATGATTAACTTGTTCTTTTCTTCTGTCGGCGAAGTTCTATCTGATAAAATACCCCAGAAATATCATAATGATACAAGTAACATCTTACATTAAATGAACTAAAACCGTGCACTGTTGATGAGGTAATCAAAATCATAGATGGTCTAGACATCAATGCTGGTACTGGATTAGATGTATTTTATGGTCAACCGAATGTCTAGTAACAATATTAGCAAGAATATGTCTAGGTTTTACACTAGATATGTTGTATATTATCCCATTGTATAGAAGAATGTAGGAAAAAGCCGCCCGACAAGGCAATAAACACTTAATACATAAATATATTTTTTTATATGAATTGTCAATTTTGCTACGACATTTCACCAGTTTATTTGTTATTTTGACGATTATAATTAAAATTTAAATTTAATTGAATTTGAAGTAAATAATTGGTTTTCGTCTTTGTGGAAAAAAGTTATTATCTGTGCACACAGAAACAGATCCACCTACCGAAATCTTTTCTAAACTTCGCAATCGATATTAATCAAAGTAAAGAACATTTAATATCTGCCTAGGTTGATCTGTAGTTTACCGTAAACTCGTCTATATATTGTCAATTCTAATAAAATTCACAGAAAATTTCATTCATTGACTGACTTTGTAATACGTAGGTTAAATTACTTGTATAACTGATATAAATTAACACAAATAATACTTAAATATGTATTTTTACACCCATACACAAAACCAAATCAATTGATCATCACACAAATATTTGTCTAGGGTGGGAATCGAACAAACGACTCTTGGCGCATAAGTAAAGGTAGTATAAGTAAAGGATGCTACCAATGGTGCTTCAGGGCCCGACAATATAAAATACACAAATACTTGTGTCTCATCGGGGTAGACATAGCCTATAGATCTCCAAATACTACGATCTTTGCATACCCCTCCCTGTTTCCTCGCCTGCATTTGTCTTATCTAACACGCTTGTTTATTCTTGGTACTTCTGACCTGGCCCTTCTTTAAAACCTTTTCTATCTGGTTAAGGAATGTTCGTCTAGGTCATCCTATATCAACTCTTCCATTCACTTCCGTTCTAGATATTTGTGCAATAATTCTTATTTAATCCGTCCAGAAAGGACATGTCTAATCTATCTTAACATTCGTTACTCTATTGTTGTCACAACATCATCTTTTACACCACATTGATCTCTTATCACACTTAATTTAAATCTTTCTATAAAACTCTTACCATACATACTTCGAAGTGCTCTCTCAACTATTCTACTCGCGTGCTTCTTCTGCCATAACCAACACTCACTATCTTGTCAGAACCAACACATCTCTATATAAAGCCAATTATGCTCTTTTTGACACATTTTGGCTTTAATAAAAGCAATAGCTTTTATACTAATGTTGTAACTGCAAGAATGTCTGTCTGTTACTTTAATCAGATAACCGATTTTTTTTGAAAATTTTGTATGTGTAGGCATATTTAAAAATGGAGTCCAGGAAGAAGCCGCGGACAAAAAGTCAGTTTGTTAAAATTCTGAAAACTTAAGTAATTTGTACTAATTCGAACTTATAAACTTGAAGAACCAATAAAAACCAATTATATATATCACTTACCGTTCTGTATGGCTTCTCTAAGATTATTTGGATTTAAAACAGCATTTAAATGCCATGTTGGAACACCGGTGTTGTAGGTACCACTCGCGAGCGTCGTAGGTTCGCCCCTGCGGGACACTGGGCAATATAGTAAATGTATAACGCGCTAATCGAATTTTCAAAGTGGACGGCTAGTGATGTGCCTTATCGATAATAATTTGCAATGTGTTGAAACGAAATTTTATTTTATTTACTAATTATAAAGTTTTCCTAAACTTGTTTGGAGAGAGGAGCTACATGACCGGATTATTTAAAGAGATTATATTAATAAACAGAGATGAGTTATGAAATTATATCACACCAAATATTATATATGAGAAAGTTTATTTATTTGTCAATTCTTCGCGCTTTATCTACGCAACCAATTCTCGTAAAATCTTATACATATTGTTGGATGTACGGAGATGGACGTAGGCTACCTTTTATTCTGAAAAACGTACTAATCCCATGGAATTAACGATATAACCATCAATTTTAGTACTATAAGACCAATAGATGGCCTTGAGTGATATGAAAACGCGCCGTCAAAACAAACACAACTATCATCATATAAATATTTGATCTGGGTGGGAATCGAATCCGCAACCTTTGGCGCATAAGATAGGATCACTACTATCTGCGCCATCGGACCCGTCTTAAAAACTAATGTTATCAGAATATCCGATTCCAATTTTCGGATCTCAACAGACTAATAGTATAAATGTTAAACTGAGTTTATTTGTTACTTCTTCACGCTTTACTTTCTTAACCTGACCTTCCTGGAATTTCAAAAGTAAGGTTATACAAGTACCTTTCATCTCTTAATGAGTACTGTTTTCATGAGAAATTCACGCGGGCGAAGCCGCAGATAAAAACTAGCAATCACCAATTGAAAGGAGAATCTTAAGGTGGTCTGGGCATCAAGAATAGATATGAAAGTACAATTGTAAAGTTAATGAAATGGTTTGTAAAGGTAGACGACAATGGTTATACTCTGATTGAAAGATAATTTTAGAAAAAGAAATACACAATTTTTCATATATTGACCTGATAATGAAAAAGGTCGTTAAAAATAAATCTTAAAAGTAATTGTGTTACTGTCATCAGACAGCACAGGAATCATAAATATAAATAATACAAATATATGTCCTGGATATAAATCGAACCTATGACCTTTGACGCACAAGATAAGATCTCTATCAAATGCGTCATCGGATCCGTAAATATGTGTTGATTTAGATAGCATCTCTCGTATTCAGAGAAATTAACAAATTCTGAATAAATAAGATGTCAAGATCACAGCAAATGGAATCAACATTTTTCTCTTAACTCGATAAGAATAGCATTTTGTAATACATTTATTTAGTTATTAATACATTTATAAATATGTATATTAATTTATATAATAATTGTTGTTTAATAATTATTGTTTTGTAATAGTATATGCTCAGGCGGAATAAAAACGAAATTGTGTTTTCTGAAATAACAAAATTCTTTTATTCATATCACACTTATACACAAATTTTACTACAATTATGATATTTTAAACAGTATAACTTACCTGAAATACACAAAAAAGCAACATTTGAAGCCTTTACTTTTAATTTAAATAATATTATAACTTCTTCATTTTACAATATTTTCCACGTTTTTCTAAAGATCACATAATCTAACTTTTACCTTCTCAAATTTATCCTCGGTGTCACACTGACAGTTAATAGTTCCATAGATTATAAAAATTCATACACACTAGGAAAGGAATGCCACTGGCGTAGGTAGTGATATCCTTTACATGTATTATATATGTATATATACATGTTTGTATTTTAACATTTATTGACACCTAGCAGTGCCCCGCGGCATTACCCGCGTAGTTCCCGTTCCCGTGGGAATTATAAAAATAAAAGTAGCTTAAGTTATGTATTTCATATAACATCAACAATTTGCTCGTCAAAATTCTATTAAAATTAGTCCAGCCTTTTCAGAGATTAGTCGTAACATATAGACAGACAAACAATAAAATAAATCATTTTTTTATTCTAGTACTTAATACACTTTCAACATTATTTTTTAGCTGTGGGCTACCGGTAGATTAGAATTACTATTCGCCTTCTCTCTGTACTAGTTATTGTTAGAGGCGACTGAAGTACCGAAATCGACAGATGGCGGTATATCCATCCAAAACAGCGTAGCTGAAATGCTACAGAGCGGGAATGGGCCGCAGTATTCTGCGAAGCTACGCTCTGCGATTTCCACAACGCCTGCCCAGTGCGGCAATTAAGGTTAAACATCCCCCTTTCTCGGTGGGGCTTATCCAACAGTGGACGTTCTGCAGAGAAAAGCTGTAAATTTAGAATTACAAACAGACACTTATATTTTTTTATATGTATATTTTCAAGACCGGCTGTTATATTGCTATTGCTGATAGCATATAATCTTCTATGCATAAAATAAATGCAAAAGCGATCATTCATCAAACGTTGCTTTTAATCTTTATAGTTGCTTTTAACATTGCATGGAGGTCTTGATAGGATTCTATTTTTATCGAAAATAAAATATTTTATTTTCACGAATATGTAATGTATTTATGATAAATCTATTATATTCAGGATTCGTTCAAAAAAGTAAGATTTATAAATAACTAGCTGACCCGACGAATATTGTCCTGTCTTAATTACACTTGTATGATCAAGTTGGTTAAAACTGAACACAATAACAAAAAAAAATGAAAATTGTTTAGTACTTCAAAAGTTCAGAATAAGTACATCCCGGACAATCACCGTGACACATTTGACTTAATAAAACTACTTAAGATATAAATGATAGTTTGGTTAGTTTAAAAACTAAAATGCTCAGACTTTGGGGTCTGGACTGGTTATAAAGGAATAAATAAAATCACACAAAATCTCATAGATTCACTTTACTCCGAAGTAACTTTATCAAAGCAGTTAACCCTATATACGAATATATAAATAGAGAACCTGACTGATTGACCTCAATTTATAAGGGTTAGAAACTCGCAATTATGCGCATGCGTTTTTTGCACTTTTATAACACTTATATTCGTATATTCGGACAAATAACATTGGACTTATACCAGCAGGGCACAAGTTATACTTAGTTTGTTCTACAAATTGACACGGTCGAAGCCGTGGGGCGATGCTAGTTACAGATATGAAAATTATGGGTATAATATAAAACACCCAGACACTTAATGCACAAGACAGGAACACTACTAAATAAGCCATTGGACCCGTCAATTTATCTTTGAAATAATTTGGAAAGTAATTTATTATAATATAAATGTAGCAGTTGATGGAATTAGAGGTCTGTAGGTCTTTAGGGTCTAGTGCGGTCAACATTCAACAGACACTAATATATAAACAGTTCAATGTATATTAAGAGAGCCAGGAATGTATGTCAAGACCGAATCAAATGGAGATCTTACCTGATCTCGATAAGAAATAGGTTATATGTTTGTATATTTATGTATACATATGTATATTTATGTCTATTAATGTATGTCTTAAAAAGTTGATATTATGCTTATATAATCGTCACCGTGAATAGAAAAGTACCTTCCCCTGTACCAGGTGTCGTAAGAGGTGATTTTAGTACCAGAACCAGAAGATGGCGGTACATCCATCTGAAATGGTGCAGCACAAGTGCACGGGGCGGGGATTTGGGCCATGCGTTGATATGACGCTCATTCATTCGGCTGCTTTGTTTATATATACAGATAATATTGAAAAAATTGATGATAAATCAAATTTTAGTGTTTAGTACTTGTTATATTCTCATGACTATATTCAGCACTAGCAAAAAATATTATAATTATAGTTGTTTTATCTGTTCTGGCTTTGGAACAGCAAAGCTAACTTTGACTTTCACAAGCATATAGTGAATTTCCGGCTAATCAATAATAACAAATTAAAAATATCTCAAAATTAAAATTTTCAATGTATTCAGAACAGATAAATAAACCAACCATATTACTAATTTTTTTTTACAGGTCTTGAATGCTGTTATTGTAATATAACAAACCTTTTAATTCATTTATGAATATTTGAGTGTTATTTTTATTATTTTACTACCTTCACCTATCTATACTATAATTATTCTTTAAGTGTATACTATAATTATTCTTTAAGTGGTAAATTTCAAGGTTTGATCTGACTAAAACAAAGACCGTATTTTGTTTGCTAGTTGATGATGTTAAAACCATCAAAAGTTAAGACTTGTAAACATGGCATATTATTGGAACAGTACATTGTGAAAAACGGTAAAGTGCGAGTCGTACTCACGCTTCTAGGGTTCCGTACAACCCTGTAGGTATATAAGTAAAAGTTTACGACTACATTCATATTTACAATATTATTAGTGCGAAATCAAATCCATAACATTAATATGTGCAAATGCAATGGTCTCTTTAACGTTTCAGTAATACTTTATATTCACACATAAATGATTTTATAACATAGATGAAATACTTACACTAGCCTTGCAAAAGTTTTATATGTTAATTAATATATATAAAATTACAACTTAAGGCCATTTTTTAAAATCATATTAGAGGAATTCATTACAAAATTAATAGATATTATTTATTATTCTAAAATAAAATTATGCATTCATAAGGCCATAATATCTAAGTATTTGACATGAATTTTAGCTTAAAACCGTCACGACCCTCCAAGGGACTTAGATTCGGACTTAGACAGAAGAACAACAAAGTTATCTCATTAGGGTTCCGTTTTTCTCTTATTAAGGTACGGAACCCAAAAAACTGAGAGCTTTATAAGCCGAAAATATTTTTATTGACCTTTTTAGTTAATCATATAATAATTACATCATCTTTCTGTCCAAATATCCTGAAATATTAAAAATTGGGCAATTGTGGCAGTAAAGATTTTATATATAAGGTAGACTTCTTACAAAGGTCGTCTGTATTGATACCTCATTCTCACCTATTTCTACCGCCAAATAGCAGTGTTCACATGGCTGTTCTCCGATTTGAAGGTTGAGAGAGTCAGTGAAATTACCGGGTTAATGTGATATGGTATCTTCAGTTCACAGGGTTGGCGACACGCAAGTGATATTTTTGTGATGAACGTGGGCTCAATAAACGTTCTATTGCTTTCACGTTTACAATCAGGAGAACGGTGTTCATTACATTTCACATTGCATTTGCTTGCTGACTTCATAACATAAAACCGACCTAAGTTTAGGGTTAGGTTTAGGGATTGATATATCAACGCGTGGCTTAAACTATAAGGATAGAAACTCAAAATTTTGCGCAGTTATTTCGTCAATTCGTATGTAACTACTAAAAAAGTATTTTTGATAATTTAAACGGGTAAAACGAGGTTGTGATGTTTTAATAAAACTTTGCTATTTACATAATAAGTACAATGCTTAACCATAGAAAATATTTAAAAAATGTATGAAATATTGTTTAAAAAATCATTTCTGAAGGGGGTAAAAGGGGGGTGCAAAGTTATTATGAAAGTTAATGTGGGTAAAACTGCGGGGCGCTGCTAGTTGTTCATAAAGCAACAAATCAATACCTCCACTAATCTGTCAAAATTTCGCAATCGATATAAAACTTAAATGTTGGCCATTTAAAATTAACTGCAATATTTTGACCGATACAATGGTGATCTATGGCTTAGTGTTCATCAATATATTATCATCATCATTATCATTACAGCCAATGAAAGTCCACATAGGCCTCCCCAAAAAAAAAGGGAATTTTACCAATACTTGCCGCGTTAGGCAAGCGTGTTGGCAATTGCAGGGCGTAGCTTTCACCACGCGGATGCTGCTGCCCATCCCCACCCTCCGCATTTGAGCTACACTATTTCGAAAGGACATACCACCATCTGTCGGTTCTGGTACCTTAGTCCCCTCTTACGACACAAGGTACAGAGGGAGGTGCTATGTGTATTTTTATATATTTATATAATCTTCGTCGTTTCCTATAAAGAAATCACATTATAAATTATTTACTAATATTTCGTATAATAGTTTTATTTTTTCATATAATGGGTACTTTTTTGATATCTTAATTAATTCATCGATAAGTGGTTTCATGTCTCCGCACTAGTTGGCAAGCCAAGTTAATGCCATTAATGTAAGCCCGCCGGCCGATGTATCGATACATTAAACTGTATGAATCAACATTAAATGAAGAAGACGTCTAATTTATATTTTTAAAATAGTAATTAATTCCCTTGAAAATATATGCGTGTTACATATGTATTTGTTCTACAATTTGATGAATTTTCCCTTTTCTATATATTATATTCTACGCATTTGGATTCTGTTGTTTTAGCCCCAGGTTTAAAAAAAATGTTATATTTTAGAATTAAATAAAGTAATTATATGACATGTTCCAATTTATATATGTTACAGAAAACTTTAATCAAATTTTATTTTATACATTTCTTTAGAAATTTCCACGAAGCCATTTCTTTTTACAACAAAATGTTTTAATTATTTACTCATATTATCAGCATTATAAATGCAAATATAGGTTTATTTTTTTGAACCACTTCCACCATAAGACTCTGAAATGAACTAATCTTTTTATTTATTTATTATCCCCCCCCTGTACCATGTGTCTTAAGAGGCGACTAAGGTACCAGAACCGACAGAAGACGGTATATCCATGCAAAAAAGTCAGCTCTAATATACAGGGCGGGGATGGGCAGCAGCTTTCCCGTCACGAAAGCTGCGCTCTGCGATTGCTAACACGCTTGCCCAGTGCGGCAATTATGGGCAACAAACCTCCTTTCTTGGGTAGGTTTATATCCGACAGTGGACTTTTAATGGCTGTTAAAATGTTATGAAGATGTCTCAGGTTCAGGTGAGACTGGTACCTGCATCTTTGCCTTGCCGGGAGACAGCGCACATTCAAAATTGTTTAAGGTGTTTAACCTCTAAAGTCATAAATTATATTACATATCAATATTTTATAATTCTTTAAAGAAATTTTTAAAATTTACAAAATTATTTTAAATAATCGTATTGTTCCAACATAGGATGATACCTAGGTAACATCCTATTTTACCTTTACCAGTTTTTTGGAGGTACAAGAGTCTTCGGAGACAAATAATCAAAATAGTCTCTAACTATGAAATTACTAAATTGTTTCATAATATTTTTGAGCCCGGTTACTTTCTATAATAACTACTACCATTGAAAATTGTATATTATTGTCTTATCTTCAAAACATAGAGAAAGGAGATTTACAAAGCCTGCAAAACGTCCTAATTTCTTAAAAAAACTTCATACTAAAGCTTATCTCATGCAGCAGTGTTTGCATTGCTGTATTCCGATCTGAAGGGTGAGAGAGATAGTGAAATTACTGGGTAATATGGCCTAACATCTTAAAGTCACACAGTTGGCAACGCGTTAGTGATATCCTTGTAATATTACGAGCGTCTATAGGTTGCAGTAAAGGCTATTATCACGCTGACTTTATTCATATTTGTTGACCTTTTCTAAGAAAAAAAATCAAGACTATTTGAAGTTGCAAAATTCAGTGTAATCTACATACAACTGGTCCTATTGGAAATCACTAAGATATATCCATCCGTGGACGATTTACGATCTACGTTATATGATGATAATGCTCGTCGGCGTCCAATTATAATAAGAAATTTGATGACAGACATAATATAATATATCTCTGTTATTGCAGATTTGACTATTACAATTTCAATCACCCGAGGCTTAGATTAGACTTTTCCATAGAAACACAAATTGGGGACCGTTTTAGCCCATATATGAGCGAGTGCTGTAATAAATTGAAACCAAAGTACATTTTTATTCCAAAAGTCGGTTTCACCCGCGATTTAATTTACAGGGAACTTGGTAATATCTCTAATTTATTTATTGATTTGCTTGAGAAAATTTAATGCAATTTTTTATATAGAATACAATGTTTTAATTTTTCGTTTAACTTCTGTTACTTTTGTTCTCATAAAGATTTCCTGTAATAGATTATCTTGAATATATTAATTTACAAACATCGGTACGTTTCAATTTAATTTTAATTACAGATATTTCTGATTACAGTGTGGTGCCGTCAGAGTAGAATAGTGCCTTCCCCTTATCCAGGTGTCGCAAGAGACGACTAAGGCTGTGGTGCCTAGATGGCATATATCCATCCAACACAATGCAGCTCAAGCGGACAGGTCGGTGATAGGCAACAGCATCCTTGCCACCATCCCTAACGAGACAGTTCAATATATGTATCTGTCTTTATAGCTTTCATAAATAGTCCATTTATATATCATCATCATAAACCATCTTTCAGCCGGGTTCTGATTTTCTATTCACGATCCACCATGGACCTGGATCCAATACGGAAGGGCTTTTTTTAATACCGAGCTCATGGTGCAGGTGTTCTTAAAAATTAATCGTCTAATGTTGGTTTCACCGGACTGGAACGCGAATAAATTAAAATAATTTATTAATTCACGCACAACATCTCATAAACTGTCCAAACCTCGAAATAAGTTGCTCAAAGCACTTGTTGAGACCTGACAGAAAAATCACTTAAATATTACCGCAAGATACATGGCGTTACAAATCTAGATAAGTGTGTTGTTACACACATTCATTTTGTTTATCCGTACTCACATTATAAACAACGGAAATGTGCCGTTTCTAAATAACTGTATTGCAGGGTTAATCCAATATACAGCGGTGTCGACCTTTGCCGAAGGCATGCTGCCTCAGCGTGTCAGGAAACATGCAGTCAGGTATAACCAACTTTAATAGAAAATAAACTTTAAAAAAGTAAAAACATTATGATTGGTCGACAAAAATGTTATACATAAAGCATTATCATATTATTTGGAAAAGTATTTATTATGTATAGAAACTGCTGAATTATATTTAAAATAATAAATTACATCTTAGCACAAACGGATCATTAGTTTGACATGTCTGCTATGGTCTCAGTAGCACAATTGTGATGCAGTCCCGAGATATGGGAAAGATGCGGGTTCAAGTGCTGCCTGAAACCTGATACAAGTTGTCTTTTTTTCTAGAAAATAAAGCATTTATAATTTCCCAATATGTAACGTAGATAGAAAAAATCTTCGATGATAGCAATATTTTTTTTTGTATAATGTGAAGAGTACCTGTTTATTATTGCAAGACGATTTCATCAGACATCATTATATCAGCTGTAAAATATCCACTACTGGACATAGGCTTCTCCAAGAAAACGGGAATTTGCCCGTAATTGCCGCGCTGGGCAAGCGTAGTGGCAATCGTAAAGTTTAGGATCGCAAAAGAATAATGCTGCCCATTCCCGTCTGTCTCTTATGACACCTGGTACAAGGGGAGGTACTATTTTACTCTGCCAGTGCCTCACGGCTGCTAGTGCATACATAAAATGAAATCATTAAGCTTATACGTAGTATTGAGAGGTTATATGTAAACGTAGGTATTGTTAAAATCACCGGTTATACGTCGCTGAATATTAGGTTAATCAGCTCAGAGCGACCGGACGCAGGCTTATGCAAGCAATGCGTGGTGCGTCACGCGCCGCGACTGGCTAGACATGTGCGGGATTGATCGTTTACATTATTCATGGCCATTCACTGAGGGATGTGAGAGGGCACAACACAAACGTTTATCAGCTACATAGCCGTGGAGTATAACAGAGTAGAATTGTATCTCTTCCGGCGCCAGGGGTCGTATGAAGCGACTGTATTTGAACTACAGGTGACTGGTAGCTGTACATACCCGTTGCCACGCTTGCCCAGCACTGCAAATAAAGGCAATATTTATCCTGATAATCTACATCATGATATCAACCATTGGATATCCACAGCTAGACATATCTAACAGTGGATCTCCAATGGCTGATATGATAATGTAGATTATCAGGTTCCTGTTTCAGCGTGGTCATGTCCCACAGGACTTTTAATCTGCCAACTCAATCGCCGCTAATTCATACTCAAACTATAAATATACTAATAATAATTTGTGAAGGCCTATATAAATCTAGTGTAGAAATCAATACAATGTTATTGCCTAGTACACATTTCATATCCATAACTATATACTCCGGCAAATGTCATTCTGTCATATAAATTATATAAAGTGATTTAAATGAAATTGGGATTCGTGATAAAAGGGTAAAATTTATGTTTGTATATATATTTTTTTGGTCAACCGTTATTACTAAGAGGTAAGAAAAATAGAAAATACCCGATCTTAGACCTACTGAATATACATATAAAATGTCTTAAAAATCTTTTTAGTCGGATTCGCAGGAGAAGTAACCAACACTGTGACACGAGATTTTATATATAAGAAACAGGCGACGTCCCTGTAATAAAAGTCAGCATATATAATATTTATCGTAATAGACCAACATAAAACTATATCAAGATTAAAAATTGTACCGCAGTTTCATTGCGTAAACAACCTTGAAAGAAGACTTGAGTTTGCACCCGCAGTTTGGACCAAGTAGTATTACAGTACCAATTCGTAATGAATTAATTGAATCTTCTCATATCCGCTAAATAACTGTTCTGAGTTTTCCTTCACTGGGCGGATGCATTTCATAATAATATAATTTGAAAGCAAAGGATTTAAATTGTTTTCGCGTCGTCCTTTTAGTTATTGTATCATGATGTTTTTACTGTTTACGAATTTACAATTTCAGGCAGAAAATACAATGCTGGACGTTGAATCTGAATGTGGTAAATATTAGTTTGAAATCATGTTGTTTTTCTTGTTTTTTACCTATGTTCTGTGATTTTGCAACCAATTAATGTTTTTTATACATACAAAAACCTTCAAAAATTTCAAATTTTAAATAATAACGATTAATTAGTTTGAATTGTAGTTTAAAACTTTTTTATTATAAACCACTGAGGATTGCCTCTTGTTTATCTATAATTAGCTATTTACGATAATCAGGTATTTTCCGTGAAAAAATATAATGTTAAATGGTGATCGAGATGTAGGATTTGTCATCTTTTAAAACGAGTTACATCTTCTTACAATCTTTTGGTGTTTACAGATTTTTTGGCCAGTTCATTTGTATATGTTTATTCAAACTTTCAATCTATACCTGCTATTCTTGTGAACTACCTCGGTCAACATTTCTAGATAGTCGTATATATATCCTTGTTTTTTCCAAACAAGTGTGCACTTGAATTATTTATAGTTCAATGTTTTGAAATCTCTGGAGGATTTTTATGTCAGGTATATAAAATCTTCCATAAAGGTAGACACATAGCATCGCATAAGTTCCAACCCCGCGTATGTTAAAGTCGGCAATTTAATCATTAAGCTTAATGATAATACGATATTACATTTCTAACGCTGCAGTACACGTTTTATACGTGTATTGTTTAAACGAAATCTATTTTGCACCAACTAAATACACAAGCACAAGTTTTAAAATGATTTTATGAAATGTGAGCATTGTTTTCCCAATTGTACAAAGTGTCAACATTTTGACTTACGCGATGTTAGAACTTAAACGACGATATTCAATTCCTGCACACAATGGCGGACAGTCTGATTTGGGGTCGTCCTCAAGCTACGCTCTGCAGCAGCAATTACTACTTCGGTACGCACTGTACGACGTCTCTGTGGATGCGTATTATCATTTCAAGTAAACGGCGTGAAAATGTTCCACAGTTGAACGATTGAATTGCTCTGATGGACGATTATACTGATAGTAAATTGGACGTAGTACGCGATACCTATTTCGAACTATACCATGATTTTCGAAATAAATTTGAATTATTTGGAAGCGTTCGTTGTTCAGGCGTCAGTCTATTTATGTTAAAATGCTAAACCAAATTAAACACAATCACTTGACAGCTGACATAATGGTTTTGCTAACATAAAGTTCTATACCTCTAAAATACACCCTTTTATGGTAACGATAAGGATGTCCATATTAGTTGTAGTTGTGCTAGTCTTGTCTTGGCTTCTAGGTCAATAGACCTCGAATAGACCTTCTTCAAATTTTATGACAGCTATTATCTTAGCGAATATGTTATACGGTATTTTTTTATATGGTTAACCCAGGTCAGTCTTTTATCCAAGATACTTCACGCTGTAATTGCTTAATAACGATTTATATAATTACAAAAAAACAGTAATTTTTCCGCAGTCTAAATGTTACTTGGATTGTTTTAGTTATGCTAGTCTCATATCTTAACATACAACTACTACTCCTGTAGTTTTAGATTTGCTGTAATCGAGTTCACATCGCTTGCAAGGCATGCATTGCCGTCAGTTGCCAGTATATGTTGTTGTTATAATACTTTCTGTTTCAGGCAAGTCTGCCCTATATATTGAGGAATTCTTGTGGATATGAGGCAGTGATATTAAAGCCAATAAATTTCTTTTAAGAAAATATTTGATTTGTTGCCTTCATCTGAGTTCTTACACCGTATTACCAGCAACCGCCTGTCATATCATCATCACCACCTGGATATATGGTCAATCACAGTACTTTTTCAGCGCTATATTCTCCCTCGAATCGCTGCTCTATGGAATAGACTCGCTGTGTCGGTATTCCCAGACCGTCACGACTTATCCCCAAGGTCCTTAAAGAGCAAAATCTATTCTATTAATTTTAAAGACTGACAACACGGCTGTGATTCCTTTGGTGTTACAGGTGTCCATGAGCGACGCTGATTATGTCTGCTGAAAGTCTATTCATGCCACTAAACAATACTTTTCCTTTAGTGATTGTTATATTTTGTAAATCACTCGGTGTACTTAGTCTACAATAGCAAGCTTTTGCCTGAAATCAAATGCGTGATCGGTTATAATCTTGTTTAGTTTTTAAAATGGTTTAAGTTGAAACAGATTTCTTTTAAAATTTTATATTTGGTTTAGGTTTTCTTTAGATTAGTTTTTAATTTTAAAGATTGTTGGGATAAAATAAATAGACCTGTATGAGCTGGGATCTGTTACTAGTTTATTTGGTTTCGAAATCAGAATTATTTGTGATATTTTCCTCAGCTTTGGGTTGACCTGTATTCTTAAAATGGCATGAAATAATATTGTTAAAATACTATTATACTATATTGCTTTAATACTACTAATACTATAATACTATATTGCTTTCCTAGTAGTTTATTGAGAATTTCACCCGTTATAAATGAGGAAACCAGTAGATAATTTAACCAGGAGACACGAGGTAGTTAGTAAGTGCGTGGCTCGTTACAGACAGCAGCATCGCCCATAGGGCATAACTCACAGAGCCACGTTGCCCGTCTAGAGACAGCGAGGTATGAAGCACTTGTTGGGAAGCGCCAGATAGTCTAGCTCCGCATACCCAGACTTAAGGTATATACAAAATCTGTACTACTTACGCGCGTATTTCTGACAAAACAAACACTTTTCATTAGTATACACGAACCCGCTGTCTTCTTTGTGGCCATTGCACGTAGAGTGCGTTCTATTAGTAAAACAAAGTTTATCACCAATCACCCAAAACGTTAATTAACAATGAAAACAGAAGTGCATTCATTTAACGTAAACAAACAGGCGGCGTCTGCCCACTTCCCTTCTTACCAATTACGTAAAGTTACGATCTTAAGGGTGAGTTTTCAATATCGGGGGCAATGCAAAGCAGGAAACGAAACATAACTACAACATATTTTGATAAAAGTATATCAATCTCTCGGAGAGATCACACTTACAGAAGTATCATAATTTTTTAAGCAGTACTTAAATATTAAATCTTTTCATATTTGAAAATGACCATTTAGAAGCAGTGGACGAAGAATAACTTGCCGAAGTTTATTATGATACATTCTATTCTAAGTTGACTTTTTCCAAGATTCTAATAGAGGGAGGTAATTAAATATGTATCATCATTTCAGCCATATTGGAAGTTCACTGCTGGTTATATGTCTCCCCAAAAAGGGGGAATTTTCCCATAATTGCCGCGTTGGGCAAGCGTGTTGGCAATAGCTTTGCATTTGAGCTGCAATGTTCCGGATGATGCGCCATCTGTCAGGTTTGGTACCTCAGTCACCTCTAATGATCTGTGTACCAGATGTCATTAGAGGTGGGAGACCTCTTATGTAGGGAGAGGTACTATTATACTCACGATATAGGTATTAACCGGGTATAATTTTACGATAAACCCGATTATAAGTCAGGGCGGTTGCCTAGTCTAATATACACTCATTTGCAAATAAACGGGCGGCTTTGATTTCAATTCTTCTTTAAAAAAATACGATACCAAAATGATTTCAATCATTTGTACATGTTACTGGCCGGTTTAAAAAATGCCGTGTTGTTTAAAACAGTACGTTCTCAATTCAAATCTTTGTTTGATGCCCGTTTTTACAGAAAACCACTTTTTATCCTACATTTTTGGTGCGAAGTTCCAAAAGATAACATCGGTTTCGGTTCATAACTTTTAGTATTTTTTTATGAATTTATTTCATATTCTTGATTGTCAAAGCTTTATTTATTGCTGTTTAGCTGACTCAATAATAATAGAGAAAGTGGTAAAAGCTACCAAAATTAATGCGCTGCTCGAAGAGGATTGCAGCCAATGCTTCGTGGCTCAGGGGCTAAGTGTGAGTCGCTTGACGGTTCAAAGGACCTGGCAGCGGTATCAAGACACCGGTTCCGTCAAGAGAAGGCCTGGTTCTGGAAGAAAACCATGTACCCAACCACACAAAAACTATTACCGCGGAGTGGGAACGCATTCCGCAAGCAAGAATCCGCGATATCCTCGCTAGCATACCCAAACGAATTCAAGCTATGATTTCAGCTAGAGGGGGTCACACTCGATACTAAACATTCATCTGCTTTTACTTTACTAAAGAAAAAACAATCAAAAATCTGTATTAACTTTTACTTTACGAGTATATACACTACTAGCGAGTATGCACTACTAGTGAACTTAAGAATTAAAACCCATAAATTTTATCAAAATTGTATGATAATACTGACGAAAACGATTATTTGCTTATTATTTCACAAAATTGTGAAAGTAAAATTACCTATAATTACTAAACAAACCAATAGTATATTATATAGTAATATTTGAAATGGTTCATTGCTTAGGTGCCCGTTTTTTTGCAAATGAGGTTATATATAATACTCTTGAATTATAAATTATGAACTTTTATATGTATTCGGTAGGTCTGAGAATATGTATCTATTCTTCAAACGCTTAAATAATAACGGTAGTCCAGTCCAAATTATATTTACTTTTTTTTAGACATAATTTAAGAATTTTTTTAGATGTTTCATTAAGAAATTGCTGCCCTACATTTTCATCTTCTACCTTAATTGCGATATTAGTTACTCAATTTTATATGCCACCACTACTTTTGCTAAGTCAGCTAGTTCCCTATAATAATTGGAAATAATTATGTGTACAATAATTTTGTGTAGTAATGTAATTAAATGTAATTTACAGACTTTTATTGAAAACTAGAATTTCTGTAAAAGTTTCGTTCTATATTTACATTAATCTAACAACAAACGCTTCACTTATCTTATTTATTTCACAAAATTGTTCTATAGTATGATTGTGTAAAACATAATCCAAATGACGGCATCTAGATTTGAATGTATGGCATTCAATTAAACACTTGCACTTATCTCACGACTAAAGAGCCCTTTAGAGTTGTTATGCAAATACATCGATTAAACTTTCCATTGTATTTGAAACAAACATCCTTGATCCTTTAATGTGGATGCTGGCTCAAATAAACAACTGCAGGAACATGAAAATTCATTTATTACAGAATATTTTTTTAATTGATAAATGTTTTTTTTTTATTGAGATTATAAATTTCCACAACATCGCTTACATTGACCTGACTCCATGGTAAGTCACTTAAAGTACTTATGTCACGGACGCTAGACAACAGATGAATCACAAATATACAACTTAAATACATATATTTAACACCCAGACACAGAACAAATACAAATATCATCTTATAAATATTTGGTCTAGATGGGAATCGAACCCACGGCCCTGGCGCACAAGATAGGATCACTACCATCTACGCCATCGGGCCCGTCAATGATCAACATGAATGAATGAATCAAAGACGGTTTAAACATGTAGAAAGGATAATTGAAAGTAGAATGGTAAACAAGAAAAGAGGTATTGAAGAAGGGCCAGGTCAGAAGTTGGTTGTTTGTTCTGTAGAGCTAATTCAATACGTGGTGGCTCATTAATTATATTAAATCACCATCATCATACCAGCCATTAAATGTCAATAGGACATAGGCCTCCCCAAGAAAGAAGGTATATTGCCCATAATTGAAGGTTGATTTTTATTTCGATTTTCATTCACTTTACGTATTACTAGCAAGGCACCGCGGTTTTAATTGCGTAGTTCTCGTTACCATCGGAATACAAATTAAAAATTTATATTATTGGACAAAAAAATTACTTTCTATTAATAGATTAACTTTTAAAATTGATTAAGCAGTTTCGAAGATTATTCGTTACAAACGAACTATAATATAACCTGTGCCTAGATATATTTTATTTTTGGTGTTTATAGTTGGATGGTATAACATAGACTTACTGAGGATGTAGACCTTTAGTGGTGAGAGTATTATTTAAGTTATTTGATTCGATTTTTGGTTATATTATTCCAAACAAACAAACAATCCAAAATTTGTTCTTTATAGAATTATTAGTAGATAATTATAAGTAGAGAGATCGTTTTCCATGCTACGCTAATACGAATAAATAATCCAACTGGATCCGGAAACCTCAGTATCCGCCCTCACTAACTTTCTCAACAAAATGAAACCTCCGTTTACAAACATTTAGGCCTGTTCTCAATCAATCTTGCCGTCTATTCGTCATGTCTGACGCATGTCATTCGTGGCTGACTGCATGCACGAAGGGCTGTCAATGATTGGAAAAGTAAGGACTATCTTACATTACCATTTATTAGTCTATTCATCCTACACACTGCGGCTCAAATGCACAGGGTGGGAATGGGCAACTTCATTCCGCCAAGGAAACTGCGTTCTGCGATTGTCAATACGCTTACCCAGCGCGGCAATTATGGGCAAAACTCTTGTGTAAAATGTAAACTTAGTTTTATCAATTACATACTTAGTAGATCAATGACTACGATTGACAAAACATTGTTACACAATCTTTCAACCCGAATGCACTGAAACGCATTGGTTTAAAAGTAGGGAAACGTAGATGTTTTTAATGATAAATTTCCTACTTTAAAAGGGAAATTTCAATAATTCTGGCGGCCGAGTCATCCTCATCCTCCACATAATACCATAATCGGCTAAAGAACAGAAGAATATTTCATCATATTCATTTTTTTTCTTTCTTATATTCATTAACACTATTTACGTTATTGACAAATATTGATAAATAAATAAAACATGTAGTATACACATATCCTAGGTTATATTATATTTTATTATGAATTTTAGTGTGTATGACAGTAATCTATGAGTGTACCTATAATAAATAAATAAAACACACTTATCTAGTGGTACAAATAGAAGTTGGACATTAGCGACAACCCTAACAGGAGTCCAATTGAAGATACTTAAATTCGAAGACTCCTCGGTGACTGGGAGATTTGATCTCTATGTAATCGGTTTAAATTACAACTTTGTTCTGAACCAGCCCCATTATCAAGGCTTCGAGTTGCAGATTGAAACAAAATGACTAAAAACGAAACATAAGATATTTTTCCCGAGGCACAGATGATTGTGCTCTTTGTTTGAGTGGCAAAGAACGTGGGTTTGATCCCAACGCCCAGGACAAATATATATGATGATATTTGTATCTGTGTCTGGGTGTTGATTATATGTATTTCTGTATTATATTAGCGATTCCTCTGTTGTCTGGGATCACAAGTGTTTAAAGCGTCTTAACACGGAATCAGGTTAATGTATGAGATGTTGTATAATTTAAAAATATATGTAAATATATGTTGAATATTATATATATGTTGTTTGTTTTGTGTCTGGGTATTATACATATACTCAAGTAATATATTTGTTATGCCTCTGTTGTCTGATGCCTGTAACATAAAGCACTTATGCTTTAAGCTACTTATCTCGGAGCCAGGTCACTGTATGAGATGTCTTGTAAATTTATTATTATTTTCTACTTTAATACCATATAGTTTGTTTCCAGATCTCCTAGTAAAATAATACTGACATAGCACTCATATTAGCAAACAGTGCACACGGCACCAATATCATTAGCATTTCAAATTGTAAATTAACAGTTTCAAATAAGTAGAGTTGTTTTATTTTGTAATTCATTAATTCTGAATTCGTCATATGAATACCACTGATAGACATACTCCTTCACAAGTTAAATGGAATTTTACTTATAATTACCTCACTGGGCAAACGTGTTGGCAATCGATGAGCGTAACTTTCGCAACGGGGATGCTCCTACCGATCCCGCCCAGTGAATTTCGGATACACTGTTTGGATGGATATACCACCATTTGTCAGTTCTGGTACCTTAGTCGCTTCTTACGATATCTGGTACAGATGAAGGTTTTTTTCTTTAACGTAATTAGCCTGAATAAAGACTGGCTAGTTGGTCAAGATGGTAGAGATCTTATCTTATGCGCCAGGGGTTGTGGGTTCGATCCCCAACCAGAACAAATATTTATACGATGATATTTGTGTTTGTCCTCAGTCTGGGTGTTGGATGTTTGTATTTAAGTATTATTATTGTGATCCCTCTGTTGTCTGATGTCCGTAACACAATTGATTTTAGCGACTTACCACGGAGTCAGGTCAACGTATGTGATGTTGTGTGAATAATATATTATATTATATATATTATATTATAATAGTATAAGATACTATGAGTTTAAAGTACCTTTCATCTATCGCAACAACCATTTCACGGACGAAGGCTAGAATTTTATCATATTCCCTAGTCATTCATCGCCACGCAGAGCTGTGGGCGCTCGAAGTAATGTAACGCAAATATTTCCACAATCGGCCAAGACTTGCACTCCTCCTGAAACAAAGAAAACATGTCGCCATGTTTTCACAGGACTAAAACTTCAAATAAGTCTCATTCCTTATTCGGGTGTTCATATTTACATCTTTATCGAATCGATAAACTTTTTCCTTCTCTTGTTAGTAAATTGTATGGTGAGATGATAAAAGTGAACTTTAAATGTCGTTTCCTTATATTTTCAGGTGAGATAAATGTGTAATTAGCATTAAATAACTAAAGTATTTCATGTAATATATATAAAAAGAGAAGACTGGCTGCCTAGCATATCAACGCAGGCTTAAATAAACTATAAGGGTTAGAATCTTAAAATTCAATAAAAAACTTTTATACAGAATTTAATTCGGATGACTTAAAAAACAGCAACGGTTGTTGTGCAAAAAATTGTCGACTTTGACCTTGTGTAGATATGTCAGTCAGAGAGTTAGTGTGTTAGTCTGTAACTTCTTCTTTTATATATGGACTAATAAATAAAATTGCTTAACGAAGACATAAACAAAAGCTTACGTGTCATAGTATGCTTCCTCAGTAGTTATGCATTAGATGACCTAGCTCCTAAGAAAAAGTGAGGTGAAAATATCGATAGTACGAGGTGATTTGAAAATCGATAATTTACTCATGTTTTAATTTTATATTAAATATGTTCACTAGCAAGTATACAGTTCGTATGTTATTAAGCTTCAATGCAGCCTTTAGAGGCTCGTAATATTCCCAACTTATGACTTAAAGATGTAGTGTCACATTGCCGAGTTTTAGTTTCACTCTTACATCTTTTAAACCGGAACACAGTATTGCGAACACTGCTATTTTTAGATGAAATAGATGAGAGTGAGGTACTAAATAAACGACCTTTATATAAGGTCTACTTTTTCCTATCTTCCTAAATAGGCCGGGTAATCGGATTAATCTAATAGATATGGTGATTCCAAAAACGCTATCTCAATTCAAGATAAGCACATCGATGTCGATATAGAAAGATTGGTCCATCCCTTTGCCGATATAAGATAGCGGAGATAAATCTCGTACAGAATCTTACTAACTAGCATAACGTTGCCGCATCTAATTTATTGTTAGCGTAATGTCTTCTCCGCCCGATGCTGGGACAATGTTATTATTCTCATTAAATTTCCTGCAAAATATTATTATTTCGATAAATGTAAGCCATGAGGTACCGGCAGAGTAGAATAATACCTCCCACTGCACCAGCTCTCACTCCCACTGCGACTATAGTAGCAGAACCGACAGATGCCGGTATATTCATCCAGAACAGTGCAGCCCAAATGCACAGGGCAAGGATGGGCAGCAGTATCCCCGTCGTGAAAGCTGCGCTCTGCAATGCCAACAAGCTTGCACAGCGTGGCAATAGTTAGCATAAAACCTCCTAGAGTGGCCTATGTCAAGCAGCAAACTTTCAATGGCTAGTATGATGATGATGACAAATCTAAAATTATTACTCTTTACTTTAATAGAATTTGTCATTTCTAATAAAATAATCGGGTAACAAATCCGTGAGGTACCAGTAGAGTAGAATAGTACCTCCCCTGTACCAGGTGTCGTAAGAAGCGACTAAGGTACCGGAACCTACAGATGGCTGTATATCCATCCGAAGCTATGTAGCTGATATGCATAGAGCGGGGATGAGCAGCAGCATCCCTGTCGTGCAATATGCTCGCTGCGGTTTCCAACACGCTCGCCTATTGCGGCAATTATGGGCAGAATTCTCCCCATCTTGGTGAAGCTAATATCTAGCAGTGGACTTCCAATGTCTGATATGGTAATGATGCATAGAAAATTGCTGAATTAGATTTTAGATCTTCGACGACGAAGAAACGAGTCAATCAAGTCTCCGAGAGTAAGTAATTTTTTTCTAGTAAATATTATTTTAAATATTATTCAGCTTGTTCTATGCGTTCAACCTCTAAAGTTATTAAGTAACTGTTTCTTCTCTGTCCGATGCTTCAAATTTGAAAAAGTTTGACATTTGACCGGTTTGTATTAACGTATAACATTTAAGAAATGGCCATGATTTCTAAGCAGAAAAAGAACACGGAAATATTCGACGTGTTTGATAAGTTAGTTGTAACATTGAACAATGTTCAATCCTTGTCCAGAAAATAAAAAATTGTAATAGATATTTGTGCTTGTTTTATGCCTGGTGTTAAATTACTGTTTAAGTACCGGTTTCCTGGACTACTTCTGACGTATTCTCTATGATTCCGTCGTACGTGTGTCCATTATAAACCTTTGTCGGTGTACCGTCAATAGCTCAAAGCGCAAGCAAACAAAAGACTATCAGCAATCATCGGATACAGGTAACGAGTGCCCACGGGAAGTGGTGATGTATGCTGTCGGTGTTTTATCGGAGGCTCGAGTTATAGGGATTACATACATACTTGACATTTAGGAATACTCTTAGAACGCCGATAATTTTTTAAAACTTAAAATCTGTGATCTGACCTGCTCTATGGAGCTGACGGTAATAATCTTATCTTATGTGTCAAGGGACGTGGGTTCGAACCCCACGCAGAACAAATATTTATATGATGAATATGTATTTTATTTGTGTTTTTTTTATATATATTGTTGAGCTAAATTTTTTGTCACACTACATCTCATACGTTGTTTAGAACACTTTTATAATGACAATCAGATAGCAGAGGAATTACAAATATTGTTGATATATGTTTAAAAATATATATTTCAGACTTAGGTACAGAATAAACAAAAATGGCGACACTAACGTCTTGCCAAAGTCATACATGGAAATAGTATATAACCATATTCTTTTAGCCGTGAGGTGCCGACAGAGTAGAAAAGTATCTCTTCCTCTACCAGGTGTCCTAAGAGGCGAACGAGGTATCAGAACCGACAGATGGCGTTTTGTCCATCCTAAACAGTGTACCTCAAATGCACAAGGCGGGGATGGGTCTACAAAAAATATCTGCTTTATGTTCGAGTAGCGTCTGTGCGTAGCACAACTTCATCCTTAGTTAGAATAAATTACTGATTTATACCAAAACACTATTTTTTCTCTTTTTTTATGATTAAATTAACAAGTATCGGCTGAGAGGTACCGGCAGAGTAAAATAGTACCTCACTCTGCTAAAATACCAGAACCAGAAATACCAGAAGAATAGTGTAGCTCAGATGCAGAGGGTGGAGATGGGCAGCAGCATCGCGAAAGCTGCGTTCTGCGATTGCCACCACGCTTGCCTAGCGCGGCAATTATAGGCAAAACTCCTAATTGGGGAGGCCTAAATTCTTGGACTTACATTAGCTGATACCATGATAATGATATTATTTTGCGATACATATGATAATAATATTTTGTTTAATTAGAATACGCATGATTTTGTTTTCAATACATTATAATAAAACACGCTAAGTGTGATTATATATTTAGTGAGACACTTTATATATTTAGTGTTATTAAACGAGCCTTGCCGTTTATTTGAACAAGGCTTGACGCTCTATCTGTCCCTTCGTTTATCATTGATCCTCTTTTTTCCGTTGAGACGAATATCTTCCTATCCTATCTCAAGTACAAATGCTTAATTTGGAAGATAAATAGACTACAGGTGGTGAAGAAATAAGAGTTGAGAGTGTGTGTTTAGTGTTAAATATAACTTACGAATAATTGGCATATAGAAAAACAGTTGTTTTATAGCTGTCATATCGACGGTCAGACATTCAATTGGCGTAAGGGACGAATGAGCAAAAATGTTTGTATTTATAATTCTGTCTTTTGTTAATAAATTAATTTCAATATCTTTTGGTTAATATATTTATATTAACATATTATTAACTTAGATATTTCAATTGCATTTCAAATAATAAAGTTATAACAAAGTAATTGTTTTTATTTTATTTTTTGTTCCTCCTGTATACCTGCACATTGTCACTTGCGATAATTGAATTTATGACCGTTGATCTGGCTGTCAATGTTGTTTTTTTATTACATTAGGTTGGCAAACAAGCATACAGTTCGCGTGATAGTAAGCGTCACTGCCCATAGACGCTCTAATCTCAAAATAAGGCTATCTTTGTGATATCATCAAAGGATATCCTTGTTAGTGATATCACTTGCGCGTTGCTAACTTTGTGACTTGAAGGTATTATGTCGCAAATATGGGTATGACAGTAGAAGGACATAACTTCAATAAATGCTATTGTAATGAGAACACTTCGTAGATATGTTGTGAGATTAAGAGATAAATAAAATAATAATGTGATGAGAGATCTATTTATACTATGTAAAACATAATGTTGCCACAATAATAGAAAAAGGAATGTTGAGATGGTTTAATTTATAGAAAAGATGGATGAAAGTAGAATGGCTGTGCAAATATATAAAGCGGCAGTGAATGGAAAAGTCTTAGTCTTAAAAAGTGTACAAATTTTTAATATTCTACACATTTAAGTTATTTGGAAAAGAAATAGGCAATGGTTTACATTATTATTTGATAAAATTTAAGTTACCAATACGTTTTTTTGATTGGGTCAGTGCTTTAGAGTTTTTAAGCTTGAGAGACAACACTATTGATACATATCAATAACTCATATATTTTGAATAATTCTTTTAATAGTTTTCCCCAATGATTTATTTCATCAAAAAAGAGATTCTCAGTTACATCAGACATCGCTAGTCTTAATAAAAATAAATAATTATTTATTCGCAAATCATTGGCGCATAAAATTCTTAAGTTCTTGTTGAGTGCACATGTTTAGCAAAGACAATATATAAAAGGGGAGGCTAACTGACTGACTGACTTAAATATTCTTTAAGACAATAAAATATAAGGTATCAAGAAATTTATATAGTATTTTGAAAAATAAATGAATATAAAAAAAATATTTTATTGGGTATTTTATTATGTTTTATGTGTATTGTAATTAATACAAATAGTCAAGTAGCTTTTTCCATATTCAGCAGATTTCGAAATATCTGTAAAAAAAAGCTCTAGCTTTTAAAACATAAACACAATTGTTATATAACCAGCTTTCAAAGTGCGAATTTACCTGCGTGTACGTCACTATATCGTACCTATCACTTGAGAACTCGTGTTACTTTCCCAAAAAGTTTATAATGTCGTTCAAATTACCACTAAAAAAAGATCTTATACTACTTTTTTTTTAAGTTATAAAAAATATCCGCTGAATACAGGCTGGTGCTGAAAAACTCTAATCTTACTTTGGTATTTAAATTGTATAAAATAATCAAATTCAGGATTACTAAAACCTACTTACACACACACATGCCAATCTCACAAAATCTCATACATTGACCTGATTTGCAGTAAGTCCTTAAAGCACTTGTGTTTCGGACATCATATAACAGAGGTATCATAAATGAAATACTTAAATACCTGTATTTAACACCCAGACTCAGAAAAAACACACGTCTGATCACGTCACGTCATGATCTGTACACGTACCCAATGGCACAGATGCTAGTGTTCCTATGTTAAGCGCCAAGGGTAGTGTGGATTCGATCCTCACACAGGACAAATATATATATATGATGATTATAAGAAACGAATTGCACAATATATGCACATACGTTACTTATAAATAACCACAATAAAACTCGAACACCATTCACCGTACGGTATTTTAATATGTCGGCATCCTCTTCCATTTCCTTTGATGTCAATTTCCTGTGTACAATCACAACGATGCTAACTTTAAAATAATTCTGAATTATATTTATTATAAAATAAAATAACACAAAGACATAAAGAGGTTATTCTAATTCGGCATTCTCTTGTTTTTATTTGCTTTGATAAAGCTCTTATTTCATACTGAAAATATTGATGTACGATGATCGCTCATATAGGTGAGTTAAGATAATTAGCTTAAAGCGCTTCTATGACAGCTAATACCCCTGATTTTAATGATTTTCACTCATAATACATCTCGTTTATAACAAATACAACAAAATTAGTCCTGTCGTGCTTATATGACAATCTACCGAGACATTAATGAGTTCAATGCGTTCGAATAAACTGACAAACTGAGAGCAGACTTTTCTATATTATATTTTAAGTAGCGGACCCGACAGCCGTTGTACTACATGATATTTTAAGCGATGAGATTATTAAACAAAGTTTAAAATATAAGACAAGAAATATAGATAAGATTTTTGCCTGCAGCGCCAACTACCGAGCTGATTTGTGAATCCAAACGATCCAGGACACCACCAAAGATATACAATTAAAAGTATTTAAATCTCTCCAACCATTTATGAGTTCAGGCCGTGTGGAAGCGGCAATGTTGAATAGTGCCTCTCCCTGTAACAGGTGTGGTAAGAGGCGGCTAAGGTACCAGAATCGATAGGTGGTGGTATATCTATCCGAAATAATGCAGCCCAAATACACAGGGCGGGGATAAGCAGCAGTATACCCATCTTGGTTTTCTGCGGCCTATATGATAATGTTTATATCCACTACATCATTGTCAAACACCATACGAATGGTAAAAATCAGATATCCTTACTGTTCTGAAGTGTTTATTTCAAGATTGTAAGGTTAACTTTTAAGCTAAGAGGTACTGGCAGAGTAGAACAGTACTTGCCATTGCCCCAGGTGTCGTGAGAGGCGATTAAGGTACCAGAACCGACAGATGGCCTTATATCCATCCACAACAGTGTAGCTCAAATGCACAGGGTGGGGATGGCATGATAGGCAGCAGCGTCTCCTTTAGGTTAGCTGCGCTTACCCAGCGTGGCAATTATGGGCAAATTTTCTTATTTCTCGGGAAGGCTTATGTCCAGCACTGGATTTTCAATGGCGGATATGATGTTAAAAATAAATTTTAACCAATTACAATCTAAGTTTTAAAACATTATATAATTTAATAACCTGGTAACGGCGAATTGCATCTTAACTTTAAGTGTTGGAATGTCTAATTAAATAGCAACTCGACGCCCTACACGTTTCAGGCTAGCATTTACTGTGTTTTACATTGTTTGTGCCACGTTTTCTATTTTATACACTGTTGGTAGTATCGTCTACTGATAGGCCTCGAAAGACAGAGAAGAACATATTACACTTTTGCCTACATTTTCGTTAGAGAAGATAAAAAATAGTCTTATATTTTACATAGAATTAGTACACTTCAAAAATTATCTCGATAAATGTGTAACAAAAGAGCGTTGTCTACAACTAATGAAGATGTATATTGTCAACCACTTATTTGCTTTGTTTTGATAAAACTCTTCTTTAATATTGTCAATATGGATAATAGATGATCGCTCATCTATATGTATATATGTAAATGAGTTAAGACTTAAGCTTAAAGCGCTTATGTGATAGCAAATACCCAGACACAGAACAAACACAAATATTCATAATAGAAATGTTTGTCACAGGTCTTAATTATTTTTACTTATCACACCTCTTGTTTATAACAAATACAACAAAATTAGTCCTGTCGTTCTGATATGACAATCTACCGAGACATTTCTGCATTCACTGCGTTCGAATAAACAGATAAATGTCTAACAAAATAGCGTTACTTACAACTAATAAAAGAGGTTTCTTTTTCGGACGAACCTATTGCTAGACTACTCAGACGTCAATTCCAGTGCCACCGAAAAAAACAGAGCGGGGCCTCTCATAGATGAGAGGTCCGATGCCCGTAATTATCCTGCGTACCCCGCGGCCGCGACCGCAAGGCTCGCGGGATCTGAGCGGTATCGACGGCGATCGCCCGAGGGCGCCTTTAGAGGCTCGACCTAGGCTCGGCTGGCCATCTTTGGAGGTGAATTTAGTTTTTTAATCCAGCAAAAAAGGACGGACGGAGTGAGCCAGGCAGCTATATGGCTGCCGGTTATCGCTTGTTGCAGCAGGGACTGCACGCGAATGCGATGTACTGCTCTAAAAGTAAATGTATATAGAAAAATTACTGGTGAAATTACTGGGTAATGTGACATAATATCTGCAAGACACAAGGTAACGCGCTTGTGATATCCTGATGTCAGGTAGTTTCAATAACAAACAAGAAAATTGGTGTCATCTTCATTTGCAGCGGTAGTATACATCTGCAAAAATGTTAAAATACCTGCATTTTAATCATGCCACTAATTTTTTAGGGCTATCAAAGAATGGATAATACTGGCAATATCCGATTAGACAACCGATCCCACAATTGACACGTGGATACGGACGAAATTGCTTATTTTATAGTATTTTTTGCAACACCTTACCTGGGTGATCAATCAAGTCGACAAAAGCTGCCCTTTTCATGATATTGACTGGACATTTACTCAAATAATATCTTACTATTAGAAAAATGTGTTAGTATATTTTTATTTTGTTTAAAAATTTAAGGATGATTTTAGTGTTTTTTAGTAAATTATAATGTAAATTTCCTTATGTTGACATTATAATACTTAAAACAAACTTTTTTTTTTATATTTTAATACAAAGTTATTTTAATATTGTACTTATATTAATGAACATTATTGAAGTATTGAGAACAATTGATACGCTGGGCAGGAGTCCTGGCATTCGTAGAGCTTAACTTCGTGGGGGGAATAATGCTACCCATCCCCGCCCTGTTGATATAATCGACGTATCATTCCTTCCCGTTATCCGAAATAACTCAGTCGCCTTTTAATAATAATAATAATAAATACACGTGACGTTGACCTGAACCCTAAATAAGCTGCCTAAAGCTCTTGTGTTGCAGATATTAGTCAACAGAGGAATTACAAATATAATTCTTAGATACACATAAATGACATCCAGGCACAGAGACAATATTAAGATTCATCATATAATTATTTGTACTGGGTGGGGCCGAACCCTCGAACTTTGGTACATAAGATAGGACTACCATCTGCGCAAACGGGCGCGTACTCAGTACAAACATTAATGTTTTTTTTTGTTATATGTCCCCCCACCCCTCCAAGGATGAGGTTAACGAGTTAAGTCCAACAGCTGATATGATGATAATGATTGAGAAAAATGTTAATTCTATTTTTTCTATAAGTGAATTATAATTATTTTTTCTTATACCGGATTCTCTAGGTGGGCACCTCTCTGAGTTTTGTAATCGAATAATTTAACAGGCCCGATGGCGCAGTTGGTGAGCGCAGTTTAATGATCCTGTGCGCCACAGGTCGTTGGTTTCGATTCCCACCCTGAGCAAATATTTACATGATGATATTTATGTTTTTTCTGTGTCTGGCTGTTAATTATATGTACTATAAGTAGTATATTTGTGAACCTCTGTTGTTTGATGACCGTAACACAAGTGCTATAAGCGACTTATCACAGAATCAGGTATCAGGTTCATGTATGCGATGTTGTAAAATTTTATTATTAATAATTCATAAATTCTTACTTTAATCTGGAAACGCCCTAGTAAGGAATAGAACATCAAATGTAGGACGAGACATGAGAAGCAAATATTTAGATTCCGTTATTAAGAAACTTTCAAATAAAGTGACACGCCATTAAGTGCTTAATGAAGCAATGAGACGTAATACTTTTGCGAAAGAGCATTTGTATGTACATCCGTACATATAAATAACAATAAAGTGTCTATTTGTTATTCATAATTTTATCAGTCTTTCTTAAAATAAAATGATCATATGTATGTACTAAATAAAAAAATCTATTTTAAATATTTTCGTCGGTCTGACTGTTTGTTTTGGCTGACATAATAAATGGAAGATACCACCCATTCATGCTTAATTCACATTTACTAGCTTTTAAATCCGACAGACAGTTGTCTATAAAAAACTTTAATAACCAAGACTAAGCCACACATCCCTGTCTGAAACCTCTATGAATGTCAAGCAATTCAGTGTGGGCACCTTTTATTCTAACTCAAGCAGCACAATCCTTGTAAAGAAATTGGAATGCCCGAATCAGTCGGTCATTCCCCCCATATACACAAAATCTTTCACAACTCCTTTCGCACAGCTCTATCATAAGCCTTTTCCAAGTCAATAAAAGCGCAATAGACCTATTGACCTTTTGCAAGGTACTTTTGCCTATACAGCGTAGGTAAAAGACTTGATCCATGCACTCCATTCCCTTTCTAAAACCACCTTGTACATCCTAGATCTTTCCTTCAGTGTCATTCATAAATCTTTTTACTAATACCGCGATAATTTTTAGTCTTGCTGCGACCCTTTTCCTTCGTACAGTGGCACAATTACCGCTTTACTCCAATTATTTAGTACTTTTCTGTGCTCCAGCACAGGTTAAAAAAGTAATACAGCTCACTGACCTCTATTCCCTATCCAGCCTTCAGCATATCAATAATTACTCTATCATACCCTGCAGCCTTTCCAGATTTCATATTTTTTAGTGCACTCAAAATCTCATTCATACTTATCTCAATTCCGCTGCCATCATTTATCTGTTCTCTCCTCTGTATTTCTTTTTCATTCTCTACATCATTTTTTTCAAACAGGCTTTCAAATATTCTTTCCATCGATTATGTGTTAACTCTTGATCTTTACAATCTCACCCATATGGTATTTAATAACATCTAAAAAATCTATTAATAATAAAATTTGGAAGATGATGATTTTGGCCTTGCTTCACCTATCGCCTCAGAACAGCTTTATATTGTTCTTAAAGTTATTAGAAGTTTTCAAACGGTTTTTTCTCACTTTATATCTCTCTTTTTTGTCTCTTATTATCACCCGGTTAGCCTTCACTCATAACCAGTTTCAGCCAGGCCTTCTTCTTCTCACACACTGCCATTCGTACATCTTTATTACACCACGTATTCCTCACTTGTCGATCATCGTTTCTCTTAGAAACACCACACACAATTACTGCAGAAGTTCTGCCGTTCTGTAGCCTGGCTTATGCCCTCCTCCCCCCCCCCCCCATTTTACTAACAATAGACACTCCCCAGCAACGGACACTCACGCCTTCGCGTGATACCTATTAGATGCGCTCCGATCTGTGAGGCACAAGGATCACGAACAATCATTATTGTTCGATCGGTCATAAGGTCTTTCATGAAAAGGCTCATCTATCCATTGGCGCTGAAATTAACGTCTGAAAAAGTAGCATGGAATTTGTCCGAAAAAAAATTAGTAAACAATATTTTGTGTTTCCAATATGTTTTGGTTACATTCGATAATCGCTTGAATATTTAAGAGTGAAGCTACTCATTATTTTCATTTAATTTAAAACAGGCAGATTTACGTTTCCCTAATACCAATGGGAGTTTAAAATATAAATTATCTTTAGAATAAATAGGGTTAGCCTTGATCAATTAAATTAAATACATTGTCACTTTTAATATTCAAAGGGACGGATGGTAATTTCGGATACGTCAATCAATTATATTCTTAATTATGTAGTGTCTTGGGGATAGAAAAGAAGACCTAAATAATCGTAAAATTTTGGTTATATTTATTTTTTTTACCTTAATATAAGATAATATAGATTTAGGATCGTCCTGTCATGCCTATGTCCCAATGGGGTAAGTAGATAATATTTTTTTCCTTTTGATTTTATCTAAAAAAGTATTCCCATGCTTACTCTAAATAAATTATGTTCTTTACTTTCGAGTGGTGGCTGTGAATAGCACAACTTCACCCTCAGTTGGAATAAATTACTGATTTATACAAAACAGTATTTTTTCCCTTTTTTAAATGACTTAGTTGAGAAGTACTGGCCGCGAAGTACCGGCAGAGTAATAGTACCTCCCTCTGAACCATATATCGTAAGAGGCGACAAAAATACCAGAATCCACAGATGGTGGTATATCCATCTGAAATAGTGTAGCTCAAATACAGAGGGTAGAGATGGGCAGCAGCATCCCCTCGCGAAAGCTGCGCTCTGCGATTGCCAACACGCTTGTCCAGCGCGACAGTTGTACGCAAAATTTCCGCTTTCTTGGGGAGGCCTACGCTCAGCAGTGGACTTCCGATGGCTGTAATAATGAAGTCGACAAACAAGCGTATGGTCCGCGTGATAATAAGCGTCACTGCAGTCAAGCAGCACTGCATAGCATGAAGATTACATGATGTAGACCAAAGACAAAGATCGTCTGAAACCTCACCACCTATTACTCGCCAAATAACAGTATTCGCATTACTATGTTGCTGTTTGAAGGTTGATTATCTAATCTGTTGTCCATTACACAAAAGCTTTGAGTGACTTATTTTGGAGTCATATCAATATATGAGATGCCATGTGAATTTATTTATGACGGAAACAGGTCTACACAGAAGAAATACACCAGAACTTATGCATGAATACTTCTCGATAGTCAGATAGAGACATCCTTTTAAAGTACGAACCCTCAGAAGTCTCGAGTTAAAATTTTTTATTTCATTTTGCTGAATTCACCAAAAAAATATACGACCTTTCTAACCCTTATTAATTTAAATCTGTATTAAGCTACCACCGAGCGTAGCTATTATATATATACATATATATATATATATATTTAGGGAGGCTTATGTCCAGCAGTGGACGCAGCTATGATGATGATGACCTTAAAATATGTATTACCGAATAAAACGCATCACTACTTAGTTAGAACTTAGCATTTACACTAACAGCAATACTAGCAGCGCCCCACGGTTTCACTGTTATACTATAACTTTCACTAACTTTGCTACCCCCCTATTAGCCCTTTTAAGCGATTTTCGAAAAAAAATATTTGACTCCTGTTCCATAACTTTCAATAAAGAACTTAATACTGAATTTAATCTAAATAATTTCTAAAACTGCAAACATTCATACAAACTTTCTACCACCGCTTTACCCTATTAGGAGGAGAATTTTCAAAAGTTCTGAGTGCTTCCTTACTTTATCAATGAAACCCTATGCAAAATTCAAACCCTGTTTAGACCCTGGGTTAAAATGTCAGTCAGTCAGTCAGCTTTTCTTTTTTCTTTTTTTTTATAAATAGATACTAACTATACTATCTGTCGAAATTGTTATCCAGGAAGCTTCAAGTTCAAACTAGAGGCAATAAGATGTTAACTATTATTCAGATTATTGTATTGTTATTTGTTTTTACGATTTGGATTCTTAATTGACTAACTTCAAACGTACTCGTATATTAAGATATTGAGTTCTGATTATTTTAAGGAGTATTTTCAAAATAAAAAGACGTTCTCTATTCCAAAGTATCTTCATTAAAATGATTCAGTACGTAAAGTTAACTGTAAAGCGTGTAACTATTTGTTTTAACTTATTAATATATACTACGCTAAAATTCGTTTTTTGTTTGCATTGTCAATGTTTATATTGTTACCTAACTAGTGATCCGCCGGTTTCGAACGGATCTAATGAGGATAAATGGTTATTCTTAAGAGATAGGTATTTGCCACTGTGAATACTGTTGTAGGTCTTTTTAACGTGCATTGTAATGTAAACTCAAAGGTATGTGTTAATTTACGACATCACATTAGGCAACTCTATAATTATCAGTGTTTTCCTCTATATTATGCATGTTTCTCTTTGAATCACTATCTATTAAAAAAACGCATCAAGATCCGTTTCGTAGTTTTAAAGATCTAAGTATACATAGACAGCGAAAAGTGACTTTGTTAAATACTATGCAGTGAGGGACTGTTTTTTATTGACGTCACGTGGATAGCTAGTTTATTTTATTAAAATGTACAAAATTTGTTATTAATGATATATAGAGAAATGTGGTACGATGTTTTGGTATCTAGCAATTTTTGAGGTATATTAAAAAAATGAAAATAAAAAGAAAACTTGTAATAACTAAGTCTTTAATTACATAATAATGCCATTTATTTAGTATTGCAACAACTTTACATACTATTATTTTCAACATAGATTTTCAACATTTTACATTAAGTATATTGAAATTTTAATTACATATATTAAGACAGATTTAGGTGATTTAAACAGCGAAATTATTTGACTATTTATTATAATACCCAGCCTTATAATTATGTCAAATAATTTCACTCCATCGAGAAGAAATTTATATTATTGTTAATCATTATAAAGTATTTTTAAAAATTTCGTGAAAATAATGATTAATTGAGCCCAGTGAAATGGAATAAGCAGAAGTAAATAAATGATTACAACTAAGCGCATTTTGCTTGAATAGATTTTTAAAAAAAAAAACAATAATTTTCTTCGTTAAAATATTTTCCTATGATTAATTAGTATTAATAATACACATAAGGAAATATATGGTAAGTTTGATTAAAATTCATATAATTATTTTACACATATATCAATGCACCAAAATCTTAGCCTCTTCAGGAAATCGTTAGCCATTTATAGTAGGAATACTAGAAGTTGATCCACGAAGCGCCCGAAAACTTTGGTAAACAGTAACATATTTTTGTTACAGTCAAGGCTACGACGATCGTAAAGTTTGATTTAGAACGCTTTGTGGATAACGCAGTTGCCGGAGAATAAAAAGAGTATCGCGATGTAGAACTATCAGTTGTGGTAGCCATACATGATTTCACATTCATCGATTATAAAGAAGTTAGCACGGAAGGACACAAGGACAATACCACGAATCGACGATAATCCATTAGTTGAAATCGCAAATTACGATTCGCAGTCGTGACAAGCCGCCGTGGAGCGTTTCCTTCTCTCTTCTACCTCCTCCACCTCATTTTTCTCCAGCTCTTCGCTGTCACGACCCAGTCTGATGAAATGGTCTCGGGCTCTGTTTTTCCTCTGAGGTACTCCGCTCACAACCAGATCAGAAGATTGCTCGTATCCATTTTTCTCATCGTCAGCTGATCTACCGAATCTGATGAAGCTGGGGTCTCTTCCAAAACGAATGAAGCTAGCGGACCTTTTAGGGGGGCTGTCGTAGTCTTCTTCGTAGTTTCTGAGGAGGGTGTAGAGATCGTCGGCAGTAAGGGTTAGAGGCTGTGATCTTCCGAAACGGAGGAAGCTATTGCCCCTCCTAGAAGGTCGTTGAAGTTCACGGATGTCAGCCGCTGATGGCTCCGGGGGGTAAGATCGGCCGAATCTGGGGATTAATATAATTGTAGTAATGTCAATCATTATATGAATAAAAATCAAGATCACTTCATTTTGATGTTCGGGAAATAAGAAAATATAATTAACCTTTATAGTGAATGTAATTTTTTAGTCTATCAGCTCTCTGCGGTTTCACCAGCATATTCTAATTTCGTGATGAATAACAAAAGTTCTTATATAATCAGCTAGCTACCAGCCAAAGTCCTAATAAAATTGGTTCAACCAATAATTATAAACAATATTTTTATATACATTATATAGTTTCTTATATATTTAGTGAAGAGCTATTTATTCAGAACTGCAAAGAGACATTTTATTTTATTTATATGTATAGAATTATCTAAATTCTGAATTTTAATTATAAATGTTCAGTACAGATTGAAGACCCCGCGCTAATTAACAGATCAGGTCATAAAATATTTTCAATGGTCATAAAACTCACCTGATCATAGTTCGGTCAATAGCACTTCTGCGCCTGGCTTCCAGATCCGGAGATCTTCGAACTGGAGTGGCAGACGTCCCCACCACCAGCCACAGGGCGAACAGCGCCATAACACGTTGGGAGAAACTTCTCATCGTTGCCACCTATCAAAGATTATTTATATTATTTATTATACTTTTTATTTCAAGCACTTAAATTGTTATGGTTGACGGTCCCGTTTTATACGGCGGCGCATTTTAGATGAGGTATACCTCTTACAGAAGTCGTTTGCGATGGTACCTTACTCTCACCTATTTCTACCGTCAAATAGCAGGGTTCACATTGCTGTGTCTCAGTTGGAAATGTGAGAGAAGCAGTGAAACTACCAAGTAAATTGGTTGGCGACACGCTAGTGATATCATTATGTTGACACGAGCGTCTAAAGGCTGCGCTTACGTTTACCATCAAGAGGACCGTATGCTTGGATTTTATAATATAAAACCAGGAGAAAGTGTTCCTATGATCCTATGATCGTGAAGCATATATCGCCATCCGTCAGTTCCGATAGCTTGATTAAGATACAAGGTAACATTCTGTTAAGTTCGTAACCCGCAGCAAATGAAAACAAAATACATTTTTTGGCGTCGAATAAGGTCACTTGTAACCTTGTGATTATAGGATACATTTTGTAAATATATTGCAAATCATATGAATAGTAACTTAAAACTAAATCAATAATTAAAATATTATTTTCAAAAGGTTTCGGACCAAATCGCGTATTAGGTAGTGTTCTTTTCTTATGCACTAATGGTCGTGGATTCGATCCCCGAACTGGACAATCCTTTATATAAAGAATATTTGTGTTTTTTTTTGTGTATGGTGTGAAATATGTAAGTATTATATTTGTGATTCCCAATGTATAAAATTTTGGGTAGTCACTATTTTTGACATAATATTTACAATTTCTATAAATACCCAATTTAGTTCTTAATTGCTAAATGATAACCAATATGAAAACCATACTTTATAGAACGTCTCAGTTCTTATGTTTTTGTTAAAGATTCTAGTCTGAAATACCACCTATCGCTAAAGTCTAGGTATCACGATTCTATAAAAAAAAACTCTTTGATGTGTGCCTACTCACGAAATTGTCCGACACACGTCCATTAGTAAATGACGCAGAACGAAGCAGTATTAAGTAATGACATTTCCTACAAAAGCAAGTCCGACTCAATAAATTAAATACCTTTTTTCTGAACACCTTAATTTTAAGTTAAAGATTTTATACTTAGAAAAATGCTGATTTATATTTTAGATAATAATTATTGATAAAACACCGGCTTCGCACTTTTGTTTTATTTGCATCGTTCTAATCAATGATTAACTTTAATCGAGATCGTAGGATGTATTTGTCAACGTAGGATGTCCACAACTGCAAGATTGCGTTGGATGCATGAGGTAAGTCATGCTAAGGTTGTCTGCATTGGTACCTGACCCTCACATATTTCTACCACCAAGGTGCTTGCTGTTTCTGGTTTGAAAGGTAAAAGAGGCAGCGAAGTTACTGTATAATGTGACATTACATCTTCAAGACAAGCTTGGCAACTCGTTACGACTGTATGTTCTTTCGTCGACCTAGTCCAGCAGTAAACTTTCTACGGTGAAAACAAATATATCACTGTCTATACTTTTCTTTTATGCCAAATAATTTATCCGCTGCAATTCTGTTAACACCAAAAATCAATTCATCACTTAAAACTGAGTCACAGCGATTTAGTTTTGGCAAACATAACTCAGAGACCGAACTAAAATGTCTGCTGTACGTTTTGCAATCCAGGAAACATCCTGAAACGTCGATATTTGGGAAACCAGCCTTGAGATGGAGTTTTGGCAGGCGTCCAATGTCTGCCCACAAAGATTGGAATAAGTTCAAAGTCACCATAAAATTTGCGATAGCATTGAGACTACTCAATGAGTTATCAAGGGCAATGTTATATAGAATAGTGAAAGGCATTAGTTTGTTTGAAACATACATTTGTTATATATTTTATATCCGGAGATACATAACAGTGTAGATGAATAGCTGCGATCGACTTAAACCTATTGGTTCATCATAAATAAGAAAAGATTTCTGTAAAGTAAAGATATTACTTGTAGAAAGAATTTAACTTATTTTAAGCATCAGGCGGGACTCAAACCTGCACTACCGTTGCGCTACCGAGACCTTAAGACCTTACTTGACACATCAAAATTTTCCTAGTATTCTTTTTGTGCTGAGATATCAGTACCATTTCTTCAATGTTGTAGGTTACTTGTGTGTTGTGTTTATACACTCAAATGTCAAAATTTTCCAAATTAGAAGCAATACTCAAACAAGAACTTAGTCATAACTTAATCCCGGCTGAAGCTTAGCTGACTTATTTTTATAAAAATATTGTCTTTAATTTAATATAAAGCATTTTGTCAATGCCTGAAACCACTGAAGTACTGATTTCTGTAAGTTATATATATATATATATATATACGTATATCGAAAACTTTAAATATATTTTTTGTTCATATTTATGACGTAGGTATATTTGTAGAGAATTGAAAACTCAAACAGCGCAGCGTAAAATGAGAATAATAAAGGACAAATGATTTGACTAGAAACGCTATATTACGATAGCAAGTCGCCTATAGTTAGTCAAGTTAGAATATCTTGGGGAAGTCTATCTTCAACGCTCAATACACTTTCTACAACTGATATGATCACGATGGAGCCCCAAGCAACTTAATTGGAGATCACTTTTGTGACACGGTATCTTCAGTCACAAGGTATGCGACACGCTAGTGATATCTTTATCTATAGGTAGATAATAAGTAGATAGAGTATCTATAGGCTGTGGTTACTTTTACTTTAAGCGGAATATACGCTTGCTGACTTCGTTATATTAAAAAAAAGGATATGCATAACCTAAAAAACTTCACTAGAACCTCATTTTATTACAACTAAGCAAATGTCAAAACATAATTTTGTCATGTTCTTTTTAATAAACGTGTATCTGACTAGAAACAACGAGAAATTTATAGACTCGCCGAAATTTGTGACAAAATTACCCAGCACAATTATTTTGGGACGGAACAAGGAAATTTATGTTCCACATAATAATCAGCTCGTTATGTTATCTAAGAAACGTCTCACATTAAAAAACTCAGTGTCACAATTATCTTTATTAAATAGACTGACATAACAACTTCCATTTAAATGAATACAAGTGACTACACATCATTTTGTAAAAGTGTCCTGGGTAAAAGAAAATAAGCAAGGATAGAAAAGGATATCTCTGAACATGGAAAATTAAAATTAAACAATTATTACTTAAGCAAAAAAATCTTTGTTCTATAGGTAAGCAGGTTCAATTGAGAACTAAATTTATAATTTATACAATTAAATACAATTCTAATCTGGATATAAATACAAATTTTCATGAAGTAAGCCTCATGTAAAGGTCGTCTTCGTTGACACCTTACACTCGCCTACATCTATCTCCAAATAACTGTGTTATCACTGCTGTGTTTTGGTTTGATAGGTAAAAGAAGCAGTGAAATAACTGGGTAATATTTTTAAATTTCAAAGTTGCCGCGCTCATGGCGTCCTTGTGATGATATGAGTTGCAGTTACGCTTACTATCACGCGGATTGCTTTACAACCTGGTCTAATAATAAAAAATAAAAAATTCTAGACATTACTGAGAGAAGCCCCCAATTTCGAAGTATTCTTGGCGTAGCATATCGTTTGTATA
Source organism: Heortia vitessoides (assembly GCA_020976665.1). NCBI lineage: Eukaryota > Metazoa > Arthropoda > Insecta > Lepidoptera > Crambidae > Heortia > Heortia vitessoides. The sequence continues at coordinate 10,880,944 of JACJUM010002279.1, read as the reverse complement.
TTACATATTTAAATAGAGAACTTGACTGATATATCAGATTGTTGCGCAAAATCTCGCGACGACCGAATTACAATAAGCCGCTTTTCATTTCAATAATGACACATATAAGGTTGTGACAACGGACCGCATTGTTCGGGCTTAGCTCACTTTCTTTTATTGCAAACAATCCAACTGACTCCCGCGATGACCACCCGTGCCTAAGTCGAGCCTTAGAGGCGTCCTCGGGTGATCGTCATTAATCCCGCTTCGATCCCGCGATCCCCGCGGGAGCGACCGCACTATAAGCGGCTGCAGACGCGGGGTAAGCATGTACACCAAGGCATAGGGCCACTCATTAATCAGCAGCCTCGCTCCCTCCAGTAGTTCTGGAATTGACACCCGTGTAGTCCTGCATTTTGCATTTCGAAAAAAAATCTCGTAAGGTTCTGGAATGGCCACCACGCACTGGTATTTGTGTTCAGGACATCCTTCTACAATGTAGGCCGACCAGATTGTACCCGCAGGATCGTCCTGGATGATGACCGCATAGAACCGGTATTATTTGCATCACTTGAAGAGGCTGATGGATAGCATTTATTATTGTATTAATTTAGTCTTAGTTTTCAATGAACTGATCTCAATCGATCATTACATTTATAATCATGTTTTGATCAAAAAATATATTAATGAATGTTAACGCAATGTTATTTATTTATATTTTTTGATTGATTTTAATTGCTTATTTAATTCTCTGAATTTCCGTGCAAATGGTACTTAGCTTAAAGTAGTATTAAAGTAAAAAGATCTGGTTTATCGTGACCTGCCTATGCGGGGCTTCCGGCAAATCCCTCCAAATACACGGACACACAAACCGTATTACGTATACTGATTTATCATATAGCCTTATTCATTAATTTCGATCGATATCTTTTTTTATGTCACATTTATACGATTTCTATTAAATTTAAATATGATTTTGGTTCAGATTGCTTTTTTATTAGATTAAGTCGAAAAACAAGCATGCGTCACTGCAGCCTATAAATGCTCGTATTAAAACGAGGATATCACTAGCGTGTCGCCAACATTAATTTTTTTTTACTGCCTCTTTTACTCTTCAAACCGGAACACAACAAAACGAACAATGCCGTTTTGCGGTAGAAATAGGTGTGAGTTAGGTACCAATTTAGATGACCTTTGTTTGAGGTCTACCTCTAGTAAATATGTAATATGTAGTTCAGGTATAAAATATAGTGACATTCGTAACACAGGTTTGAGTCACTTATAATATATATGGTCTGAAATAACACAAAGGCATACTTGTTTTCCCGGAAACATGTTCCTGTAGAATAGATCAGGTTTATATGTTTCTTTGTATAATCCGCATGACTTTTCGTAGAGTTTAGCTGTCAGGGACTTTCATAGACTTTTTAACGAAAAAACAAGAGATCCTTAGGGATATGATATTGCAGACAGTGTCACAAGCCGAAAGCTAGTGATTAATAAAATTTAAAGGATAATTCCTGTGTTTTATCGGAACTGATTTATTTATGTTTGTATAGTCGAGTTTTGAGGTTAGATTAAAGCAAAATCATTAATTAAATTTACGGGTTTTTCAATTTACAGGTGTGATACGATGCAAATTCATATTTACTACCAAATAGTTTTAAATATTGTTAAATTGTAACGTCTTCAGATAAAAATTCAAAACAAGTACAGAGAAGCTATAAGCATTTGACAGAACAAAAGGAGTCGCAGATGGCGCGATGCAATTAAAAAAGAGAACACAAAATGGCGGCGCTCAAATGGCTTTTTAGAGTTAAGAATAGTAAATTCCCTGCCATCCTTTCCATGTGCTAGACGTAAGATGCAGCGAATGGTTAATATAGTGCAGATTTACTTTAATAGTAATATATATATAAGACAATTAAATATAATTTAATCTCAGAAGTGAAATAAAACTCCAATTTGCTTCTCTGTAAATAAAGATATCAATTTTATTTGAGTATATAATATTTACACAACTAACCATAAATCTTATCTATAAATAAAGACGCGACAATTATATGCGCGCGCATATCAAATTAAGGAAATATATTTCTTCACATATATATATATATATATTGTAACAAATTCACACAGCACCACCTACATGGTCACGCATCATACACTAAAAAATGCGTACGTACACACACACATACGCGCGTACACACACAAAAAGATTAATACCAAAATTTTATTGTCGATTTTGAGGCCGTAAGGTAACAGAAGAGTAGAATAGTACCTCCCCCAGTACCAGGTGCCGTAAGAAGTAACTGAGGTACCAGAACTATCATAGTGGTATATCCATCCAAAACAGCGCAGCTCAAATGGTCAGGGCGGGATGGGATAGAATGGTGATGAGAATGTCGTCAGTTCGCAGGGTTAGTGAGACACTTGCATCTATAGGCCGCGGCTACAAATACCATTAACTTACTTAGTATTTTGCTGACTTTATGATATATGTAAAAAAGGTATAATTAACTTAATATCAGAGATTAGAGGAATTATAAGTATGTCAGTTTTACGATAATAGCAGATCAGACAGACGTTGTCCTGATCAATAACCGAGATTGCGAATGCAGCGCCATCTTCATCGCTGATTTGTAAATTTAAACCATCAGGTGCAGCTCAAGTGCATACAAAAAAATGCATTCAAATCGAGTTCAGTTCATATAAAGATAACACCCAGACACAATTACAAATGTCCATCACATACATCCTTTTGTCCTTTACCTTTGACACACAAGAATAAATAATATATATTTATTTAAAACTATTAATTGGCCTTTGAAGTATTTATATGCATTAATTATTTTGTCTAGACTTGAGGTGTCGTTGAAACATTTGTTCACACAGGTACACCAAAGGTACAGAAAGGACCCAATTACAGGCCCAAGAAAAAGGACATTGAGTACACACCGCACATTAATCACAAAATGAATAATGAACAGACGGACAAACGTATCACGGCCAAGGCATTGTGGCAGGGGCAGACGCGACGGCGCCGACGAACTAGTGATGTTAATACTCGATTGTCGATAACAAAAAATATATATATTGAACAAGTATTGCTATACCCCTTTAAATATAGCTTTTTAGGATGACACATTTCAATACATTTTTTTAGTTAGACCAAGTCGATAAACAATCACACAGTCAATCCGCGAGATACTAAGCGCAACAGACTATAAACGCTCACAATATCACAAGGATATCAGTAGCGCGTTGCCTACGTTATGACTCGAAGCCAAAGAAAGTTACACAATCACATGACCCTCCCATTTTACTGCCTCTCTCACCATTCAAACTGGAATACAGCATTGCGAACACTGTTATTTGGCGGTAAAAATAGTTGAGAATGGGATTACTTAACTATTGTGCAGACCTCGCAGATTTATTTTTTCTGGCATTTTGGTATTTGCAAAACATAATAAAACACGTATAAAATATTCCATCGCATCCCATCGCAAAAGCCCGTTGCAATTGTCAACACGCTTGCCTAGCGCGGCAATTATGGGTAAAAAGCCTACTTTCTTAGAGACGCCTATGTCCAGCAGTGGACTTTCAATGGCTGTTATGACGATCATGACAAACATAACATAAATCAATCAAAATATGGGAGGCTATACTAAATCTTTACCTACTATATTTTTATATAGATAATATACTATGTTTCGATAAAATCATGTAACGACATGTGTCTGTCTACGTGAAAGGACATAACGGAGATTTCGGAGTACTAACGGACGATTCAAAGGCAATTTATCAGGTACATTATAAGCAAGGACTGTGCGTACAATGTGGCTGATAAGCTGCCCACAAGTATACACTTGTCAGACGACAAAGAAGATCTGCACAAAGGTTTCTCCATTGTTTTTAAATGATCCTAACCTACCTAAATCTGTCGAATACTTACAGTTAATTTTGAACTCAATGGCTCGTTTTTAAAGATAAATATTAATTGCAAAGTTTTGGATGTTTTGGGTAAGTTGTGGCACATATATTTTGACGACCCTGATGGCGTACTTGGTAGAGTCCCTATCTTATGCGCCTTCGGCCGTGGGTTCAATATCCACCCAGTACAAACATTTGTGTTGGTTACAGTATATTAATTTAGGTATTATATTGTATATTCTAACATTTATGCGTTCACCACTCAAAACAAAATTACCTTAAGAATAGTTCCCACAAGGTAATTGAAACATCGAACAAAAATAAATGTAAAAAGTTGAGCAAACCGCGTTTTAAAGCCGTAAAAAAGTAGATTTATTAGGTATTATAACTGTCATACTTCTTTTACTACCCTATACTCGTAACACAAATGCTGCTACTTATCTACCTATAGAAGACGTTGCGTGAATTTATGTATTTTAAATAATGTATATAATGTCGCCCGTTCGTGAAAATTCGAATAAAGTTTTGTAAAAACATTTTTTTATTTGTTTTTTATTCTATAGACGGACCCAATGGCGCAGATGGTAGTGAACGTGGGTTCGATTCCCACCCAAAGAAAATATTTATATGATGATATTTGTGTTTATTCTGTGTCTGGGTGTTAAATATATTTATTTAAGTAGTAAATTTGTGGTTCCTCTGTTGTCTGGCATCCGTAACACAAGTGCTTTAAGTGACTTACCCCGGAGTCAGGTCCAATGTATGAAATGTTGTAGATATTTATATAGATAATTAATTTTTACTTTTTTCATCTATGTCTTGTTTCATCTATACTGTAGTATATGGTATTTGTGTGAATTTAATGCGTTTTTTGTAATAATAAAAAAATGCTTTAGACACATTTTCTCTTTTGTATTTAACGGTGCCAATTTCACGTTTATCAATTCGCAAAATTTCCTCAAAAAAAGGTAAAAATTTTTCGCTTTAACTATTTTTATATAAATAAATTTACACGTGAATTCATACGATGACCTAAATCCGAGATCATCATCATATCAGCCGTTGAAAGTCCACTTCTGAGTATAAGCCTCCCCACGAAAAATGGAAACTTTTACCGCCACCTATCGGTTGTGAAGATCGAAGAAGCCTTAGACACAGAACAAATACAAATATTTATCATAAAACGAAAATCCGTGGGAATTGAACCCACGATTTTTGGCGCATTGGGACCGAATTAAAGGTTGCGTATATATGTTTATTTAATATTCTAGGTGATATATATTTAAACCGAAATGCCAGTTGACGTATGGCCTTGCCTACGTTTTCCCTCCCAAATGCCAGGAAGGAGGCCAAATAAAAAATATCATCTTCAAAATAACAAGGGTCATCCTGATACGATCGTAATTTTCACAGCGATAATGTATCCCGTGAAACGGACCTTTCAGGGATTTGGAACAACTGCGATTTATATCATGTCGGCCCGTTGATAAATAACTACAAAAACCGTTAAGGGTGAGAGATACTTTCAAAGCAAGTTTGGAGATTTTTGTCAATATTATGGCAATACAATATGTTACCTATGTCACTTGCTGATAATGTAATTTTCTATTTATGAAAAATGAGGTCAGTAATTACTAAGTTGGTTTGCAACAAGCTTACAAAATACTAATTCTGCTTACATAGTTTTGTTTTGGGTAGCGGTCTTTTTTAATATATATACATGTATATATAGCCTATCATATTTACTTAGTAGAAAAATAGAGATCTTTCCTTATCCTTGCTATTCTTCTTTTTAATCGTTGTAAAATTTTCAAAATCGGTCTCGTAGTTTTTGTGTTAAGCCGTTACAGACAAATAAATATTTCTTCTTTATAATATTAGTATACACAAAAGAAATCAGGATATCATCTATATATGTTTCTTTTATTTACATCTGTTTATCACCTCTCGAAAAGCAGTTTCTTTAGCGCCAATAGCGCTCAACTCTTTAAATCTAGACACTTATAATTGAACCCTAAGTCCTAGGAACATAAACTGTGTTGGAACGCGAAATTAATTTTTTTCGATAACTCGATTCGATCAGAGTTTGCAAATCGAAAGCTAACATAGGCAAGAGGAGACAGTTATTTGTTGGCTTAATTCCTAGGTACGGTTCAGGAAAACCATTCCACAGGAATTATTTTATAAAATCACCTTTTTTTTTTAGTTAATTTATCTATATAATTGAGTTTGAACTCATATAATATCGTCTGCATTGGTACCTCACTCTCACCTATCTATCGCCAAACAGCAGTGTTCGCATTGCTGTATTCCGGTGTGAAAGGGGAGAGAGGCAGGAAAATTACTATGCAATATGACATAAAATCTTTAAGTCACAAGGTTGGCAACGCGCTAGTGATTTCTAAGATTAAGCTGATCCGAAATAGTAATTTAGAATATTATTAAAGATACTTGTTATCAGTTATTGGCAACAATTTGTAAAGTCATTTATGACTTAATGAAATTGCGATAAAGAACATTTTCATTTGACTATTTGCAATTTTATGTCACCAGCTGATTGCCTTACAATGGTCACAATAAAATGCGCCATATTATCTGATACTTCACGACATAACACGTGAATACGAGTTTAAGTACTTGTTAAGTGCAATTTTATATTCTTGATCTAGAAAGAATTAGGTTCTCCATATTATATGTCAAATTGCAGAGTCAATGTCCTCGTTTCACGGACTCTTTATTATCTGATCTTGTTGAGTTTATTTGGTTGGATAAATAATTCGGAGAAATAACACGACCCAAGTTGACCAGTTTAGTACACCGCAGCTCCACGAATATATAACATAAACACAAAAACCTTAAACAAACTCCTATCTCGCCTACTGACCAAGTAATAGTTATTGGTTTAGTTGTACCCGGAAAATCTTTCAAAGGGGCTTTCTTAGGATTTTTAACCATCATTATATTAACATTTGCTGTGAGATACCGGCAGAGTGGAATAGTACCTCACCCTGTATAAGGTGACGTAAGAGGCGACTGAGATACCAGAACCGACAGATAGCGGTATATCCATTCCGACACAGTGTAGCTCAAATGCATAAGTATGGGCAGCAGCATCCCCATCGCGAAAGCTGTGCCCTGCGATTGCAACCACGCTTGCCAAGCGCGGCAATTACGGGCAAAAATCCTCCTTTCTTGGAGAGGCAGTCCAGCAGTGGACTTTTAATAGCTGGTAAAATGAACGTTTGGTATAGACACCTTAGATCACAAGGTTGACATGCTAACGGTGCTCTGGTGATGACAGAAGCTTCAATGAATTTTATTAAACTTAACAACCAAATAGTATACAAAGAAAAAATATCTTCAAATGTCTGAGGATTTACGTATTTTTCTTCCCCCCCCCCAATCAAGGAATTGGTTTAAAGACAACCAAGCGCAGCGTAAAACGTCAAGATGGACATACGATCTTGATAGACTTACTATATCGTGCTAGATGCCACTAGATGCACTAGTGCTATTGAAATCGTTCGAATAGACCTATGTCTTATTGTGGTAGCCTATATAAAAATAATTATAAAATTCTTCTAATCGAGTTACCTTACCCTAAAAAATAATTAAGTACTTCTTAAACAGTGCTCTCAAAATGTACACCGATTCCCAAGTCGTTGGATGTTTTCCAATATGAGGGCGGTCTACTTTATTCCAGCAAGATACAATCTTGACATATTGTTAGCCCAGTTCCAATTCCTATTTCTATCTGCATATCTCTCACATACAAACTGAAAATAACTTTATGCGATAAACAATGTAAATTCCCACGTTTTCGCATTTATTAATGAGGTTTTTTTTCAAATTCTAGTACAGTATACAGTAGCGGAAACGTCCATGTTATATTCTTTTTAATTATACCAACTTAGATGTATTTGCTTTAATAATAATCTTTACTTATTAATGCGAATGTTATATTTGAATGCGGCCAAGTAAGCTGACTATTAAACGGATTCGACGAATTCTTTGACTATTATTGGAAAGATTCTTAAAAATTCAATAAAGTATGGATGGGTTGCAGTGAAAGCAGTGAAAGACTCTATCATGAAGCTACGCACAGCGATTGCCACAACTTAGTTTACGAGTAGAAAAAGGACTAACTAAAAGTTATTATGTTAAAATAAGAACCAGAAGAATCATTTTTATATAAAACGTATCGATCATATTTTACCTACATAGTCGATTGACTAAAAATGTTAAACGAACAACATTTGTCCTCTACACAATTAAAAGTAAGTCGACACGAGGCAGCACGTGGTGAGAAATCGAGCATCCAAGTCTCGTCATCACATTCCGCGGAAGATCTATTCTTTTTGATTCCCTATCTGACTGATCTTGCTGAACTTTCTTTTGTAAGAATTACATAAACTAAGAACAATCGTAAGTGACTTGGATGGAACGCGGGAATGTTTTTAAAGAGGATCATCAGCATATCTACCACTGAAAGTCCAGTGTTGAATATAGCCCTCCTCAAGAAAACAAGAGGGTATAGATAGATGATGATTTCGCAAATTTCCGAAGTCACCCTGTGGATCTTTTGCACCGTGCCCTATATAACATCGGCTTTAGATAGTCTACGATGACATGGCTGTTTCTTCGTTCCTTACGTAGGCTCTGCACTGTAGATTATTAGTGATACTTAAGTTGAACAAGGTATTTTAGTATGGCATGCCCATTGTGCCCGTAGAAGCCGCAGCTGTAACTTCTTCGGCCTTCTCAGTTGTTGTGATACCTGGGGCTGCAATTGAAATTATTTCTGCCTTATCTGGAAGTTTCAGGGCTACTGCTGCTGTCTCGGTATCTCGCAATCTCGCATGAGTTAGGGACAGGGCAAGTCCAGCTTCACCTTTATCTTCAAGCCGCTTTTTACTGGTGCATCAGCTGCTTCAATTCGAGATCAATTGACATGAGGTCATCCTCATTAATACCTCACTCTCGCCTATTTCTTACACAAATAGTAATATTTACAGTGTAATGTGATCTAATATCTTCAAATCATAAGATTGGTAATGGGCTAGTTTATATCCTTATGATATTACCAACGTTGGGCTGTAGTGACTCCTATTGTCACGCGAACCGTTTGCTTGCATATCGACTTGGTCTAATATATTTTTTTTAAGTCAAAAGAAGATTATTCTTATGGTTTCCACGCTGGGTAAGTTGGAACTTGTTGACCGTTTCTCTGCTAATCTAACTCTATTACTCGCGGGATTTATACTTCTAGAGGTAATTGTCTTCCCACCTGATCTTATATGTTAGTTAATAAATTCCGGGATAAAAACAACTAGGCTTTCTTCTGATTATATTTCTTGGGGAACTTAGTTCATAATTACACTTTTTCTAATACTTTTGGTAATACACGATTAACGCGAGTTGCTGCCTTTTTCTTTGCAGTTTTTGTTCCATTGTCGGTGTATAGCGAAACTTTGAGCAATTAATAATATGTAATATAATTCTGCTATCTATGTATTAGTTTGTATCAAGTAAACCTGTTTATTGACAATGTTGCGGCATGCTCAAATGTCATGAAGGAAAATGGTATACTCTATTAAGCAGTCATTTCTTTACATTAGCCAAATGTGCTGTTGTGATTTAATTTTTGAGGCTGAAACAAGTTATTGGTATACGCCTTGTAGCCATTTGCTTTTATATTGGAATCCCATGGCTGGACATAGGGGTCCCTGAGAAACGGGAAATTTTGCCCATAATTGGCGCGTTGGGCAAGCGTGTTGGCCATCGCAGAGTGTAGCTATTGTAACAGAGATGCTGCTGCCCATCCCAGCCCTGTTCATTTGAGCTGCATTGTCTCCAATGGATATACCGCCATCTGTCGGTTCTTGTACCTTAGTCGCCTTGTACGACACTGGGTACAGGGGGGAGGTATTATTCTACTCTGCCGGTACCTCACCTTGATATATATATATATAAATAGTTAAGCAGTAATCTTACTGTTTTCTTAATTAAAAGACCTAAGCACAGGCGTTTAGATTTTGATCAGAACCCTCGCTTCACGGTCTTCTAACAATCCAAATAGAATCAAGTAATCATCTAAGATACTAACTGATTGAAAATTATCCAATATATTTCAAAAGTAATTTGAAACATTCACGAATATTCATAACGACCAAATAACGTTAACTCGCTGCTTTGTAATTTATCAAAATTATTCTAATGTAAAATGGACTTTACGAAAATGTATACTCATGAATTTCTATAAGTTTCACATCGTTAAGAGCTTCTCTTAATATTCGCTGTCATCGGACACCGACTTGTCACTTTTCTTTGCGAATTTCTCGTTATGTTTATTTCGCTAAATGTTTAAGTAATTTTGGGTGGAAGAGAATTCTACATAATATTTTATTTTCAATAATACAATTTTTGATATATCTATTTGCACAGACTACACACAAAGTCATAATTCAATAGTTTAATAACAAAAGTAAAGTATTTTAAGGTGAGCCTTGTTGCCCTAAAAGAGATATTTACACACATGCATCACGCCTGTGTCCCATCGCGGTAGGCTCTCTTGCTTCCATTACTCGCATTAGTCTATTCATACACGGTTGTTTATTCTTGGTACTTGGTTTTGATGTTTAAAATAAGGTTTAATAAAAAATATGTAAATTAATGAAGTGCAATAAGCGGCCTTATCACACAAATGCAATATCTTCGAGGAATAAACGAACATTGATCCTATCTCGTGCGCCAGGGGTTTGATCCTCACCAAAGACAAATATTTATTTGATGATATTTGTAGTTTTTCTGTGTCTCAGTCTTAAAAATATATATTTAAGTATTATATATTTGTCATTGCCCTGTTATCTGATGTCCTTAACACAACTGCTTTAAGCGACTAGAGATCTAAACAAAATTTATCTATTTAATAAAAATAAACTAAGAACAGTTTTCAGCGATGTGACTTTTCAGGGAGGATCATTATCAGAAAGCCCAGTATAAAACCACGTAGTCATCATTTTTCGTGATGTTGTGTAAATATAATTATTGACATTATCAACAACTATTACAACATTGTTAACATAACTTCAACTTGTAAAAGCACTTAGCCACAAAAATTTCTAGGGAATCTGCGACATTCGAGATGACAGGTGATGAGATCACAGGTATTTTGACGATTTAAGCAGAGATAGGATCATATTACTGAATTATTCTAATTTGACGGGCCCGATGGTGCGGATGGTAGTGATCCTGTCTTGAGCGTAAATAGTCGTGGGTTCGATTTCCACCCAGGACAAATATTTATATTCTGTATTTTATTTATATTCTGCGCCTGGGTGTGAAATATGAATATTTAAGTAGTATATTTGTGAATCCTCTGTTGCATGATGTCTGTAACACAAGTGCTTAGCGACATATCACGGAATCAGGTCAATGTATAAGACTTTGTGGGAATATAATTCTCTTAAAATTTAAGTCTCATAAAACACTTAATCTTGTTGGTAACGAAGCAATTCAGTCAAATGTTACTAAAAAATGTACTTTAGTAGCGGTTGTTTAAGTAAACACATATTTAAGCAAGTTATTTTATAAGAAATAAAAATGTTAAATAGACCATTTACAATAAACCAAATAGATCCTGTCACTTCTCATGTCATCGATTTATCACCACTATAATAAATGGCCATCGACAAGTATATTGTGAAGAAGAAGCTGCTGTCTATGCCTGCCTTTGAGATACGTCTATGGGGTGAATATACCGCCTCTGTCGGTTTCGGTAGCAAAGACTATAAACCGATTTGAATATTTGGCATGTGCAAAAACATAAAACCTAATGGCATATATCATCATCATCATCATATCAGCCGCTGGACGTCCACTGCTGGACATAGGCCTCTCCAAGTGATTTCTAATAACATCTAAAACATAAATGTCAAAAGGGAGACATGTACAAATGCGTGGCTGCCGACTTTTCCGACAAAAGAATTGATATCTAAATGGGTGCCAAGTTCTGTAGATAATCTTGAAGTTTATTTATAAGTATACACAATATTGTAAAACGAAATTATTAGTAATAGCTTATAACTTAGGATAAATTGAAGCTCTAGATTTAACTAGTTTCTTATATTTGGCTATTAAACTTATCTTCTGTATGTTAAAACAATAGTTTGCTTTTAAAAACTAACCAAGTCATATATAGGTTTTCAATTTATCCTAATTTCATTTTTAGTTCGTTGGGCTATTTTTAGAGAGCTAACAACGCCAATAGTAAGAGATTCTTTTCACTGCCATAAGTTATTGCTGTTAACACACACTGGTCGAGGACTTCCGACTTGAGACACTAAGGTATGTCGGTCGAGTTAGCATATATATGTATTGTGCAAAAAGGTGCATGTTAACTTAATCACGATATATTAAAAATGTGCAAAGAATTGAGTTCTGACAGTAGCAACCCTACACACGAGTGAAGCCTGAAGCAACAGCTAGTCAAAAAGGTTATTTATAATCACCCTTACTTCTCTCTAGAAATAAGTTGCATAGCAAAAAACATTTCAATTAATTTGGTTTTAGTTCTAGATTAAGTGGTTAGTTTGTTTTAGCTAAAGTTTAGTTATAAAGCGGAATTTAGGAAATCTGCCGGTTGCAACTCGATTGAAATGAACGAGCCAAGTTAAAAAAGTTTATGGCAACGAGCTAAGTGAGAGATGCGTTCCATTACCTTCTTTTAAAACGATTTTTATCACTTACAGACTTAGCTTTATATTTGAGGTAATAGGAGAGTAGAATAGCATTTACGTCTGTGCTATTTGTTGTAAACGCAAACTGATAGATTAGGTATATTCAGTCGAAACAGCTCACCGCTGTACGAAGCTACTCTTTGGAACTGTCACTTGCACATTATTATTCTCAATCTCTTCGCAGACGATACTGCCCTGTACTACTCGGGTCCGGAAAGACATTACGTCATTAGGTGTATCCAAACAAGAGTTTGAGGCGAGTGGTTCCGTAAGTAGCGTATTGAGGTGAACCCCGTGAACAGTAATATACTTTTTCCGGAGTCCACTCTATACGTCACACAACCTAATTCGCGACTTGTACCAAGTCTCTCTTTTTGACCAGTCCACCCCGGGCTATGCAGGTTAAATACTTAGGCGTCACTCTCTAAGCAGATGACGTTTTGACCTCACATCAGGGAGTTCGCTATGGAGCGCACTTTTTCTTTGAGATGACTCTATTATTAAATAGGCGAGTGCAGTAAAATATATCTCCACCATAAAAGAACTATTTACAAGGCCTGCATTTGTCCAGTCATGATATACGCAAGCGCCGTTTCGGCCCACACGGATCCGACACATATTTAGATCTTTCAGGTAATTCAAAATTGTATCTTAATCAACAACTGCGCCTTGGTACATTTGTAGAGCGGATTTGAACCGTGGATTCAAGCTTTTTTCGATTCGTGAGTTTATTGGTGAGGCCCCTCGTCGTTACTTTGACAAGGCGCTTCGTCACTTGAACCACTAATAGTTTAAGCCGCAGACTACTATTGAACAATGTGTCAACGTCCGTATACGTAGGCCGAGTCATGTCCTCCTAGACTCCCCTGATGCCATCATCATCATTATAATCATACAAGCCATTGAAAATCCACTGCTGGACATAGGGCTCCCCAAATAAGGGGGATTTTTGCCCTTAATTGCCGCGCTGGACAAGCGTGTTGGCAATCGCAAAGCGCAGCTTTTATGACAGAGATGCTGCTGTCCATCCCCGCCCTGTATATTTGTTTTTTTATATATGGATATACCGCTATCTGTCGGTACCTTGGTTGCCTCTTACGACGCCTGGTACAAGTAGAGGTACTATTCTACTCTGCCGGTACCTCAAGGCTGATGCCATTACGGCTTATAATTCCCATGCGCCATAACCGTAGTTCGCACATAAAATTACATTAGCGTAGGCTTAGAGCAGTACGCCGCACTCACCGGCGAGTGCATGTTCTTTAAGTGCTCTAAACGACTGCCGCTCAAGTCAAGGTCCGTGCCTTAGTGGCGCCCTTGAATGATCGATCATCTAAATAGGTTTATCAAAAAAAATAATATAAAAAAGGGCTTACTTGGACACTTCATACATTTCATCATAATTGTAAGCCTTCGTTTTTCTGATAGCAATTATGCGAACTCTGCCAACACTCAGGGTAAAAATATAATTAATTGAAAGTTATTGTTCTAGTGCGACGCTTACGAACATTTATGAATACCCGAACTCTTTTCAAGTAAGCATTTAGATGTTAAGACATCAGCTGACTCATTTTGTTTTTTACCTTTTTACTAATAAAATTCATTTTTCTATTTTTAATTGTCTATTTGTATGGCAATAATAAATATCATAACGTGGGGTAGCGAAGGAGCAAAAATATATTTCTCTCTATACTAGGAGTCGTAAGAGGTGACTAAGATACCGGAACCGACAGATGGGGCTAAATCTATCCGAAATAGCGTACCTCAAAATCATTAGTTAACAATGGTTAGCAACATCCTATTGCTAAGCTGAGCTCTGCGATTGCCACCTGCTTATCTAGGGCAAGATTCCACTTTCCATGCGGAGTCTATATAATTATATTATATTTAATATTAGAGATATTTCTAAAAAACAAATATTAATTTGTGATTTGTGGTCCTATGCCCACATAGAGTCATTACTTTCTGGCAACATTTGTTTATGTATATAACAAAATCATAATTAGAGGTAATTTATAGTTAATTGAAAATAATAATAATAGAATTTTGTTATTTTCTTTAAAAACGGAGGCGATAGCGCCTTTGGTATTGTCCCAAAAATAGCCGTGCATAAGGTACCGGTATTTTGTATTAGATTAAAAAATTATATTTCTGATACCTCTGTTGTCTAATATTCGTAGCACAAGTTACTATCACAGAAACAAATAAACGTATAAAAGAAAATAAATGAAAATTTAATTATACTTAAAACTTTTGTCTTTATCTGTCTTTTACATAATAATTAAATCTGACGAAACATCTGTCATCATCATCATTACAGCTATTGGAAATCTAGTACTCGACATAGGTGTCCCCAAGAATGGGGAGATTATGCCCATAATTGCCGCGCTTAGAAAACGTGTTGACGATCGCAGAGCGCTGTTTTAAGGACTGGGATGCTGCTGCTCATCTTACCCTGTGAGCTACTCTGTTTCGGGTGGATAAACCGCCATCTGTCAGTTCGGGTACCTTAGTTGCCTCTTACGTCATCTGCTAGAGGGAGGTACTATTCTACTCTGGCGAACTTCTCTTAGTGACATTTAAATTACCATTCAAGAAATACCACAAACCCGGCATTTGTCAAAAACTCGAGACACGTTTGTCTCTGCAACGCTGTCGCATAAAGAAGGCTTTCTTTAATGCTAGCGTAGTACGAACTTTCTCTGATGTGTTTATTACAGACTGCTCGCTCGCGCACTTCGCCTTCAGCCGACATTAATGCACAATATAAATGCAGTGTCTCGAGTTGGATTGACTTACAATGCCCGCCGGAACTTCCGGGCCTCCACGGGACTTGCTTTTGACTTGGTGCACCTTATTGTAAGGAATAGATAGTATCTACCTTTGACACAGACGAGGGCAGTATAGGATGCCGAGGAGAGCATGTAGTGGTATTTAGTTTTTAGTATCTTTAAATCTTTGAAGGATACTTAATTTCAAATTAAATAAATAATAGGTAAGAAGTAATCATTAACGAAAGAAAAACACAAAAAAATAAATTTTAAGAAATTATTCCTAATAGTATAGAATGACCCGCTCGCCAGCCTTTTGTAGTTATCAAATAAAATGCAAACCTTATGACGATGCCTGCAACATAAGTTAATAGTGTCTTTCGTATATATGACCTTAATCCATATATAAATACATTAAAAATATAAAAAAATCCGTATATAAAATTTCGCTGCCAGAGTATACCTCTTGTCAAAGATTGTCTTGAGGCTTTAGATTTTTGATCAAGTAATGCTAAACTGCAGTTATTCATATTATATGTTTTATTCATGGCACCAGCGTATAATTTTTTTTTATTTTTAGACTAACAACATAAAGATTTTATTTAAAATCATTGGTACAATTGATTGTTTTGTATTCAATTAGGTTTGTAATAGCATTGAAAATATTATATTATTGATTAGATAGAGAGATAGATTTTCAAAGGCTAATATCGTAAAACTTATGCATGTATAAATAATTTGATTATGCGTACCACAACTCACTTGAATAACTAAATCACGAGTGTTGCCCTTTAATAACGAATGTCTATACATTTTATCAAATTTATAATACACCTCCTTTTTTAAAGTTATTTATTGCAATTTTCGACATTCAAAAATATTTTCATTATTTAGTAGTTACTGTTTGGTCCCAATCCAGATACCTGGCTACTTAATGGGTAGGACAGAACCAACACTTATGGTGTCACATGTCCATGCCTTTTTGAGCCACGGGCATAATTTGAATCTTGAAGTTGTAATTTTCGTTTTCATCAGGTCTACAGCAAGTTCGTTGACATGGTTTAAGAGTCGATCTTTGTATCTGGGCATCACTTCCATAATTCCTCTGATTGTGGGAATTTCTGAATCATGGTGCAACCTCTCATTAGTCATATATCAAGGCGAATTTGTTATTATTGTAAAAATTTTAGACTGAAATCTCTATAGTATTTCCAGGTTGGAGTTAGCTATAGTGCCCCAAAGTTGAATTACATACGTCCGGCTCCATAGTTGTCTTCATGATGCACTTAAATATAAGCAATTTATTGTCTGAAGACAGCTTGTGTTGTTTTAGTTAAAATAACAGCACTGGCTGTTATTTTAACTAAACCAACACAAAGTTATTTTTTATGTTTGTATTTCGTAATTACGGTAAATAACAAACTACTAAACTCAAAGATAAACATCAATAACCACAAAACAACACTCATAAAATAGGTTAAGCAAAATATTAATTAGGAAAGAATCGCATAATTAGATTTTCAGTTGTTGCTTTTCCTTTGAAAATATTGAATGAAAATTTCCGACGTAACTCATTATTCTTATATTTTTATTCACAATAGCCTTAAGGGTTTAATACCTACCTCCAAACTGGCGATTTTTTCAAATCTAATTTCTTCTTACTCCGACATATTTAATCTACCCATAGGTAATAGAATTTGATGTCACATTGGCAGATTAAACATGTCTAAGTAAAAAGAAATTAGATTTGAAAAAATCGCTATAAAAATTATCAGTATCATCATCAACTATTCTAGGTCTCGGTCATTTCAAACAAGTGTACTTCTAGGCATGGGCCTGCTTAAGGGATTGAAGAATGTCGTGTTTCATTCAAAATGCATGTCATATATATTTATAATATAAGTATTCTAGTGCTTGGATACGGAATAATAATAATAAACAATTTATTGATGCTCTGCAAATTATAACAAAATTATAATAATAATAATTTCTTTGTTTACTTCTCTTACACAGAACAACAAATGTTTAAACTATAAACTTATACAATAAGGTCAAATGTAAGAGACTGGCATCAGTACTAGGAACACCCTGTATGACAGATCACCGGTCTCTTCACATCCGAACCGATAAATATTATATTAAATTACAAAGTTACCACGACAACATGTAAATACATTAAAATTGAAGAAAAAAAACAAAGAAAAACAACATTTAACTGAAAGTACAATACATTCTCCTAATTCCCTCTCCGCACTTGTCAATGCAGGTAAGTAATTACCTATGAGTATTACGAATGTGAGTGTATGTGTGTCGGTGTGCGTGCGTGTGTTCGTTTGTGCTGGTGTATATGTGTGTAATGTAATGTTTATTTGAGAACTATCAACAATTTTTCAGTTGCACCATAGTCCAGCGATTTTAGCCAAGAATTAATATTACGCTTGCATTCATATTTACTTTGGAGATAGATGTTAATTAAATTATCATAGAGTTTTAAGATATAGACAAACATAAATACTTTAATAATATAAATATTCCATAGTCTTTGAATACAGAATAATAATAATAATAAACAATATATTCATGCTCTGTCCTTATTTACCATATCAAAAATCTGAATCGGAGATCAATACAATTCAAAAACAAGTGTTTTAATCTGCTTGTCACAAATGAAAGGTTTTATATTTGTTACGATCGCTATTTTACGAGCCTCTCCCATTTATATGGTGGTATTGACGATCGTGTGTTTTATATTCGAGTATAAAATGAAGTACTTGTGTACGAAGTGAAGACTTACGCGGGATCTGCATATCCGGGAAAAGTGTGTCCACACGTTAACCATATTACTAAATAATGCAAATTCTTTACGTTAACTAAGTTGTCATGACACAACATTCATAATGTTTTTCTGTATACAAATAGGTAATTCCCTATCTCTACTTATTACTACTAATGTCCGACGACCCTGATTATCTGATACGAGTATTTTGAACATAAAAGTCATTGAGTAGTCTAGTTCGAACTAGTACCTAAGTAAATAGTAACTAAGTTTTAGCACTGCACGATTGTTACGTGAGCCATCAGAAAAGAAAAAGGCAGACCTCATGCAAAGGTCGTCTACATTGGTACCTCATTCTCACCTATTTCTACCGCCAAATAGTAGTGTTCGCATAGCTGTGAGGTAGTTCCTTTCGGTTTTAAGGCAGTGAAATTACTGGGTAAATATGTATACATGATATCTTTAGTTTGCAAGGTTGGCGACATACTAGTGATATCCTTGTGCAGACACGAATATCGATAGGCTGCCGTATGATTGTTACTTCATAACATAAATAAAACCAGCAATTAAAACTGCTGGCATCATACCTTCTGACTGATATATTGCGAAACAAACAAAAAAAATTGGAATATACAACCAATCACAGAAGGGAGGGCAAGTACTGAGAATCTATAGTACTCAATCTGATACATCAGAGTTGATAATCGAGACATGTGTCTAATAAGGGTCTTTGTATGTATGAAAAAAAAATTGACAGCCGTTAAGCCGGCGACTAGGTTAACAAATTGCTTCATCGGTTTCACTGTAAGCTGTGTGCCGGATGGAATGCTCTATTGAATAGGCTTTTCAGGAATGGAAAAACGGTACTATTTAACTCCACTTTTACCTGGATTTAGTTCTAGTTTTGTGAGAAGTCGAACACTACACAGTAATTTTAAGGTAAATTGAACCTTAAGATTACTATGTTGTGTTAGAAAATGAGATTACCAAAACCTTTGGCTGATAACAAAATGCCTCGTAAGTATTAACAGGTCTGTTACGACGAGGGTATTTTTTAACATTTACGACTATATATTTAAAGATGAAATCACGTATACTATTATGTTCTTGGACTAAGTTACTCATAAATCTCTTGAAAACGATAAATTTAGGTCTAACGAAACGTCAAACAATAAATGTATATAATAACTGGCGAATAATTTCCTTACGAGGGAAGTTAGACTTCGTTTTAACTAGCGTTAAGAATTTGTATAATTATTCAAAATAATAAATCTAAGTTCATTTTAAGAAAGTCACCATCTTCATTATTTCCGACCACTGCTAGACAAAGGGCTTCTCAAATTTTGTGCGAAATCTGTGCTTATAGAAATGCTGCTGTCTACCCCGCTCTGTGCATTTGAGCTACTCTGTTTCGGATGTATATACCGTCGTATACCGTTTTCGGTACCGTAGTCACGTCACGACCCCATTACAATTCTATACTGTTGGTGACCTACTGTTTTTTAAAAAAGTATTTATTATATATGTTAAAATAAATCCAGGTTAAGCCCCGGCGTTCCGTGATCATCATGGTTTTTTTAAATATTTGAATTGACTATTTCTACATACAAGCATACAGTCCGTATAGCCTATAATGTAGTAGTAGTAAGCGGCATAGCAGCCTATAGACGCTCGTAATTGTATCACAAGTTACCAATCTTGTATCATAAAGATATTATGTCACATTACCCAGTAATATCAATGACTTTTTTCACTCTTATAATTGGACAGCTATGCGAACACTGCTGTTAGTAGTTAGAAAACAATAAGATTTAGGTACTTATGTGGATTTATTTATTTATTTCTGTAGAAAACCAACAGCGTTTTGTATTATTAAATTAAATACATATTAATTTTAAGCCTAATAATAGATTTTCCTAAATATAATACATATTAATATTTGGCAATTATCGGTTGTAAAACAAAAATTACACGAAAAAAATAATAGAATAAATTAAATAGTATTATTATTAGTCAATCGTAATATTTCTTTTATCTAATTAAATTAATTTCACTCTACATATGTGTGTTTGAGATGTGATGTGATAGTGTCCAAATATTTAATGACTTCTTTTTTTTATTTTTCTTTGGAGTATCTAAGAATGTCGATGATGAGAAATCTTTTAAGTCCAAACTATTCTCAAGAGCACCGAGTTCTTGAGGTAATTGCTGTGGCATTGTGCAGTATATAGCAAACTGGTATTATGTGTATTTGGGTAGGATTTAATAAAAGAAATAGGTAAGATTTAGGTACAAACAAATGCAGACGACCTTTGCATTAGACCTATCTGTAATGAAAAAATACCCAAAGATAAATAATTCAATGTTGCCAAGTCTAAAATATAATTAGAGAAAAAAATGTAATACTGGAACGAGTATATCCATATCTGTACCAAAATGGATGTCACTGAGATAACTTTTGTCCAGTAATGTAATTTATGCGTCGAGTTTTAAAAATTCACCAACTTTTTCATCGACAGCACATAAGTGTATCATCCATCAACATTTGGGTATTTGTGGGCACAATGTTTTATGGATGTTTGGAAGTCACGTCGTAATGTAACGGCGAGTATGCCATTGAGAAAATGTATAAGAATGAGTGTTCGGGAACGAGATGTGTCATGGGAAAAACATACATCAATTCTGTTTATCATGTTGTGTCTGGACTTTGAATTCAAGTGAAAGTGAAGCTCTAAAGAAGTCACAATTCTAAAAACATCTCGATTGATTTTTTATTGGATTCTTGTACCGGATTATTTTTTATCTGTGGCCTCGGCCCATTTGTCCTTATGAAGACAATCATATCATAAATTGTACGAATTTCTTATAAAGCATCTTGTATATTTTTTTCTCGAGAAGACATTTTACCTATTTTACACATGTTACTGTAACAGCTCGAATTATAGTAAATTCTAAAATAATATAAATATTTATTAACTTATGTGGCTAGATTTTTTAAAACTATCTCAATACGCCGACTACTAAAGATAATCTAATTTAAGAATCAAATTAACATTTGTTAATATGCGGATACATATTTAATTATTTGACTACATATTAATTTGTATATAATACTTATTATACATAATAGCTTTTTTGCTATTGCTAATAAAGAATAAGAAGATTATACTTAATATGTGAATAACCATAAATTTTGTTAACTATCGAAATATCGGCTCAATCAATTTAATTTAAAACTTTTTGTTAATAGCTTGCCCTGCTAACTCTTAAAACTGTAGAGTGTCACTTTTATCGTCAAATGAATGAAAGAGATAAAAGGTTCTGTCATCAACTATCATTCATTCTTTTGTATTTTTAAATAAAGAACACCTACACTCGTATATAAAACTTGAGTAACCCTCTAATTGCATTGTTAATTTCGTCCCGTGCCGTAAGAAATCTAGTTTAGTATCAAACTAGTTTTCTTATTATTAATAAATTAGTCCTAATAAGGCAGCCTTAATCAGTATATATTGAGGTGTCAAAGCCTGTGTCGCATGTGAGCTTAATAAGGTTTGGGGTTTACAGCTTGTTTTGGACAGGTGAGTGAATCGTAGCCAACAATAAACAGTTCGCTTGATTAAAAGGTAGGTACTGTTGAATAAATGAAGGATTTAAAAATACTTAAATTTAATTACGTGCACAAATAACGTTTTTTTATTTAACGCATGTTTAAGAACAATATCTTGTTCTGTAAAAAAAATACTCCTTATATTTCTTAATAGTTTACTAAATTATAAAAAATACAGAATATTTTCTACTATATTACACTAATTTTGATACTAAATAAACAATTAACGTACAAGTCAACAAGAAAGTCACAGACCTTTTCGATAGAGTAGAATATTATCTCCCCCTCTGTTGGGTGTTTAAGAGATGACAGTTACCGGAGACGACAGATGGCGGTATATCCGTCTCAAATAGCATAGCCCAAACGCACAAGGCGTTGGTCCGTCAACAATCTGTCGCAAAATTCGGCCTGCGTCCACGTTTGCCCAGCGCAGCAGGGATAAATTCCCCCTTTTGGGACAGCCTCTATCCAGCCACGGATACGTTGATAATGTACATTAATATCTTAATCAAGGGTTCAAAACAGTGGAATATATCTTTTTGCCAGATATACCTCAGATAATGAGTATTACCAGCGAAGATATGACTTTTAAAAGTGGTCATACCACAAGTCTTATTACCGGGCCAAAATAGTACAACCGGCTAAGGAGAGGGTAATTTGGGAAATGAGCATTCTTTTTGCATGATCTTATTTCTATGAAACAACATCGATTGCAAGTTACTTTTTAATACATTTTTTTTCTTAATTTTTACCAAATTATTATTGTAACAATAATAATAAATGATTACAACATCTCATACATTGACCTGACTCCGTGGTAAGTCGCTTAAAGCACTTGTGTTACGGACGTCAGACAACAGAGAAATCACAAATTTAATACTTAAATACATATATTCAACACCGATGCACAGAACAAACTCTAACACCATCATATTAAATGTGTCCTAGTTAGCGGTCAAACCCAGGACCTTTAGTGCAAAAGATATAATTACTACTATCTGCTCTATCGGTCACTACAATATTCAATTTGGTTGAAGTTAAAGAATATTATAAATGCGAATTTATTTATTTATAATTTACCACCCGAAAAAAAATTAATAATAAGTAAAAAAATATAATTATCGACGCGATGTAAGTGAATCTTAAATGTCAATTCTTCGTATTTTCAGGAAGATTATATGTATTTTACGTAATTAAGTGATGTTCGTTGTGTAATAAGCGTGGTCAACAAAATATATCTTGTATATATTGTAAATATATATAATGTATTTCTGAGAAATAATGTGTGGTTTCTTTTGAAAATCATTAATATATAAACACCATGCAAAACCAAATAGCATCCTTATAAAACATTTTCTTTAGATGTTTTTTTACGTAGACAATTTCATGGAGATCAGAGATGAATCAAATTAAAACATATTACAAGGGACGAGAAGATGCGATTGACAAGAACACTGTATCAGCTAAATGAAATATGGCGGAACGAAAATTCTCTCCGTTGAAATTACTGAAGCAGATAAAATTTGTGACGTCAAAATGCCGAACCTATAAAGGTTTTCGAAATGGACACGGAACACTGTTTGTGTACGTCTACTTGGATAAAATCCAAATAATACATAAGCCAATGCAAAACTGCAGTTTATTAAATGTTAATAAATTACTCTTTTAATGGTTTTAAACCACTGTTTATTTTCACTTTTGCGTCAACCATATAAAACACGAAAGAAAAAAATGGTAAAAGTAAAATAAACCTCGTCCTAAAGCTGTTATAAAAGTAGTTTTATTATGAACAAGCTTTCGCCAGCGGCTCTGCTCGTGTTAAATTCGAATTGAAACGGTTAACAAATTTCCATTAATAATTTTTCGTTGGTTACAAAGAGTCTATGTCTAGCTGTGACATTTTAGCTTTCTATTTTAAGAAAGTCACATAAAATTAAAAAATATACGCACAATTTTTTTGTTACTCACAAATAATCCGCACACTTAAATTTTAAGATTTCAGAATTAAACATTTTGATATGTTCCATTTATACCCCCATTTTAGGGAAGCGGGGGTTAGAAAAAGACAAAAGATAACCTATATCACTCTGCATACCTTCAGACACTCTTACACTTTTCTATTTACAATTTTAGTATGGATAGTGAATGCGTTAATTTGAAACTAATTAGAGTTAAGCATCTAAAATAGGATGTTATAAAAAGTTTGAAGTGATGCTTCATATAACCCAATCTACATTTCAATTACATATTATGAGAAGTTTCGTAAAGACTTGATGGTAAAAGATATGGTTATTAAAGATGTAAATCATTTTAAACGCGTAATATCAAAGATATCGAAAAATTGCTATTTTTGATTCAGAAAAAGGGTTTAATTGAATATAAGTAGGCCTTCAGGCTGAATTATGTAATAAGTGTTTAGAAAGGATTATATCCTTGACTTTCCCTGTTGATAAGTAGCTAAATTTCAACATATGGGTTTCCTAGAGCACAATAATAATAATAAATAAATGAATTCTCACAACATCTTTTGACTTAATTCAGTGATGTCGCTTTAATCTTGTGTTACATAAATATACTAATTTCAAATACTAAATTCCATATATTTAAGACACAGACACAGAACAAACATGAGCAAAATTCCCTCTTACCTGGAGAGGTTTATGTCTAGCCTTTAGTGGACTTTCCTTTCATGATATGATGATGATGATGGTGATGAACAGGATACAATTTTGCATATACCCGGTTGAAGTCGCAACCGGCGGCCTTTTATATTTACATTTTAGTATAAAGCATTATACATTACTTGGTTTACAATGCATCGTATTTTATTATCACGGATTAAAGAGGCAATGAACTGGAGCCGTAGCTACGCAATCATTCGTCTGCATTACAACTCCTATAAAAGCTCACATTATTCTTTTAGAATATCAAGGGGACTTCAGCGTGTAATTCTATCCCGCAAATATTTGAAACGTTAAAGTTTGTAAGAATTTATGGATGAATGTACGTATCTTGTTACTATGGCATGCAAAACCTATGAAATTGATTTGATAAACTATAATAATATAGCTGAGACATTAGGATTTTAAAAAATGCTATAAGCTCTTAAATACAAACAGTAAGATAAGATAAGTGTGGTTCCAAATGCCTGTCAAGTTCCATCTGCAAATCTGCCTATCATCGTCTTGTGTTTGACATGAACGACAGGAACGAACGGTTACATTTAAGGCTGAAAATAATCATTGCCGATTAATATAATGAAAAAGTATAATGAAAAAATAATCGAATGAATAAATAAATGATGAATGAATGAGAATGAAAGAGGCAACTAAGGTACCAGATGAGTTTCTTGGAGAGGCATATGTCCAGCAGTGGTTCAATGGCTTGTATGATGATAATTATGATGACGATATACCGTGTATACCCATATACATTTTGAAAAAAGCAGTTGTTCAATTAAATAAATACACACTATGTTTAGTAGGTTGTTCAAATTAAATACATAGTTTTGAAAGGGATCGCTTATCCCTTTCCTTTACTCAGACGTCAGGTGAAAGAGTATGTTATCTGGAGAGTTCATTTACGAGCTATGTTGACGAGCGTTATTAAATTACGGACCCAACTGAAGTTCTTGGAAGTGCAATTACCTTGTAGGTGGAAGCTAGAATATGTAGATGGGGATATTTTTCAAGACATCCGATTCTTATTTAATATTATATGATGATAAAAATAAAATTGGTCCTGATAAGAAACTAATTTTATCATTATCAGTTATGTTATACTGGACTTAGGCTTTCATAATTAGGATTCCTAATTCAGATTTTCAGTAGAACCGGTGGCCTAAATCTAGCGCGTTCCTGCACTTTATCTCAGACCATTTGTGCACCTTGTGGGTCGACGTGCTACGCTGCACTTGCCGGTGTGTGTTCTCCATTGTATGTGACTACGATATGCGGACATGTTTCGATAATCGAGTCCCGAATGATGCCATCACGGCAAATTCATGCGGTATGATATATATGGCCACATGCAAAAGTCGTCTGCATTCGTACCTCACCTATGTCTATTGCCAAATAGCAGTGTTCGTTTGCTTGAGAGAGACTTGGTGAAATTCAAATCACAAGATTGGCACCACTATAAAGAACCTTTGAGATGTTCAAAGCGTCTTTAATGACGCTTACTGTTATGCGGACTGTATGATTGTTTGTCGCATCTTTGAGTGATGGTTTAGTCTCGTTTAAACTCGTTAACCCTCAGTGTCTCGACGCATCCCGTAAATGCCTCTCAGGCCGGAGGAAGGAAACTGCGTAAGCATAGCTTAACAAACCAGTGATGTCTTAGCAGTTCTACAAGGCGTTCAGGCTTTTTAGCTATTGAGGAACGCCTGGAACGTTGATACCTGATAATGGGCGATGGCGATGATTGTAGTAACTCTATCTTATAGGTTTTCTCCTGGGTGGGGCCAGGATAAACATTTATATGATGAAATTGATGTTTTTTTGTGGTGTTAAAGATATTTTTTTAAGTATTGTCTGATGTCTGTAACACGTGTGCTTTAGGTGATGTTACCTCGGAGTCAAGTCAATGTGTAAGATTTGGTGTAAATATTAATATTATTATTATAACTGTTCTAATTTCATTCCACTTATTGTATAAACGAATTTTATGACAATGTAAGCATGTTAGTCACTATTTGACGGACCCAACAGCGTATTCGATTGCGTTCCTATTTTGAGCGCTATGAATCATTGGTTATATATAATCGAGGCAAACATTTATTTGATAAATATTTATGTTTGCTGAGTGTCTGGGTGTTAAATATATAGTTATGATAAAATTTGTGATGTCTCTGTTGCATATAAACGACTTATCTATTAGTCAGATCTATGTATGAGATGTTTTATGACCTTTTTTTTCACGCAGAAACAACTGAATTGATTTTATTAGAACAAGCATTAGTAATGATCAATTTACCAGTTCAAGCATATTTTCTGGACTATATGTTAGAGTTGGTAACACATATAATTTTACATTCAATAAATAAAACATAATAAATATATAGGCTTCCAACATCAAGATATCCGCTTTAGGATATCTGCTGCTAAACTTACACTTGGATGTGGCCTGCATCCTTTCCAATTTTGCAGTAAGGCATTGGAATGGAGACCAGGCAACGGCTATTGTAATTTAGGCCGTTTGCTGCTCGACATACGTCATGTGAGTTCTAGTTCTAATGAAAGCGGCTTGTGTATACGGATGCCATCCTGCTTTAAGATTTATGAAGGAAGCCTAGGAATTGTGACGTACAAGGCGGACAGACGACTTGACAAGATCTGCTTCATCATTAAAATATCTACTGCTGGATAGGCCATTCCAAGTGATTTCTAATAAGGACCGATCCAATAGGACCGATCGTATGCGGCCTGCGTCCAGCACGATCCTGCAAATTTAATCAGATCGTTTGTCCACCTTGGGGATGGACTTCCTACGCTGCGTTTGCCGGTACGTAGTCTCCACTCAAGCCTTACGACTACATTGTTCATCGGTTCAGTGAACTGCTTAGATATCACTAATTTGAAAACAGTTTACGTTAAATGATTTGTAACCTAGTACACTTTTAGATCATAACATTTTTTAACAGCTCTGATTAAATTCCGTCGAATGTGCAATAAATTCCGTAAGCACATTCTTAAAAGGCACATTTTATTGTACATTTTAATGGAGATTTTAAAAGTGATTGAACCTTTTTAAGGTCTCATAAAATTGAGGGTGTCTCGTGATGCTGGCTTATGTGTATATGTAGGACATATCGGAGTCCCTTTTTAGATTGATGACGGATACGAGAATGTTCGCGGATTTGGAAAATGTTTTTAATCAAAATCGTTACGGACAATGTGCATTACTTTTCACATGGTATAAAATCCAGAGTACATATGTAACATTCAACAACAGTCATAGAACGTGCATTGGTGGTGATAGGTATCCTTAAGAAATGGTGAATTTTATCTATGTATTTTTTTGTTGAACCAGGTCGTCAAGCAAGCATGCAGTCCGCTTGTTAGTAGGCGTCAACCTAGCCTGTAGACACTTGAAATATCACAAGGATATCACTAGCGCGTTGCCAACCTTGTGACTTGAAGATATTATGTCACATTACCAAGTAATATCACTTGCTTTCTCACCATTCAAACCCGAACACAGCAATGCGAACACTGCTATATGACGGTCAAAATTTATGAAAGTGAGGCAATGCAGACGATCTTTGATGACCTCAAAATTGCCACGCTAGGCAAAAATGTGGTGGTGATCGCAGAGCGTAACTTCGCGACGGGAGTGCTGCTAGCCACCCGCGTCCTGTTGAATTTGAATTATATATAACATTATTTTTAGTATTAATATTTATTGTAACACAATTATTGACTAAGAAAGATATGTGGCATAACATATTTTTCGAAATATTTTGGTTACTTATCAAAATGAAAAAAGACATGCTTGTTTTAAAAGTACGTTGCATGAAATGATAAATAATTTGAGAGTTGTAAGAACAACGTGTCTTCTCATTATACGGTACTGCGAGCTGTGTGCCTGACGTTCATGGATCAGCACTAAATAAGTGGAAAGTATTCACCCATAGCCTTCTTTAAATCTAAATTATCAAGTTAGAAAATTGTTTAATTTATTATAATATTTTTACCTTTTCACTCGATACTCATGGTTAATTATCTAGTTAACTTTAGTTTAAATAATTATTTATTTAAAAATTATTTTTTTATTGTTGTTGTATAAAGATATTTTAAATATGTACATCAACTTTTGAGTTTTCTATTTAAAATGAATCAGAAGGATTTTCAATGGTCATAGAATAATAATTAGAAAGATCCTTCACGGTTTATTTAGACCCAATGTCCAAAAAACAAGTGCTCGAACTAATTCGACTCAAGACCTGTAAAGCGTTCTGTAATAGAAATAAATTAATAATTTCGTAAACATTATTCAGGACGCTTACTAAAATTGATTCTTCATTTACACCAATTCACCAGTGTGAATGGCCCAAAATTTTGGAATTAACTCACTTGATATCGTGTTTTATTTGAATACCCATTGAAAAGGTTTACGGGGTTCACCTTTTTTAATCATCAGTGTTTTTTTTTTATGTTATAAAGTCAGCAAACAAACTTACGGTCCGCTTGATAATAAACAAGACCGCAGCCTATCGACACTCGTGTCATCACAAAGATATCACTAGGGTGTCGCCAACCTTGTGAACTAAAGGTCCAATGCCACATTTTCCTAGTAATCTTCTCTCTCACCCCTCAAACCGAAACACAGCTATGCAAAAACTGCTGTTTGGGGTAGAAATAGGTGTGAGTGAGGTACCAATACAGATGACCTTTGTAAGAGGTCTATCTCTATATATATAAATATATTCGCTTTTTATAACTAATTCACTCTTTTTCTTAGTGAATATTTTTTTTTGTATTATGTAAATTTTGTATTATGATACTAGTGGCCCGTTTCGACCGGAAGACATAGTAAAAACTTTGTCCCGTTCCTGTGGAAGTTTTGTTCCCGTTCTTGGGCTACATTTATTCTATACAAATTTTCAAATGCCGTTGATGCCGTACAAAAATGGTTAAACATTTTTAATTTGTCTATTCGTTTATGAGCTTAATCGTAATTTTGATATCCCTACCACTGACACAACAACAGACAAAGTTTTCCATTAACTTGAAACCCAAATTTTCCACATGATTAGGGTATTTTTTTTAAATATGAAAAAAAAAATCCCTTATTAATTTTATTAAAGAGCATATTATTCGAGTTTGGAGTCGACAGGTTTAAAAAGAAAAGACTCTCTATACAAATACACACCCTTTATTCCACTCTGTTTGTAAAGGTTGTTCAGAAAAATAATTAACAGTATTTCTTTAAATAAGAAGTGCCTTCTAGCAACTTGAAAACTCTACTATTAAATCCACAAACATTGACACCCCTAGTTACCTCTTAAGGTATTGAAGGTAATATAGGTAAGGTACACTTGAAGTTTCTGATCTGTCGTGAAGAGTGACTAGGTCAGCATCATCATATCAGCTATTTAAAGTCCACTGATAGATATAGGCCTCCCCGTTATAGGAGGATTTTACCGCGCTTGGCAGACGTGTTGAGAATCACACAGCGCAAATTTTTCGATAGGGATGCTGCTGCCCATCCCCGCCCTTTACTATAGAAGTACCGCCTGTCGGTTTCGGTATCTTAGTCGCCTTCTACAACACCCAGTACAGTGGGAGGTATTATTCTACTCCTACGGTACCCTAAGGCACAGTGACTGAGTGACCTTTCGCTTTTATAAATTTAGATTTACGTATGCTGTTGGCTTCATGACGCATTCGCTGGTAATACTATCTTGTGCGCTAAAGACGTTTATGCGTTGGATGTCAACCCAGAAAATATTTGGGTTTTTTCTACGCAAAGATATATTAATAAATATATATATATATATATATATATATATATATTTATATACGCGGTTTCACGCGCGTTACATTGTACAATTTTTATTTTAAACATTGCACCCCCTTGATTGATGATTTTTGATAAATACATTTATATTTGACCCGTTTTTCATGACTTTCCATGAAGAACCTTTATATTGAATTTAATTTTACTTAAACTTTAAAACAGTAACGTTTCATACTAACTTTGCATCCTCGTTTTACCCACTTAGAGGGTGAATTTAAAAAAAAAACTGTACTCGCTTAGTAATCTTCTACGTTTTAAGAAGAACCCCAGAGCATATTTTCAAGTTTCTAATCTTTATAGTTTAGGCCTGCGTTAATATGTCAGTCAGTCATTCGGTCGGTAAGCTTCTCCTTTTATATATATACCTCGTAGATTATATTTGTGATACCTCTGAACACAAGTGCTTCAAGATAATTAACACATAGTCAGATTAAGCTATGAGACCTCGTGTTAATTTATTTATAAAGATGATTAAAAACAACTACGTTCACAAATTATTTTGAAATGTTATTTTCTATACGTTGGATCTTAAAAAGAACCTCCATGTACTATCGAGAAGATTCCATTAGAACTGGATTTAAAAACAATTAGCAATGTCTCAGAGCACAAACAAACCCGAGGATTTCTTGCGGATTCTAGCAAAGATATTGTAAAAGACGGACCCTAAGTTGGGTGCACCTTGTAGGTAGTGTTCCTATCTCATGACTCAGAGGTCGTGGGTTCAATCAACGGGATAAATATTTGTTATTTTGTGAGTGGGTGTCAAATATGTACTTGAATATTATAACAAAATAATATTCACATAATATCTCAAATATTGACCTGATTTTGGTATAAGTACATAAAGAAGATCCTGATACATATCAAATGCAAATATTTGTCATATAAATATTTGCTCTGGGTAGGGGTCGAACTTACGGCCTTTGACTCACAAGATAGAATTACTACCATCTGCGCAATCGGGCACGTCGTAACAAATCCTAGTTAATTACATTTTAGAATACCTTTTTACAACACTTTCTCAGGAAACCATCATGGAATTAGCATATTTGATCATTATTTATATAAGGATTTGAAAAATTCTCAGATTGTTAATTAACATCGAGCGGGATATTATTTATTATGAAGTAGCCCGACAGACTTTGTTGTATCTCAACTACATATTTTATATTTATAATAAAAAAAACACTACAACTATATATTATTACTAAAAATTTACTATACTATCTATCATTTAGATCAAACTGTACACATTAAGCAAATATTGATTTAAAACGGTTCAGATGTTTAAAATCTCTTACCGGGCAAACACCGTGACACGATTTCTTTAAACACAAAGGTAACTTAGCACCCCACTTTATGGTGGTTGAGTGATGGTACCATCAGCGTGATAATAAAAAAAATAATCATCATCGTCATCATACCATTCATTGGAAGTCCTCTGTTGAACATTGGCCTCCCCATTATAGGAGAAACTTTGCCCATAGTTACTGCACCGGGAAAGCGTGTTAGTATTTGGTGGTTGGGAATGCCCATTCGCCCTGTGCATTTCAGCTGCACTGTTCCGAATGGATAAGCCTTCTGTCGGTTCTGGTACCTTAGTCGCATGGTACTGGGGGAAGTACAATTCTACACGGCTCAATAAATAATTATAAATATAAATTGAATTTAATACAACATCTATTACCGGACTCCGAGATAAGTCGGAATCAAAAATTTATTAAAATCAAAACGGTGGGTTAAAAGTTATTCTCGAACAAACAGCATGACACGAAATTTTGATATATAAAGAAGATTACAAATCACACCAAGTTCCCAACGGAAAAATGCTAGTTCTTAAAAACATTAAAACTGTAACTATCTTATTTTAGAGTTTACTAAGTACCTACAAACGAACCAGTAATTCAAAATGTAAACTCGCTTGATTTGACTAAGTGAATTGCTTGTTTTTGGCACCATTCCAGGATTTTATCCTTCTGAAATCATCCATTAGAGTTAACAGTTTATGCCCAAAAGACTCGTGATATCCTTTGTGTTTCGTTAAAATATCACGCTTTTGATGTTAAATAAATTGAATTAAAAATACGCTAGATTAAAGTAAAAAATAACGACTTTCATTCATCATCATTATATCATAATTATATAAGTCGTTAGACATACTGTCGGATAAAGGCCTTCATAAGAAAAGGAATATCTTATCTATTATGGTTGGGCGAGCGTGGTGGCAACCACAGAGCGCAGCTTCGACACGGATGCTATGGCTATATGGATATACCGCCATCTGTCGGTTCCGATAGTTCAATCCCTTCTTACCCTTAAGTTCTCATATCATAGAAATTTATTGTAATGTGAAATGAAAAAGTTAACATTAAAAGTTGTCAAGTATGAGTTACTTTCTCTTTTGAGCATATTTAAATAAAAACTTTTTTTAATACAAGGTTTTTACATTCAGTTTTTAGTTACCTTTTGAGTTATTTGGCACGCATATTGTAAGAGAGAAGTAAATTATTCGCTATCTAAGAAATGCCGTCATGTTGGATTTAAAATGACGTCACACAGTGAACCATGCATTGTCATTCAAACTGAAGTGAACATGCAAAATTTCAGCTCAATATGTTGCAGATATCTGCTTTAAATTTATGTTTCAAAATTTCACGTGAACATAGTTAATTTCTTGCATTGCAAGTTAAATAAAACCTTGTAAAAAGAAAATTTTAACGCATTTGTTGAGAAATATTTGCTATAGAATTTGCTGGAAGATTAACCTCATTGGTAATATTGGTACCAAGAATGTATTATATACTATAATCCTATGACGAAGGCATACGTCTGACATATAGGCAAATTCAATGACCTCAAGATGGATGAGACATACTACAGAATGAAATTAAAAGCTTTAACGTGTTCTATAGTCCATATGCACTCTTAAGATTTTATTATATTGCAATATATATTTCATATTTTCAAGAGCAAAGTAAACTAAATTGTTCCAAGATAATGTTACTATAAATGCTCCGACATAATTACGTTGCGTGTAAGTTGCGCGGTATAGGCAAGATGTTTTTGCATTTACATTTTATCGTATTATAATAATTGGCAGAGCTGTACCAGCAGAATATAGCATCTCCTGAAACCAATGATTGGCATTATATCCATCCGGAATGAAATTAAATGAAACTAATTAATCTATCAAACGACATAAAAATCCACTGAGACACAAATTTTAAATAACTTTAAATATATCCTATTATTTCTTTTATTATATTAATTTCTCGATTTATTGATTATAATCTTATTTGAATCTAAGAGTCAGAGGTTGATATAAGCTAATTTGAAAGAAAAAAAGATTTTAATAAGTAAACTTTGACAGGCCCGATGTCGGTTTCCATTTCCACCCTGAGCAAATATTTATATGATGATATTTGTGTTTGTTCTGTGTTTGGATGTTAAATATATATATATATATGTATTTAAGTGGTTTGTGATTCCTCTGTTGCCTGGCGTCCTTAATACAAGTGATTTAAGCGACTTACCACACAGTCTGGTCAATATATGAGATGTTGTGGGAATTTATAAAAAAAAAACCGTGAGGGACTGGCAGAGTACAAAAATATCTATCCATGTACAACTGAAGTAAAATATAAAAGGCAACCGAAGTACCGGGAACCGACAGACAACAGTATATCCAACTAAAACAGCGTAGCTGATACGTATCAAAGCGGGTATGGGCAGTAGTATTCCCGTAGTGGAAGCGATTCCGAATGCCAGCCCAGCGCGTCAATTAAGAGGAAAATCCCCCCTTTATGTGGCGATATATATTTAGCAGGGGAAGTGTTACGGTTGCTATGATATTAAAGAAATTGATTAAATAATATCTGTCGAAATCTAACCCTGGGTGGCCTCTAGTTTTTTTTAAGCTTAATATATAACAATTAATAAGGCGCCCAACAGATATTATGTCTAAGCTAAGAGCAACTGCGACATGCGAGACCACAGAAAAAATCTATAAGAAACTGTGGAAATATTATCCATAGATTTCTATCTTTAACACTTACCCAGAGAAAGTGAAAGACTTTACATTTCGATTAAACAATCGCGATCTAACATTCCACAAACTTGTGGAATTTCCCACCGACGAGGTTCCCGGGGGTTTGTTCTTATACTTTTCCAAGTATTCCCTAACTTTGATACAATGCTTCCAGTATTCTTTGACGTTTTATAGAAACAATTCCCAAATCTTCCCACCGCTGATATGTATGTACACTTTTGAATGGAAGAAAACGAAGTAAAATATAAAGGACTATAACCAAATTTGGCAATCATATACAATACTATACTTACAGATTACGGTCATACATGCCTAATAGTCATAATTAAATATAATATTAACAAGATGGCAACCTCGAAGATGTGTACATAACATGTTTGTCTAACAAGACATACATAATAATAAAGAATACAACCAACAAATAATTACCAATATAATGATTTATTTTTCTTTTCCGATTTTCCGATTATGATATTCTATGGAAGCTGAAGATGACTGTAATTTGTAACTGAACATATATAATACAGTATTAATTGTTAATCTAGCCATAAGGCAGCAACGGAGCAGAATGAAACTAATGCACCAGTTGTCATAAGAAGTGACTAAGGTACCAAAATCGACAGATGGCGGTATATCCATCCGATACAGTGTAGCTGAAATACAAAGGGTGGGGATAGGCAACAGCATCCTCGTCGCAAAAGCTGCGATCTGCGATTGACACCCTATCTTGAGAAAGCATACGTCTAGTAGTGGATTTTCTATGCCTGATATGATAAATTGTCAATTGAGGAGTTATCATAGATTTAATTAAGTTGATAGACGCTTGTACGTGATATGCACCCTAGATAAAAAGTGCCACGACTCGGGAACGGACCCCTACCATTTATTTATTAATATTTAGTTATTTGTTCTCTGTATTGCAAATATTTGTATTTAAGCCCTGTCGTACGTCAGGTATTTATGAGATGTTGAATTTATACAAAATTACATACATACATCATGCTTGTGTACCATCGGATCTCCACTTGTTACGATCTTGGCATACATTGCTCGCTCTCCTTACTTGCATTAGTCCTTTCATACACGCTCTTTTATTCATGGTACTTCTGACCTGGCCTTTCTTTAATACATTTTCTACCTGATTAAGATATGTTCGCCTCAGTCGTCTTATACAAACTCTTAATCATTTCTTTTTATTTATTTAAAAATGATAAAACAGAATTTGTTAAAACACCGTACTGGCAGAATAGAACTGTTCCCGTCCAAATGTCGAGAGAGGCGACTAAAATACCTGGACCGACATAAGTTACAATTATCGGAAACGGCGTAGGTCAAGTTAAAGATCACTATGTATCTTCAAATCAAAAGGCAACACGCTAGTGATATCCTAGTTACAAACTTTATCTCTGTTTTTCGACCTGGTCTAATAAAAAATGATAGCGCAGGGATGGGCAACAACATCCCCAATTACTTTGAAAAGACATATATCTGACAGTGATGGTATTAATAATTTAATGGAGCATAAAGATCTACTTTTTCGAAATGTGTCAAACCACAATTCCTATCCGAAGCTTTTGCAACTAGTTATATTTAAATTTCTGTATTCAATACATTTAATCTTTAAAATAAATTAAAAATTATTTAACGTTATTTTAGTACGCGTTAATATAAAATAAAATATATATAACTATCTGACCCGACAGACGTTGTCCTATCTTAACTATATACCTATGTTTATCATGAAAATATACACAAGTATTGCGGCTATAAATTGAGATATAAACTATAGAACCTCTCAAGTTGAATTTGGAACACAATTAGCAAAAAATTATTAAAATTGGCTCAGTAGATTAGAAGTTGGACACATAAGTTGACACATATTTTTTTTATACGTTTACAAGATAAC
Source organism: Heortia vitessoides (assembly GCA_020976665.1). NCBI lineage: Eukaryota > Metazoa > Arthropoda > Insecta > Lepidoptera > Crambidae > Heortia > Heortia vitessoides. The sequence goes on along the minus strand of JACJUM010002279.1, from coordinate 10,844,663 downwards.
TCGGCAGACTGTCCTGTTTTAAATTTAGAAACAAACTATTCTATATCTCAGGATGGATAAAATAGTGAACAGTGAGCAAAACATTATTAAAATCGGTTCAATAGTTACGAAGTCCATCTCGGACAACATCACGACACGTATATTTTTAACATAAAGATTTTATATAGAAAATGAAAGCCCATTCAGTTTAAACTGTAGACTTCTTGATTTCTTGAATATGTAATACAAGTATGATTTTTATTAAAATCTATTTAAAATAGAACTATTTAAATAATAACTCGACTTGGTTATTTATATCGCACCTCTATGAGAAAACTAATATTTTTATTCAAACTAATTTATAATAACTCTTTTTATATATATATTGAAAAAATATTCTTTACTAATTAATTTATTTTCTGTAATAAAAAAAGTTTAAATTACCATTCGTTTTATTAGTCAGATCAAATTGAAACAGAACTTTTTCAAATTGAAAGAAAATGTTTTTCTATTACTATATATATTTTATATGTATTTAGTAAATATAATTGACAACATTTAGTATTTATAAAATAGGACGAATTGATTTAGGGTCACAATTTAAATAATTAGATTTCTGTTATCTATACATGCTTATACAAATTTATCACTAATAAATCTGCACCGTACCCATTTATTAAATCAAGATAGTCAAAGAGATATAATTGAATTAATTGAAGTTTTCAAGTAGTAGAAGTTGTTATTGAAATGAGATGTGGCCACAAATATATTTATAATAAAAATATGATATTTTATTAAATCGAATTTAATTTTAAATACAGTATCTTCCAAAAATTATAATAATTCACCGCGTCGACTCTAAACTTTAATATATCAAAAATACTTTCTTTAATAAGTGTTGATTGGAGGGATCGTTTTTATAGATATACTTTCTAAATATCTATATTATAAATATATGTTTCGTATCATTAAAAATAAATTGTGAAAATAAGAACAGATATAATTTTATACACATGTATCACATGTATTCTAAAAATTCATATCATAATAATATAAAGAACTTTTTAAGGAATTTTTCCTCCTTTCGCCGTTTATATAATATTTTATTCGTTATTTATAATTTATTTACTGTCGGTAAAAAGATTCGGAACTATCTTATTATTTTAATTAAAATCTCATAAAGAAGCAATAAGTGTAAGTGTACATTTTTAATACTTATCATTGATATTTCAATCTTAAGTTGGTATTTACTTTATATTAATGAAGAAATAACAAGGAACGTTTATCCTTGTAACCTGTTAGTTAATTAAGAATATGATATTATTATGCAACAATGCTTTGTAAAGCTCTTCTCTTTTTAAACTTCCGGAAATAAGCCCTATTTATAAAAATTTGCAAAACACAGATAGGTTTTAATACACTGTCCTTAAGAAAATAATAAAAACTTACCCGAAGTCTCGAAATCCGCACTCAAAGTTCTTAGCGCGAGTCGTAGCACACGTCTACGCCGTAGCGGGTACCGGTTGCTTTTGGTCTCCGTAACGGCAGTGCTACGGTTTTATGCCGTAGCCCAACTCGTGACGTCACGGGTTCGAACCATGGCGTGGGACGGGGTTTTGTTACACGCATGTTATTTATGTGGTACTATGGCGGGCAGACGAATATCAAGTGATTTCAGATTTTTCTCGTTTGTTTGAAAGTTTTGCGTTGTCATTTTACGGTTTTCCATGTGGTCTTTTGGCATATTTCTTATTTGGAGCTGCCGCAAATGACACCAACGCAATAAATTTGTCCACATATAACGCATTTTATTCATTTGGATTAGAAATTCGTACTATAGATTTTTCATGCAATGCTTTTTAAATTTATCTTGGTGTATATCAGTATAATGAAGCAAAAATTAGAAAGGATATTTTTTTCTTAAATACGACTGGAATTATTTTATTAGAAATGGCCGACTATTGCACCGTTCCATAAACTGATATTTTTTTGTTGGTTTTTCTACAGTAATTATTATCTATATTACTTTGATTTATTCTGGTTAAGCGTAAGTCGATATGCATTCTTTTTTATTTGCTTAACTTTTTTTATAATAATGAAAATGAATATATAAATTAAAATATATTTCAAGCAAAAAGGAAAGCTATTAAGCATTAAATTATTTTTTTTACCATTTTATCGGTGCCTGTACTTAATGGTTTTTCAATAGGTATTATTGTAGACTTGTAATATCGCGCTCTTGGAAAAGACTTCAACGAACAACTATATCATCACTTCTATTAGTTTCTAATAGTAATAGAAAATGAAGATAAATTTATGAAAATATCTGCGGTCGGATGCCCACTGTAGGGCATATGATGGACAGTAGACGATACTGAAATATCCTATTTCAGTATCAAGAAAACATAAAAAAAGGAAAGGAGTTACAATGACAATAATTACAAAAAATATGTGGCGATAGTAAACATACACTTTATTTTTCAAATAATATCAAATCCAAAAGAAACCAATTTTTAAAGAGAAATTTTAATAAATAAATAAATAGAATCTACTCAAACTTTGGTTACAACCCTGTGGTGTAAGCATTGAATCACTAGAATGTCGGATGCCAAATTTCTTAAAATTTATCTGTCGGTTTCAGTACCTCAGTCGTCGCTCATGACACCTAGTACCAAACGGTCGATGCTGTATGCGTGAGAAAGGAGTCTCAAATCGATATAAATCGATTTATTTTACACATTGTGTTTACTCGCGTATAAACGGGATAATAATCCCGTTTTATCCCGAGAGTAGAAAACAAATATCTCCTGACTCTAATACTATTTAAATAACCTTATGACTGAGGAAGCCGCCACGAGCGCAGCCGTCTATAACATATGTTGTCACAACCAAACTCAACAATACATTCCACTATTAACTTGCTATTTAAAAAAAAATGAGCAGATAACTGGTTAAGACTGAAAACGTCGCAAATAAACGAACAAAAATAACAACAGATATTATAGCGTATTCGGTAGTACTCCTAACTTATGTGCCAAGGGTTGTGGGGTCGATTCCCGCCCATTCCCAAAAATATTTGATGAATATGTGTTTATTCGATGCCTGGGTGTTCTCCTGTAGCAGAGATTTTCCCTGAGGATTATAGGTTCTTCATAAAAGCAAGTAAAGAGGTTTTTAAAGGGGGACGTTGAATTTATAGAAACATTTATTTATTATTTAAAAATTCAAAGTCACTTTAGCATATATAATATTGCTCAAAACCATATCAGCTGTTAGACGGCCTCTGTTAGGTATAAACAACTTCAAGAGTTTTTTCACTACAACCTGTAGAAAGCACCCTTTAAGTCACATCGCCGGTCTACCGTGGGGTATTGGTGTGGTAGAAAAGTGCGACTAAGGTACCAGTAGACGGCGGTATATCCAGCGCAGCTAAAATACTATAGGGTGGGGATAGGCAGAAGCAAGCGCTCTGCGATGCAAAAGCTTCCCCTATCTTGGGGAGGCTTATGTCCAACAGTGGATGTTCTATGGCTGATATGACGATGACTAAATAATCTATTTGTATTTTCAGTTGTTCGCCATTAATATTTGCCGCGACGTCATCTTATTATGGGAGACTAGAGAATAAATACAAATGAATTAGTCATAAGCAGCGTCTATCTGTCTGTCTGGCAAGCAGCCAAAAGTTATCAGAGATACACCTACGTCTCGAACAAAAGGTTTCTGTCGTGCTCACTTATTATGTCATTTTCCTATTGTCTTTGGTCACCTTTTACGATTTAAATATAACCTTTAAATATTTTTCCTACGAAATAAACAATTTTTTTTGTCTGCTCATAACACATTTACTTAACACCGCACACTGACTCGACTCCTGTGATATATTACTTAGCAGTTATGTTACGAGCCTCAGACAATAGAGAAATCACAAATACAGTATTTGAATACATATTTCACACTCAGACACAGAACATACAAATATTCATCACATAGATGCTTGTCCTAGTTGGGGATCGAACCCATAATCCTTAGCGCTCAGGATTACTACTATTTGCGCCATTGGACCCGTCAATTACATTAATTTCTAGCTTTTACCCGTGACTTCACCCGCGTGAATTTCCCATGGAAACGGTACTCGTTTAGTGATTAAATGTACTGTATATCTTTCCATATTAAGTTCCACTGCGACGGTTGAGTAAAAAAAGTGTAAAGGGGTTATATACAAACTCACTTTAACATTTATAATATTACTTAGTAGAGATCGAATTGTTGGTATCGGGGTGGAATAATCTGTTTAGACTAGCTTTTATCCGATAGCGCGTTTAATATTCACTCAGCGCCATCTATTGATTTTTTTAGTACTAAAATTTAAAACATTTATAATAATTCCAGAGTCGATTATCTTTAATCCTACTTCAGGCCAGTTCTCTAATTAATTTAAATAAATCTATCCATTTTTCCAGCTTATATTTCATTCAGTCGTAGGTACGAAAATGAATATAGATTTTTTAATTACATTTATCTCACATAAAACTGTCCCCACTTTTTATTCAAAATTTCCAGCATTAGGTTTGTCCCAACGGTAAAAAAGTTAGGGTTAACTCCTAAATTCTGAACCAGCTAAACTCACAGATAATTTTCTTCTTTGGTAAAGAGTTGCCTCCAACTTAATAAGCTGTTGCCTACACTAAATACTTTTTTAAATCAATAAATACAATAAAGTATTTCATGTACACCGAAACAAAAATAGAAGACAAAAATAATAATCCCAAAGTTGGGAAAACCTTATTGGTAGTAGCAAATTCTTCAAGGCAACCTTTGAATGGAAACAGTGAATAAAATTAAAAAAGTAGTAAGAGATGTTAATATAATAGATAGAATAAAAACGATCTTAATATATGAAGTTTATATAAATATATATTTTAAACAAAGAAATATAATTTATATATAACTATACTGTAAGTGGAGGAGGAGCTTGACTAAGGTAGAAGACTGAAGTGCACTCCACAAGCAGACAACCTCCACTATTGAAAATCTCTTGACGAGGCCAATGGTTCGCAGTGAATATTCCCAACAGGACCAGGTTTGTGGAATATTGCCTGGAGAATCTTTGACTAGCCCATTGGAGCAGATGGTAGTAATCCCAACTTGTGTGCCAATGTTCGATCCCCACCTAGGACAAATATTAATAAAAAATGATATTTGTGTTTTTCCTATGCCTGGGTGTTAAAAATAAGTATTTATGTAGTATATTAGTCATTCCTCTAATATCTAATTAACATAACTTTCTAAGCGACTTATCACAGGATTAGATGAAAATAAAATATTAGACGATTTTTGATAATTCACTCCCAAAAGAGTAAAACGAGGGGTGAAAAGTTAGAATGAAAATAACTCAAAACTTAGGTCTGCCGCCCCTGCCATCACTTTACTTATGCGAGGTTTGTCAGTTTGTCCATCAACATAGGATCTGTTTATTGAAGCATGTGATGCACAGAGTACTAGACTGCGCAGAGATAAATATAAATTGGTTTTAAGAAATGTTCCCAAAACATGCAAATATAAAAAAAGTTGTGTTGCAATGAGCGTTAGAATATATAACAAGATCCCAAATGAATTAAAAATGCTTAATAGCTCTTATTTAAAAAGGATTTAAGGAATGGTTATATGATAAACAATTTTGTAGTGTTAAGAAATTTATTGAGAAAATGTAGCTATATTTTACTAAAATATAATATTTTTGAGAATTTTAGTCTATGTAACGCGACATCGTTAATGAACTCCTTTAATTATGTTATGTTATCATTAAAACCATGTTTTACTTGAAAATAAAAGATCTGATTGACAAATTTAATCAATGAATTAGAATTAGTTTATTTGTCCACCTTCTGGGTGGAACTACGATTCTGTATGACCAAAACCATCAAAGCTAGTACCAAAACCTCACACTAATCGTTTGTACAATTTGTTTATAAAATTGATTTTGTATGTTAGTTTTTTACCACACCGCGAGAATAATCCGAAGAAAATCATTGACACCTCTGATATGAGCTGTCAATCATCACAAATAATTGGACTTCTGCGACAGACGTCAAATATTTTTATATCTACATTTGATAAATTGACATAATGATAAGTTTATCACATTTTCAGGATATTTAATGCTTTAATAGACTGTAAGATGTCACTAAACTATTTAGTAGCACAATGTACAAGATTTAAAGTTGAAATTTAAATAGCTGATTTTTAATTAGACTTGGTCGACGAACAAGCACACAGTCACTGCGATAGTAAGCGTCACAGTAGCCTATTGATGCTCGTAATATCACAAGGATATCATTTTGTTGCCAACATTGTGACTTGAAGATAATATGTCACATTACGTAGTAGTTGAACTGCCTCTTGATAAATAGCAGCGCTCGCATTTCTGTGTTCCGGCTTGAAGCGTGAGAGAGGCAGCAAAGGTTTGTCCGGATTGAACATCTAAACCACTGAAACGCTTTGCTTACTTGTTTACAGTTTGAACCTATTTAAGATATGGAGTAGTTTATATTTCAATTTATATTTGCATTATTTTTCATGATAAACATAGTTGAAACAGGAGGACGTCTGTCAGGTCAGTTCATATTAAATTACAAAGCCAAATGACAATGGTAGCTATTACACATATTTATCTAAATAGTTAACATATGTCTCTTTAACCACTCTAAGCGAATAACTTTTTCGAGCGACTCCAAATCGAACCCGTTACATATAAATCTAAAAATATATATTAACAGTATTTATCAAATAGAACCCGAGTTAAACGAGTACCCCATCTTCTCTAAAGTTCATCCTTTATCTTAAAGAGTACCTTAAGCACCAATTACGGTCGATAAATTAGCAACACAACAGCTCGACGGTAGTTAGCTAAACCGATAACTATGAAATATGACGGCGGTGTCTTCTAACGACGATATGGCGCCAAATGTAGCACTACCTATCAACAATTATACTATACATACCCGCGACTTTTACTGCTTAGAATACCAGAACAATTAAAGACAAGTATGTAAAAAAAATAATAAATGCACATAATACCTCATAAACTGTGGTACCTCACGGCAGAGTTGAATAGTACCTTCTTCTGCACCAGTTATCGTAAAAGGCGACTAAGGTACCAAAACCGACAGGTGGTGGTATATCCATCCGAGACAGTGTAGCTCAAACGCAGTGGGTGCGGATAGGCAGCCGTATACCCGTCGAGAAAGCTGCGCTCTACGATTGCCAACGTGCTTGCCCAGCGCGGCAATCATGGGCAAAATTCCCCCTATCCTTGGGGATGCCTATGTACAGCATTGGATTTCTAATGGCTGCAATAATGATGATGAACACCTCATACATTGACTCCGAGATAGCCTGTTAAAGCATTTGTGTTACTGATATCACACAATAGACGAGTTACATGTGGTAGACCTCATACAAAGGTCATATACATCACCAATTTCTTCCGCCAAATATTAGCATGGCTGTGTTATGGTTTAAGGTGTAAGATGTTCAGTGAAATGAATCGGTATTGTGACACATTATGAAAATATTATGTCACGTTACTTACATGTTGATTTCACTTAAAATTTCAAGGTTTGTAAGGTGCTAGTGATATTCTTGTTATATACAAGCGATATATAGGCTGCTGTGACTATCAAGCTGAGTAGATGTTTGTTCGTCATGACATATGTAAGTAATTACATATTTGAACACCTAAACCCAAAAAACACCCAAATATTAATAAAAATCACAAATATGTCCTTAGTGAGAAACGAACCCAAAACTCTTTGTTGACAAAACTACACAACCGAATGCACCATCAGACTCGTCAAAAAAAAATTGCAACTATTCTATAACACAGAAATATGGCAGATGTGTGTATATGTTTTCAAATACACAGGCTTATTTGTATGAAATGTGCATGATGTTTTTATAATTTACTAAAAAATATCCTAAAAAGAAACTACTAAGATAGCAATTACATTGTTATTGTTAAAAGGTTTTATAAAATGTAAGGCTTCGTTGGTTCAATAATATAATACGGTTAATATAAAGGCAAAGGGACATAACGCAGTCAAATAAATTCAAGCAATTTTATGAGTCTGTTACAACTGGTATTGCCCGCAGAAAAAATCCGGACTAATGTGTCTGTACCAAAAGAGCTCATGCGTAACATAGGTACACTAAAACATCATGTACATATATTTTTTTAAATATTCATACCTCTTTACTGGTAAGTTTTGCCTCTGCAATTCCTGAGAAGTTATTTGTGGTTAGAAGACTTGAAAGCGTTAGATTATAACAAAAACATATCAGGTACTTGTTTCTTTATCTTTGTAACAATTTCACATGAAGATTACAGATTTTGATTTCATGACAATTTTCTATAATAAAAATTCATTAACTTCGTTTGCGTCTTTAGAAATCACTTTTAAACTCCATAAAAATTATTTTTAACCCCTCTGATTTGCTATGGATCGATTGTAACTAGTTACATTAAACGCAAAGTTAAACATGTGAGTGGACTTAGGGCAGTTTTCATTACATGCTTAAATGCTTATTTAGGCCTATCAGGGCCTAGTCTAGGTTATAGACTGTAGAATATTTCATTAGAAAATTTCAATTAATTATCATTTTGGATCCAAGATTGCCAAATAACACTGAGTTTGATTAATATTAGAAAGCTAGTCTTTTATGATACAATTAACCTATTTTATCAACCGATTCGTTGCGGCGATCAAATTCTATAAACTTTCGCTGTGACTAAGAACAAATTTTTATGACACAACATGGATGGCGTGTTAATGTCAAACCAATTGCGCTCTCAGCTATGTTTGTAAAAAACATATTGTCTTTTTTCTTTTTGACTTGATTTCTTGATTCATATTTAATTGACCTCAAACTATGGTAGTTTACAGTACTTTACATTATTTTCAGTGGCTCACTTCGTGTTTCCCAGTAGGTTTTACAAATGGCACCGAAATGATTTTATATTTTCAGCTGTTTCAAAGCTTTGTTATATCGTCTTTATTTTACTGTTTTAAAGCATAGATCAAGCAGATTTTCTATTATTATTTGTAGAGTTTACAAATGCACAGTTCGGACTTTTTCCAATACAGAGTTATTACAACATCGTATAAAGTTGGGCTAGCATACAGTAGGATTATTAAATGCAACAAAGAGACGAGCAGCAGCATTCGAAGTTACGCTCTGCGATTTCTACAGCGCCTGCCTGTCGAACCAATTATTTTTTTTTTTGTTTTCTGGGTAAACCTATGTTCAAGTATTTATTTAATTTTCTAGGTTTACTATGACGCTGAAATTATAAAATAAAAATTGAACATTTTATCTCAATCGTCATTGATATTAATAAACGTAAAAGAAATTCGGGTGTTGTTTTTGATATATGTACCTATAGATTAGTAACAAATTTATTCTTCGAGAACATATGTCTATGAATGACCATAAAAATTGAGGATGTAGGCTTAAAATAAATTACAGGATAATGTAACTTCCACCTAAATATGAGAATACCCTACACATACAGACACTAAGATGACAAGGCCGGTTTTTGACGAGTATATAGTCCAACAGAGAATATTATCACAATACGGGTTGATTCTGCATTCTCCGTACGATATTGTACGTGATTCCACTCATGATTCATTTGTTACGCTGAACAACAGAATTCACACCATGCAGCCACAATGCCTGACAGATAAATCTGCGAATATAAACCACAGATAATAAAACGCGGGTTTATTTATAAGTTGGTTGGTTGGTCTAGGTTGGTCTTGGTTATGTCCGAATAAATCTGTACAAGCTGTGAGACGTACCGATCTTTAATTGTTTCGGGTAGTAAAAAGTTATAATGAAATTTGAGACGTAAATAATTGTGTTGTCAGTCAACGTACCGAGCCAATCACAAAGTATTGCGATCAAGTTTATATTTAGTAAATTGTATGCCAACTGTGGATTGCTGGGCTATTTTTTAACTTTTCGTTGTTACTAAGAATACATTTGCTTAAATTTTCATGTCGCCTACGCAGTAATTATTGAATTATTTTAATTCCCCGTACAACCTATATATATTCCCTCTTTTATTTTTATCAAACACGACTTACTTAAGGTAAGTGTACGAGTTGTTTCAACACATTTGTATGGGTATTTTAAGTTATTCTTTTAGCATACCTTAGTTTCACGGAAACTTGTAAAGTTTGAACAACTGTGAGACAATATAAAATATGTGTGCCAGTGTACATATACACACAAAAATACACACACAATCATGTTTAATTGCTTTCTGGAAGACTATCTTTTTGAGTTTAGAGTAAACATGTTATTTACTTAATCGCTCTTTAATTGTTCATTTTACTATTTTCATTATTTATATTGTTTATATTTTATTAATTTCATAGAATTTGCTTACAATTATAAAAAAAAGATAGCAATTACCATTTTACTAACAAAGTCGAAAATGAAGTTTTCACTTAACTGGCACAGCCTTAAGATAATCTTTGACCGTCTGAACTAATTCATTGCGATTCAAAGTTGCTAAGTAACGCTAAAGCTAGTGATTAAAGTTATAAGTTTTCCGAGCGCAGTCGAGTTAATTCGTTCGTCGCTTCGTAAATTTTTCTTTAAGTATATATAGGTCTCTAGGGTCTAGGTTCTATTAAGTAAGTCGTATAGGTACGACGCGTGTACGTGGACGATTTCCTAAGTACTTTCTGAGTACCTATTCCCCTACGTTACAACAGGAACTCCTGTGCAAAAGTTTAAGTTTCTAAGCCTTTTTGTACCGATGAAGTAGAATAATATCTCTCTCTCTCTCTGTACCAGGTGCCGACAAAGACGCCTACGATGGTCACCACCCCGCCTAGCGCGCCATTTATAGTAAAAAAATACACCTATCTTAGGAAAGCCTATGTCCAACAGTAATCTGCTGATTGATATGATAGTAGTTTTGGCCCTGCGTTGATGTCAGTCAGTCAGTCCGACAGCTTCTCCTTTTATATATATTTCAATACTTTTTTATTCCGTACGCACCAACTTACCTAAAGGACAGATTACAATTCCTATCTTTCTCTCACGAACCTCTCTCGCTCTTAATCGCATTGTCTAATAACCGTGCTTTAAGCTGTTTATCTGGGAGTCAGGCCAATGTATAGGATTTAGTGTGAATATATTAATATTCTTCAAATAACTCAACTTTTGTATATCTTTGTTTGATAAATAAAATGCATTTCGTTGATTTCATGAAAATTATAAATATTATTGTTGTATAGATGTCAAGCATTTTCGTCAATCAATTTTTCTTGTATTTGAAGGTGTAATATAAAATTTTGTTAAACACATGGGATAAAAATATAACTATATTATTATTATAGATAACAGTCTAGTTAATTACGACATTGTAAAGCAAAACAAAAAAAATTAAAAGCAAACAAACGAGCGGACCGCTTGATGTAAGCGGTAACCGCAGCCTATGGACGTTAGAATATTTTATATTTAAATTTCTAGTTTGTTTAAGTAATAATTATATACGTTTTACATTCCAAGGTATATTACATTTTAAAAACATGTTATAGAAATATTATCAATAACTAATTGAAAACTTGCTATATATCGTAATTAAAATATAGGTTAAAAAAATTATAAATTAAAACAAAGAGTATATTTTTTTAAGTTAGATGTAAAAAGATTGGTTTCTTTTAAACAAAACTAAGGCTGTATATTGTTTGCACCGTTGCCAAAAAACGAATCTAAACGTCAAGCCAATTTGACTTGATTTTCACAGTCATTCTTAGCGTCTGAATTATTTTTGTAAATTGCAAAAGAAACGTTTCTTTTGGGCTTGTTGCTTAAAAAAATAAAAAATGGTAAGTATAAAAATGTTTTATGAAAAGAATCGGAAAATTTAGATATTAAAGTTGCGGTTTAGCTCTTAATTTTGCACTGTCATCGCCGCTTATTATTCACGTATTTTTTTGTTTTAACTTTTCTTCCTAATTTATAAATTGATTTAGTTAATACGCTTGATGTAATCTAAATTCTACAATTTAAGTTATTATCTCAAATGACCATTACATACTTTGTAGTTTGATTTTGCCGACATAACCTTCTTACTGAATGTTTCTATCCTCTTTTTTTTACAATACAATAACTGTATTTTATTTAACAACTTTATTAACAAACCAATTGTTCTTTTGGATTTTTGATTAAACTAAAGTTGACACAGTTTAAACTTAGATTTTAAGAAATAATTTTATTTGAATATGAATTTCAGTTTAGAAATCAGTATGACAGTGACGTCACAGTATGGAGCCCTCAGGGCCGTCTTCACCAAGTGGAGTATGCTATGGAAGCAGTCAAACTCGGATCGGCTACTATTGGTTTGAAAAACAAGCAGTTTGCTGTGCTCATAGCTTTGAAAAGGGCAGTGAGCGAACTATCTGCTTACCAAAAGAAGATAATCCCTATCGATGAGCACATTGGCATCTCAATCTCTGGTCTGACTGCTGATGCCAGAATGTTGAGGTTAGTTTTCGTTTTAATTTTTCAATCTCTATTTCATAACATTATTGTAGTTATAAGCTTTTTTGGTAATACCTTATGAAAAATGATTGCAGTTGTAATTACTTTTTGAAATTAATTTTGTTGCATTTAAGCTACACTGTTATGGGTGAATACATCACTATCTGTCAGTATCAGTTCTTCAGTCATCTCTTACAACACATGGCACAGGCCAAGGTACTACACTGCCAGTACAAAGACAATATATATATATATATATTTTTTTTTTAAATGAGTACCTTAATAGTAATTTTGTTTAATTTAATAGTGTAAACTTGGTAGTAATAGTACAAACATGCAAATGCTACTAGGTCTCCAACAGTGATTTGGTATATGGTGTATTCATTACGAATCTTTGATATTTTTAGCTATTGTATTATAGTGTTGTTCTGATAAAAAATATGCTTATTTATTAAAACAAATGATAAAAGTAAGAATATATTGTATACCTCAAATCTAGTTCATTGTCCTCTTCTTAATTCTTAAAAAAAGATATCCTTGATTTTTTAAAATATAAACTTTGCTGTTATTGACATTTGAATGATATTCAGTAAAATGGTTTTTCATTGAAAGTCATGAAACACATTTCAATAATTTTTTTAAATACCAGCCCTTAGAGGATAAAAGGTTTAGTGCAAATTTAGAATTACTCTGTACTCTGTATTCTATTAAATATTTGTTTCATTATTACATAGTCTAGCGTGTATCATAATAAAACTAGCTCTTGATTTCTGATCTCATGTTCATAAATTCACTCTATATGTTTGTTTATAAGCTATTCTCTATTTCAGCCGTTTCATGCGTACTGAATGTCTAAACCATCGTTATGCTCACGATTCTCCTATGCCAGTGGGCCGACTGATTGGTCTGGTGGGAAACAAGATGCAGATATGCACACAGAGATATGACAAGAGGCCGTTGGGTGTTGGCTTGCTTGTGGCTGGCTATGATGTTAGTATATCTGTTTATTTTACACTGTGTTGATGCTGCTGCAGCAACATAGAATTATTTCAAATCTTTTTCTCTCTTTATATAATTGGTGAATTAATGTTAATCTAGAGTTTTGTAATAATACAACACAATTGAGATTTATTAAAGTGTAATAGACCAATTGCTTATCACCTGGAGTTTTAGCATACTTATATTTATGGACATACCTAATGCTTGCCTTTAGAGATTCAATATCAGCCACTATATGTGTAAGCTTTAACTTGTCTGTAGCATTAGTTATAATAAAAACATGGTTATAATTATGTTTGAATTTCATTATCAATGTATATTGTAATATCGCACAATTATTTGGTTATTATTATTATTATTATAGCCTTGTGCAAAAGTATATGAAGCAAATGTTTATTACAGGATCAAGGTCCCCACATATACCAAACCTGCCCCTCGGCTAACTACTTCGACTGCCGAGCCATGGCCATCGGTGCTAGGTCTCAGTCAGCCCGCACCTACCTTGAGAAGCATTTTAATGCCTTCCTGGATTGTGATCTGCAGGAGTTGGTTGCTCATGGGCTGCGAGCTTTGAGAGACACTCTGCCTAACGAAGTTGATCTTAACACCAAGGTAAACAAACCACACTTTAAAGATGGCTTTTGTATGGACAAAGAAAAGTTTTATTATGATTAGTGAATGCATAAATAATGTAAAATATTATATAATGATTTGTGTTGCAGTCTCAATAACATAGTGGTTTACTAATGGATACTAATATTTCTTAAAATATGAGGTTTTAATATTAGGTTTAATGAATCTATTCTCAAAAAAATTAATACCTAATTATCCACTTCATGGGAAAAATATTACTTATTGTAAGCTATGTAGTGGTCCCAGTCCAAGACAAATGACTTCTCAATTGTTTATAACAATTAAAACACTTGTTTATTTATTTAAGATTTTGATCTTTTTACCTTGTAAAATTAGTGATTTACAAACAATAACTAAGCCGTGGGGTACCGGCAGAGTAGAATAGTACCTCCCCCTGTACCAGGTGTTGTAAGAGGCGACTAAGGTACCGGAACCGACAGATGGCGGTACATCCTTTACTACAGGGTGGGGATGGACAGCAGCATCCTCGTTGCGAAGTTGTCTGCGATTGCCACCACGCATGTCCAGCGTGGCAATTATGGGTAAAATTCCTGTCTTGGGGAGGCTTATGTCCAGCAGTGAACTTGCTATGGCTGATATGATGAACTAACCTTCATGTATATTAGAATATATAGATGAAAATAAAAAAAAGTATTGTAGTAATATTAAAAAAATATACAATAAAAATATCAAAAGGTTAAATGTAGTGACACAAATAGGAAAAAAAAAGGAATAGCCATTCTGATAATTTTGTTTTATTGTAAGTGCAGTAAATATCATGCATAATATACATATAAAATATTTTCATTCACATTAATCACAAGTTCATCAATGAGAAGTCTCGTCGTTAATTCGACGAGGCGGCAACAAATCACGCTAACACAAATTAACCCACTTAACCGCTTAAGTATACTGGACGAAAGGACGTCTGGACGACATCGTAGTCCTAAGTAAACTGTACGGAAAGTCACGTACTCAATACTCTACCTGCATAATTTTAATATACTATATAATATCCCTAGATCGCCCTCTAACTGGCCCTCCACAATAAAAAATACTTCACACTTTTCCTAGAGCAGAACACCGCTTTCGGAGAATACGTGCAGTCCCTGCTCTTAGAGCTATAACCCATTGCACTAATGTGGCTGGGCCGACTCAGTCCTCTTCTGCAACAACATAATAGGCGACAGCTTTCTGAGCATAACTCGAATCTCAGAAGCGCTCACCGTCGTCGCACCGTCGGTCCCTACTATTGGGTCCTTACCTGGAGCCACTCTATTATGAGCGGTACCGTTAGAGTACCTCCCTCTATACCAGGTGTCCTAAAAGGCATCTAAGGTACCAGAACAGACAGATGGCGGTATATCCATCCGAAACAGCGTAGCTCTTAAATGCACAGGATGGGGATGGGCAGCAGTATCCTCGTCGCTAAAGCTGAAATCAGCGATTGCCAACACGCTTGCCAATTACCAAAATTTCTTCTTTGTTGGGGAGGCCTATTTTCAGCAGGGGACTTCCAATGGCTGTAATGATGGTGATTAATGTTATTACAATATCGCATAAATGTGAAAAACCATTATCGTTAGGTTAACCAAAGAGACAGCAGAAATGAAAACTTACATATATCAAGCACCTGCCAGTTGTCTTAAAAGACAATTAAGGTACCGGAATCCACAAATGGCGATATCGGTATATATGCATCTAAAACAGCGCAGCCGGCGATTGTCACCACGCTTGCCTAGCGCGGCAGTTATGGGAAAAATCTCCGTCCAGCTTATGTCCAGCTTTGGACTTTCTATGGCTGATTTGTGAACTAACTAACTATGGACAAAAATCCCATTATTTTGGACAGGCCTCAGTCCAACGGTGGACTTCATGGCTAATATGATGATATCAAGCACACAAATAATCTTCTTTTCACTATCTTGATTCAATGTGTAACTTTAAAATAGCAAATACCTATATCTATATATCTGCGAAGAGTTCCACATTTTTGGTCTAGTACTACCAAGGTTTAAATTTGCATGCCACTCGAATTTATCTACTGACACAGCTTACAAAAAGATACCTAGAGTTGCGAGGAAGTTTAAGGGTTTTGAGAATGATAGAGTTTCGATTAAATCAGGAGGTTCAAGAATGGATCCATATGATGTTGAGTTTTATTTTCACAGAACGTGTCAATAGCGATCGTGGGACCCAAGACGCCGCTACGTGTATACGACGAAAGTGAGCTGACAAGTTACCTTGCGCTGGTGGAAGGCGAAGAGCGGCGCGGGGGTGGGGCCAGCGCAACTGGGGACGCAGGCGTCGCCGCCGGTGCTGACGCCGATCGGGATGCGCCGGGGGACCCGAGGGACCCTCAGCCCGCGGTGAGTTATGCTTCTTGGAGTAATCTTAACTAGATGTTTGACGTCATCAATTGTTTTTACACATTATTTTATTGTACATATAATGTGACGTCACCCATATAATCTATACTTATATTATAAAGATGAATTGGATTGATTGTTTGTTTGGTACGATTAAACTCAATTTTTACAGGTACAATTTAAATATTTCTCTCACCATTAAATAGCTGAAGGTGGAACTTTCTATGCCGAGTAACATAGTCTAGGCATATACAAAATCAATCGACAAACACCTAGAAAGGAATGTATGACTTATATTTTTTAAATACTCGTTGATTTAAAAAAGTAAATATAAACTATGTTTTATCCCTTACTAGCTGTGCCCGCGACTTGGTCCGCGTGCAGTAGTTTCTTTGGGAACCATACGTTTTTAAATTAACTTATATAAACTTTGAATGACATATTTATTTATATATACAAATCAATAGCCTAAATAATAAGTTTTAAGCTTCTAGCTCTAACAAGAGCGATACTTCCATACAACTTTTCATTCCCCTTTTGACCCCTTACAACTCTTATATTGAATGAAAAAGTAGCCATGTCTTTTCAGACATCGGTGACAGCTCTAGACTATCTGTGTACCAAATTTCATTAAAATCGGGTCAGTAGTTTAGGCGTGATTGCGTAACAGACAGAGTTACTTTGGGATTTATCACCGAAATCCTTACTATAATATTATAAACGGAAACTGAGGGTAAAACGGCGGTGCCTTACTAGTTGTATAATAAAAGCGTCCTCCCTCCATTATGTGGTTAAATAAATAAATTCCCACAATATCTTATACATAGACCTGATTTCGTGATAAGTAGCTTAAAGAACTTGTGTTACGGACATCAGACAACAGAGGAATCACAAATGTACTACTTAAATACATATATTTAACAACCATACAGAACAAACATAAACATCATACATATAAGTATTTGTCCTCTTTGGAGAACCCACTTTTCCTCGCCCGCTTTTCCAAACCCACGACCTTTGGCGCACCAGACAGGATCACTACCATCTGCGACATCGGGCTCGTCGAATAGGCCTGAACCTTCGGACACGATTTCGATAAAGTTTCTTGACTTGATTGAAGTTTTGATTCCAGAAAAACGATTTCTCACATGACTACATGTAAACTAGAAGTAGACTCATATAAAGGTCGTTGGTATCTCACTCTAACCTATTTCTACTGCCAAATAGTGTTCGTATTGCTGTTTCGTTATGAAAGGAGAGAGACAGTCAAATTACTCAATGTGACATATTATCTTTCAGTCCTAAGCAAAGTCCCTATCCAAAGATATTATTATGTTAATACGAGTGCCTGTAGAATGCGGTGACGCTTATATAACGCGGACAGTATGTTTGTTTGTTGACTTAGTTATATTTAATATAATCTGATGTTTTACTAGAAAAAAAAACAACTTGTCTCAGGCTTTAGGCTTTCGAATACAGAGACTCGAACCTACATATTTCCTAGACCGGAGGACTGTTCTACCATTGTGCTACCGGATCTTAGTAGACACTTCAAATTGAATTTTTCATAATACATATTATCTATATGAAAAAAACTCAGCATCTATGCATACAACCTATAAACTAACTTAGTTGTATGAAATAGAAATCAACACAAAAGATTGCCTTTAATTCTTAAGACCAGGTACATGTATTTATTTAATTTGCTTATTTAACGTTTATGTTACCTTTCGGAAATAGCATTAAAAGAGTTTTTAAAAAGTTGAAAAGAAGTTTTATCATGAGTAGTAAACAGGCACCAACGATGGTGGTGTACTTATTTCTAAACTGATAATACTCTCTATCACTACAACACAATAATTTTATGTGTACATTAATAAATTTGTATGGCTATATAAAATTAAACATGTCTGTATATGAAAGCTACCTCCGTCTATCAGTGAAATAAAAAAAAAATTGAAAGTATATCTTTGCACTCTGGCGGGTGGTGTTTTGAAATAAAATGTATATTTTTCTTAACAAACTTTATTTCTAATGTTATATAGATGTATTTGCATTCTTTTCTAACTTGAAGTATGTAACATATATTAAAAATAGGTTAGGCTATTTATTAACAAAACTATAGATGTTTTAAAATGAACGTACGTATCTATATTTATAGCTTTTAATATCCCATAATGAATTCTGGTGTCGTGGATTGCATCATGACGACTGAGACGTATCCGCTGGGGGTGTTCGCTACGTCTAACAACGTAGTTCGAGGGTTGATTTCTCGTTTTATGATGTTGAGAGGCAAATCCTCAAGATCCGGCACAAAGGCCCATTTTTCATACAAACCTAATGCCGTATCTCGAGGATCAGTGATTCTTGGCACTCTAATTTCTATATCAATTGGACCATACAAGAACTGCCTCTCCACGGTCATTTTTACCATTCTCTGAGCGTTCCTCTCATCGAATTTCTCGTTCCTAGTTTTTGCGTCCGCTGCTGCATCTAAAAACGCCTTCCACCTCGGGGTGTAGTAGAAATGAAACACTTCAGTCCATTGCTTGCACGCGTAATCGGATATCTCCCCGTTAGGTCCCCACCAAGTGATCTGATTCCGGGCATTTAGCTCGTATTGGTACGTCTCTGCCTGCGTAGTTCCAAAACTTCTAGCTTTGTTCAACCAACTATACATACTGAAGTCGGAATTAGTAGATAGTATTGACTCAATGTCATTCATCGCATCGAGATATTGAGAGACAGATGATTTAAAAATCCAAGTGTTTGACCGCCAATTGTTGACGAGGTTTATATACAATTGTTCCGCTCGATACTGCAAAGCTTGCCTGGTAAGGTCGACGAGGTCATGATAGAAGCCGGGCGTAAAACAGTCTGAGTCTGTAACGAAGACAAACTTTTGGAAAGCATCAAATAGATCGCTGCTTTTGTACCAAGCCCACGGTTTTATTTTGAGGCTGGGCCGTCGGGTGATGACGTATTTTCCTCTCATCATGTTGAGTCCATCAAAGTTGTATACGCTGCGCAGCAATGATCTCCAAGCACTGCTTGTGGCGTTGCAACCGTACCTCCTTTCGGCGTAATCCGCTACCCACTGCCCGAGATCAGCTACAGGCTCCTTCCGCCATCCGGATTCCAACATCAGATCGTACACTACATAGTTCTGGTTGATACCTTCTGGTGTCAACCCGATTCCAATCATCGTTGAGTTGATTCGAGACCTCACTTCATAAACATTATTGTTGATAACGTCCATGCTGCCGAACATACCCAGTGTGCCCCCGAAATTATGTAACATACACCAAATGAACGGCTGGTCGAAATACATTTCATATAAGTAGTACTGTGGCCATTGCTCTGACTGCAAATCCAGGACTAGCATCCGCCCGCTTGGCACTGATTTCAAGAAGGCTTGCACCCTTTCCTTTGGCCAGAGTATAGGGTCATGAACGAACATCCAGTTTTGAACTAACCACACAGCGTTCTCATCTGTTCCCATTGCAGAAAATACAGCTCTTGCGGACCTTTGTACGAAGTCTGTCGTCCAAACAGTCATCTTTATCTCGTTGAAGGGATCCGCGCTGTAAACACTGCTGGCGGGCGTAACAACTGTTATTTCTCTTAAAAACATTCTCCCGATATCCGCAAAAGCGGGATCACTCGGGTCCACATATAGATCGCAACAGTAGTTGTCTTTGAATCGGTTCCACGAGCCGACAGAGTGGAAGGTGGTGTTTGGATATATCCGCGCGAACGCCCTCGGAACATGTCCGCTGAATGATGGAAACACCGGCACTATCCCTAATTGGTACATGTAGTTGACGATCACATGTTGTATCTTAGTCTGTATTTCGTGCCACGATTGCGGCAGTGGGCCGCCCCATCCTCTAACGTTCCCCATCCTCAGCCACGACAGGAAGGCTGGACCTGTAAAATGCTGGTTAATCTCATCTTGGGTCATGCCCAGTTTTTTGTAGACGCGCGCCCAAGCCGCTTCCTGTGCTATGGGAGCTAACACTAGGTTTATTCCATTCAGTGCCATCCATTCTACATGATTTTTCCAATCGGTTTCATCCCACCATATGAAGCTATACGAAGACGTGCATACGTTTTGGTAGTAACGAAATCTGTCGCTAGCAACGACCGTTTCGTCTACTTCTGGTAAGGTGCTGGGTATTGATACTCGTTGTATCTGCCAAGCGATTTGACTTTTGCAGTATTTTTTCAAATAGTAGTTGAACCCCCAAACAGCGGCGACGCCCGTGCTCGCTCTGATAACAAGTTGGTTTTCGACCGTGCGCAGATGAAAAACGTCTTTATTGTCTTGGAATAGGGACGGATCGATTTGCACTATCACTTGGTTGGTGTACTTCGCGATGATATTAGATGCTGTTTGTTGTTGGTTTTGGGCTGTCGTCTTCGTTTGCAGTTTAGTTGGGTCTAAATAGTCGAGGTTCAGTGCATTTGACGATGCTATTGCAATGAATATGATGTGAAAGATGTGTCGCGACATCGTGCGCGCTCGCCGGTCGCGCCACCGTTTATGATCAATGCGATCGTTTAACAAGCCTGACCGTTGACCTTTAGCTTCGTACGGCTGATTAACTCAGTGATATCAATATAAACACATTACACAGCCAATAGTCTTCAACAGATATACTTTTCTTGCGGAAGAAATTAAAACATTAATTTTGACAGTTTAGGTTGATTCTTCCTTATTAAATTAGGTGATAGAATTAATATAGTATATGTTTTTAAGACTTTCTGAATTTATTACTTGCAATAAATTATAAACAAATAAGATATGTATTTATTATTATTGTTTGTTACGCCGTTACCAAGTTAGCTATGTAATAGGCTTTAAAATGCGGTTTATTTTTTTTTTTAATTTATGTGTCATGTCATCTTTTGTCATTCATGCGAACGGTTTTCGCAAGATACCCGAAACGTCGAATCAAAAATGTAAAAAGTAGTTTTATTATAAATAGTCAACTAATTAAAGTAATTGTTAGAAAATATTATGAACTTTTTGTTTTGGTGTATCGTGATTTTATTTAAAAATATATTATATATTTTATAATTAATATATATATTTTATAGAAAGGTGTCATGTATTGTGTTAAATTTTCTATTAATATTTTGTTCGACCAATGGTTTCTTTCGGATTTATTTCTTTGTTATATTGAATTCTTGGAGAGTTTATGTCCAGCGGTGGACCTAACCTAAAGGACCAGTAATTTCATTGCCTTACTCATCCTTCAAACCGGAACACAGCAATGCACTGTTATTTAGCGGTAGAAATAGGTGAGATTGAGGTTCCAATGCAGACGACCTTTCCATGAACTATTTCAAGTAGAAGTAAGAGTAATTTTGTAAAATACCCTCTGATATTTATAATATAAATTTGGACGCATGTATTGGGAGTTCGGCCGTATTATTGTGATGTTATACTACTTAACATTTATGTCTGTCTGTATGAAAAAAGGTGGAAAGCATGGTCCGCGAGTCATGCCGTCATGTCGATTTCCTCAAGATTCTTTCAGGAGCTATAAGTAGCCTGTGATGATGATACATGTGATATTTAATCAATATGAATTCACTGATTCAACTGTGAAAGCATTTCAAACAAACTTTTTAAATATATGTATTGATATGCTATTTAATCATATATTTCAGCTTATCCTTAGTTTTATGAATTTCATTTTAAGGACAGATCAGTTATGTTTAAATAGAGAATGGAATGTTGAAATGGTTTGGTCATATAGAAAGGATGGATGTAAGTAGAATGACTATACAAATATATAGAGCGGAAGTGAATGGAAGAGTTGGTACATAGGCAAACATAATATTGGTACATAGAAAAGGTATAACAGAAGGGCCAGGTGAGAAGTATTAAGAATAAACGAGCTGGTATGGAAGGACTAATGCGAGTAAGGGAAGCGAGAGTGGTATGCCAAGATTGTAGCAAGTGGAGGTTCATGTCTGCCTATATGGCACAGGCGTTATGTAATAAAGTATACTATATTTTTTACATTAATTTTCTTAAAAAAGAGCGAAGCGCGCAGCTTCGCTATGCGAATGCCACCACGCTTATCCAGCGCGGCAATTATGGGCAATATCCCCCTTCCCTTAGGAGGCCTATATCCAGCAATGGACGTTTTTTTAAGGCTATCATTTCAGCCTGCAGCGTTGCAAAAAATTTCTTAGCGAAAAATAAAGGCCCGTCCTATTTTACGGTAACATGTTTTCGTAATAAATTTAGCCTATGTGTTGTTCCAGACTATCAATACTCGCGTGCCAAATTTAATCTAGATAAGATAAGATCAAAGAGTACCAACAAACAGCCATCCATCCATACAAACTATATATATTATTTAGCAGGATTTTTATTTCAGATCCAAACAATACATTAGAAACTAATTTAATAATTAATTTGTCTTCAGGTTGCAATGGATACAGAGTAAACGCGGATCGACTCCAAGACGCCGTCGACCCTGAGCCAGCTGGCGTGGAACACGAGCCCTGGACATACCGGCGCTCTTGGACAGTTTTGAAAGCGGTGTTACACCTTCCCTCCTTTTTGCAACATACCAAAGGTATGCCTTGGCCAGTGTTTGCGTCGATATTGAACGTTATGTTTTGAATTGTATTCATTACTCGTTAATTATTAAATCGACCTTATAATTACTAAAGTTTTAAATTAAAGAAGATTTTTGTTAACATAATATTTACGAGCAAATTCATGTGTATTTTCTAACAAATTCAAATTCACGATCCCGAATAAAGTTAATATAGTTAAAAGATTCAAAACGCGACTTATTTAATTTCTATTTTTTTTCTTCGTCACTCTTGATAACGGTGGCCGAAAGTAAGCTACAACTTCGAACATAAAACGCGGTTTAAACCTTCTTTTTTACCTTTTAATTCGAACGAAATGAAAAAGAAGGTTTAAACCGCGTTTTAAAATCGAAAAAGCCATTTAAAAGTTTAGTAAAAAGCCGAACCCATTGCAGTGCTAACAATCATTTAATTACAATGGTAGGAATTTAATGACATATGCATAGAAAAATAACTGTTTATTCATGTGAACACTGGCCAAGGCAATAAAAGGGAAAATGTTGCAATTATATAATTATATATATTATTTTCTATTATTGTCCACAATAAAACACATTTGTCTTTATAATCGTTGTTTATTCTTTCACTAATCTAATAATATTGCATATAAACATTCCTTTTATATTGTCGATATAAGGTTCCTTTCAGACACAAACTTATCCAAATTTGCTTCACTGATATTGCAGATAAAAAATACAGATTGTCCACTTAATATAAAACATGTTGGTATCTCTACCAGTTTTGTGTTCAGCGAGCTATCTGCACATATATATTTACATTGTGTCTCAGTTTAATTTAGACGGAACATTTTAGTATTAATAATAACTATAAAATAATTTATTTACGTTTACGTCGGTAGGTTATTTATTATAGTTATTTATATAACGACAATATATACTAATGGGTTTACAAGAAATAACTATCCAACAATGAGTCATGAAAATCTTTTGCAGAAATTGCAGTACCTTATTATTAGAACTGGGCAAAATATTTAATGTAATCTCAAGTAAAAAGACATATCGGGTAAATAATTAATTATTATTCAGGTCAAAGTTTACTAATAGCAGTTGTATTCACGAATAAACATCGTATTGACTAGTCTATTTATTTTTATTACATTGAAATTGGTGGTTCTCCTTATATATTTTTGGCATCAGACTCGAATACATTTTATAGAAACACAAGCCTCCATCTTTAACGTTAATATTAAGTTTCTTTGCCTCTTTCATAGACAAGACAGCATATTTCTGAAAAAGGATGTATATCTAACTGGTAAATAAAATACGTCATGATAGACGGAGCAAATTTAAACAATCTTGAATACAAATACCATGAAATTTGTAAAATATCAGTAGAACGCGCGTTATATAATCCCTACTGTCACAGCTGCGAGAGTAACAACTCACTGTCAGCTGACACACAGTGAGTAGCGCTTTGTATATTATTATGACGTAGTGTGCGCGGCATTGCGCTGAAAATCGGCTGCGCTCGCAGTGAGTTTGTAAGTGAAACACCGCCAACTTAATTTAAATTAAGAGACGAATTTAAAGTTGAGTGCCCATTGTTAGCTTTAAAAGCGAAGCCATAGATTTAAAAACTACTATAAAGGGAATTTGTGCTTCAAAATTTGAAACATATTGTACTGCATGCTCCTTTTTGGCGAGTTAGTAGTGAACCTAGATTCATTGGTCGGCTTGGGACGGCAGCCATGTTGTAAGATAGGCTTTCCAAATGATTTGAGATTGTCGTATAATAAGTAATTTGTGTACATATTTAGAATCAGATGATTTGTTGGCTACAAAATGTTAGTTAGTAATATAGTCATTATTAAATCAAAAAGAAAATGTGATAAATAAACTACATATTACCGTGTTGAAAATAATAAATGTCGAGGAGTCTACTTAGATTTCAGCTAACATTGTACGGGAGGTAATAAAAGATGTTTAAATTTCAATCCATCATCTTCGATATATATATTTACATATACGTTATTTACTTAGCACCAAAGTTATTGCCTAAACGTTGTATGTTTATCACTATATCTATTTATACATGTACATTATTATATTTTATGTTATAAGCTATTATATTTTGGGGTTTCAATGATTTGGAATCGGATCACTCCCTGATTGGGTGCATAAAGATTCATAATGAGTGTGCCCTAATATCTATTTCAGTTTCATGTATCAATTTTCATACAAATTATTTTTTTTCCAATTGAAATATGAAGTTATAAACCAATTACGAAATTTAGTAGAATCTAAATAACATTGGCTGAACACAACTCATCAGAATATTCCAGAAAATACAAACTAAAATTGGTAATTTGAGAGTATATCTTTGGGACGAATTTTGTTTTAAGCCTATGTCATACGAGAGTGTCTAACACATATCCTGCACCATGAGTGAACTGACAGACATTTGCTTGGTCTAATACAGGTACATAACTGTCTTTGATTACAATCGGTTGCCGGCTCGACGCTTCGTTTAGCTGCCTCTCCAGGACCGTATTTTGCAATTCCTCTTCCTCTAATTCAAGAGTCAATTCGTCTAACAGCTTCATCCTCACTTCTATTTCCTGGTCCGCCTTCTCCAACTCCACCGCGTTACTGTGCATTTCCTTTGCAGTCTTATCCAATTCTTCTTCAATCTTATCTATTAACATCGTCACTTGGCTCACGTTTTCGCAACTGTTCGCTTTATTTTCATCTATGTATCGTTTTACTTTTGCAGTCAGTCTCACAACTAATTCTTCTTCTCTGTGCAGCCTTTTGTTTATGATCGCTAGCTTCTCGAGAAGTTCTATTTCTTCTCGTATCCTGGTGAGCTCGTCTGCTGACGCGTCGGAATCAGTATCAGTCTGGGTATGCATTAGTCTTTCTGAATTTACTTGACAGATGTCTGTGAGTTCTTTAGTGAAATAGTGCTCTCTCATTAGATGTCTTTCTCTTCTGCTCTTGTGTTTTGTGTGTCTTCTGGGAGGTGTTCCGCTCCCGACCCCTACTCCACTGTCGCTGTTGCCTGCTTGGCTGTCGTTCACTTCGCTGCCTCGGCCCAGGTCGCGGAGGTAAGATTCTAGAAGGTAGTTGGTGCCGTGTTTCTCCATTCTACTCTTATGTGTCTGGTCTTCCAGGTGGTCGATGAGTTTCTCCTGTTCCCTAAAAAGTAACAAGCAAAATTAAATTTCACAGGTATAAGGAGTGTTTTTTTTACATAATTGGCTTAATATAACTTTAAGAACACATATGACTTTTATTTTTCTGGTTATGTTTACAGATGTCTTCACTTGACCTAGTAAGCTTTCTAGTTAATTTCCATAAGCTGACACCAATCCTTGATAATATATTAAATATCTTATAATGCAATTCGTTTGCGCCTTCTTATTGTTAAACGGGACCACAGCCTATAGATACTCGTGTCGTTACAAAGATATCACTAGCGTGTCGTGATATATTTTTGTGAACTGAATATACTATGTCACATATACTATTATATTATTTACTTATTTTCTATCCTAAGGTTGCCTGAGAGAAATCGTTCTAAGCCATAAGGCAGCCCATTGCACTATGTTCTTTTTTATATCTCAAGTGTACAAGGAAGTAAATTATAATTTTTTTCAATCTGGATCTGTTAAATCCGATGATCATTCTTACTTGCAGGTGGTAGTTAGTAGCTTTGAAGGTAAATTATTTTAAAGCTGAATTACGAACTGAATGAATCCAAGAATCAAGTTAAAATGTTTTATCACCAACCTCAACTTATCCAATTGCTGGTGAATAGTCCTGCTCTGATGTTGTATGACGGAAACAAGTCGAGCAGCCGGGTCTTCACTCTTAGCCCTAGGTGGTGGCGTGCCTGATCTTAAACCCATTCTCCGCCGTCGTCGCGCCCCACTCCGGCTCCCACCATCGCTATCTCGTCCAGAATCGTCCTCGCCTCCACTAGATACTCGCCGGAGGGATAGCCGGACCTTTAAATAGCAATAAATTTTGTTGTCTTTCAAAATCGCATAAAGCATTTAACGTAATAAACACAATTTAATCATATTAGGTATAAAAAGGGGTCAACCTCGGAATGAAAGATAATAAGCTGTAAATTGGTATGAACCTTTGTCATTCTAAATGTTGTCTCAAAAGTCACAAACGCTATCGTGACGCGTCTTAAGATATTTAAGGTCAAAGGTCACAAAAATCGGGTTTTTCGCGAGTATCTGGCTTCCTATTGCTTAAATGAGATTTGCACTTATTATAAAAGTTGTAGGCTATAAAATCTCTACAGCTTTTGTTTGAACTTTTTTACATACGACCAGCCGTTTTCGGGGTAGAATGCGAAGTATGCACAGCGTACAGTCATATACGGTCTAATGCAAGGTCAAGCGTGAGTTACGGTTATAAGTACGTTGTATAAAGTCAATTATTTACTTGAAAATTATAATTATTAAGCAATGCCCATTATTTATGTACGAATTATTAATTATTTATATGTAATTAAAATAAGTAACTTGATTATTTATATATAATTATTTATATTTAACTATTTAAGTATATCATATTATTAATTCTGGATTATATAGGTGCCTATAAGAACAGGCTAGACCTAGTTTAGGTACCTAAGTATCAAAATGTATTTTAGTTTAAGTTTCCTTTTGTTGTTGAATAAAGTTATTATTATTATATATTTTAAATTAATATGACAGTAAGGGAATATATATTACACACTACGTGTTTGAAAAATTAAGCTATTGGCGATCAGAGATTGTGATGTTATCATGACCTAGTTTATCTTATAGAGAGCTATCCAATCCAGCAATTGTTTCAAATAGAGTAGTTACATCCAAATAATCACTACTCAACCGTAAGGTACCGGCAGAATAGAATAGTACCTCTCACTGTAGGTGTCGTAAGAGGCGACTAAGGTACCAGAACTGACAGATGGCGGTATATCCATCCGAGGCAGTGTAGCTCAAATGTATAGGGTGGGAATGGGCAGCAGCAACCCCGGCGCGAATACTGCTTGCCCGGCGCGGCAATAGTGGACAATGGTTCCCCTGAGGCCTATGTCTAGCAGTGGACTTCCAATTGCTGTAATAATGATGATTAACAACTACACGCTTAACGACTATAAACGATAAATAAACTTATTTAAGAAGAAGTTAAGAAAGTAGTTTTATTGTTAACGAACTCTTTTAATTGAATGTCCATTACTTCGTGCACACAAAGCAACAGACCAACCTATACACGAATCCATCAAAATTTGATAGTCAATTTTGAATTCAATGGCTCTCACAGAAAGATTAATGTCGATTGCGAAATGTTGACAGATTTATGTAGTTTGATTTTTCAATGTATATAATAGAATTAATGTATCTTAAAGTTAATAAAACTTACTGAATACTGAATCAGAGTAGTGTTCAAACATTTAAATTGAATATGTTCCGATCGATTGAAGAATAAAATATGGTAGCTACCTCATGCCTTGCGTCGCCCCAAGCTGCCAGGACATGGAGGACTGGCACGTCTGGTGGTAGAGGTCGCTCCACGCCGCGCCACCGCTCGGCCAGCACCCACTCTCCATGCTCGGAGACGCCGCTGCCTGCTGTTTCCAAAATCCCAATTAAATTAATAAATAATAATAAATTCACACATATCATACATACTCAATGATAAGTCGCTTCAAGCACTTGTATTACAGACAGCAGACATCAGAGGCCTTATAAATTAAATATATATATATATATTTATTCGACACCCAGACACAGAAAAAATACAAATATCATCGTATATATGTGTTGTGGGTGTGGATTAAACCCACTTTGGCGCACCAGATAGGATCACTACCATCTGCGCCATCGAGCTCTTCCAACATCTTAATCCATTAACTTCATTCATTTATGTAATTACGTTAAATTATAGTCCGGTGGTGCATCCCTTTGTTCATTAAACATTTGTTTGTTCTGTGTCTAGGTGTTTATTATGTATACTTAATACTGTGGTTATTATACCCCCTATAACTCTGCTCAGTTGTATGTTTGTAATACATCTGTTATCAGACAACAGTCAACAAACACTAATGCTTCAAGTATTGATCATGGAGTCAAGTCAATGTATGAGATGTGTGAATTATTACGATTACTAAGGTAATAATATTATTATTACCGAGATACAAAGGGATCTGTTTATAGATATCATTCAATAATTCTCACACATGTACATATAAAATTTCATAAGTAAGTCATAGACGTGTGCCGTCTCTACCCAAAGTTTGGATGCAATACGTACCTTCTGGAGCGTCTTGCAGGGCCCTCACAATGTCTGCACAGGTGGTATGCGCCCTGACCCCACGGACCCATAGCTTCTGACCGCGGGCGATGACACCCACCTCTTCATCGCTGTAGTCCGAAGACGAAGCCTCCATTGTCACCTGATACCAAAGAATTATCTATGATTTCTCCTTCCTTGTATTATTTAGAATGACTAGATATTATCACTTAATTCCTGGATAGCACAACATATAAGCTCTCTTTGTTTATATACATACATATATCACGCCTGCCCCATGGGGGTAGGCAGAGACTATCGATCTCCACTTGCTACTATCTTGGCATACATATCTTGGCATTCTTTACTCGCATTAGTACACCGTACACGCTCGTCTATTTCTAGTACTTCTAACCTGGCCTTTTTTTTAGTTGGTCGAAATATGTACGCCTAGGTCGTTATATACGAATTATTCCACTTAATTCCGCTCTATATATTTGTTTTTGCTGTCTTATTACTTCATCTCTGAATGTTTGTTACAGTTAAAATCTCGCAGAACTTACTACTTTCATTTGTTTCGGTTTCAAAGAGAGTTGGATTGCTTTTTTTATATTTTAAATGTATTTTTTATTAATAGCCTAGCATAACTTGGCAGATTCAGGTTTTCATATCACAAGGACAATCCTTGTAACTAAATTTTAAAATTTCAACGAAGTATGCAAAACACTTCAATTGAAATGGGCTCGAGTAAATATTCTTAAACGTCTTAAAATCTTTTATTTAGTGGAACCTGATATTAAATGGATAATATTTAAATAAACACTGAATATATTATTTTTTATTTTATTTCCGACAATTGTCTGAGTTGAACTCTATTTAAGTAACAACTTACATAAATGTAATGCAATATTCTCATTACATACTTTGCGCTATTTCAAAATAATAATTTTAACAGCTAATAATTAATTTTTAAATTAGAATAGTCATCAGGAACCCTAATGCCCATTCCCCATTAGGTTCCCCTGAATTCACTTTGGGTAACCTTGGACTAGAGTAATAACAGAGTGTTAGTAACCCAAGAAGTGGAAAAGAAGTAAACGCCGACAAATGAAACATTGGGTAACTGACATTAAAAGAGTTGCCGGGCAGGAATTAACCACATGGAAATTTGCGAGAGACAGAGATAGGTGGAAGTTTTTGAAGGATGCCTTTGTCGAAAAACAAGCTGCTGTTGTCAAACTCGATTGTTGGAAATAATTGCAATTAATGTAATATAAATTAATGTAATACTGCATTATTAGCCGTGGGGTAACTGCAGACTAAAGTAGTATCTTCCCCGATACCAACAAAGTATAGTAAGATGTGACTGAGGCCCCGAAAAAGATTTTTTTTTTAATTTATTTATTGGTTAACTAGTAATAATTACACCGTGATAACATGTATACAAATGCCAAAACTTACTAAGTGTACATAAGTAGGTTCATACAGCATGCGTTGTACGATCAGACGACATTAAACTTTTCTTATCAATCTAATTTAAAACTAATGTAATCTAAGTTTAATTGATGTATTTGCCGCTTAATTATATAGTAATGGGAGGACAATAAGTCGATCTTGCCGGTATAACCACCTGAAACAGTGTAGCCGTAGCAGGCGTTGGCAGCGGCAATCCCGCTTGCAAAGCTTCGCTCTACGATAGGCACCAGGCCTGCCCAGCGCGGCAATTATGAGCAGAATTCTAATTTTCCTAGGGAGGCCTATGTCCAGTTGTAGACGTAACATGGATGCTTAATTCATTTCATTCAAAGATGACGATTAAGTAGATACACGCGTATTAAAGAAGGGTCCGGTCAGAAGTAACAAGAATAAACGAGCATGCATGAAAGAACTAATGCGAGTAAAAAAAGCGTGAGATATACTAAAATCGTAGCAAGTTGAGATTACAGTCTCTGCCTTCCCTGAGGGGACATGGCGTCATATATTTATTTCATCCGGGTGGAATAGTGACTTTAGGGGTATATAGAATAGATAGTAGTCTTCCTTCACAAATGGACTATCCAACACTAAAAGCACGTTTCAATTTGACTAGCGTTTCCTGATTAATGCGATTAATCAAAGTCTTCAGCTTTATTATACTAATTTTAGATTGGGCTAACCCTATAATTATATTAATCCCTACTAATATTATAAATGCGAAAGTAGCTCTGTCTGTCTGTCTGTCTGTTACGCTTTCGCGCTTAAACCTCTCAACCGATTTTGATGAAATTTGGCACAGACAATCTTTAGACCTTTGGACCCTTTACCAAGGGGGTCGTAAAGGGGGATGAAAAGTTTTTGGAAGTATCGCTATTTTTAGAGCTAGAAACTAGAAACTTATTTTTTAGGCCATTGATTCGATAAAAATAAACATGACATTCAAAGTTTATATAAGTTAAGGTAAAGAGGTATGGTACCCAAAAGAACTATTCCACGCGGACGAAGTCGCGGGCAAAGCTAGTATATAATAAATAAATGTATATGTATAGTGGGTACAACACGAAACTGTTTCTTTAGATTTTAATATCATCAATTGTTTTATTTGTCTTATATGGAAATAGCTATTACGTAGATATTCGGTCAAAAACAGCCCGCTTACAAACAGCCCTCCGAACCCGCCACGTGTCGAGAAGGTGGGCTGATAATTTAGGTTAATTGGACTCGTTCTTTAGGGTGGTTTTACGACGAGGGGTTTCAATTCACTTTGCGTTTACCAAGCAAGCAAGTCATCTACTATTGTCTAAGGGGCGGGTGAAAAAATGCTTCTTTTGCTTGTTATTTCGTAACCCTACAGGGAATGAACTCGGATCCATTTAGGCGGACGGGTCACAGGGTTGGTTCCTTCATAAACAATAAATGTGGTGCCTTCTTTGTTCTTGATTTCCTTGACACAGGGTTTTTAAAGTTTTACAAATATATTGATAGCCTAATGCAACATCATCTCACGTAAAGTTAAACCCTTTTACGTGAGACTACGCTACTAGAGATATTAAATACGCAAAATATATTACATTTTCGTCCAATAGTTTAATTTTGAATTATTTAAAGAAAAAATTCTATAAAGCATATTTTGTACTTTTATTATACTTATATAAAAATAGACAAAACAAAATTATAAAAAAATACAGTATGAATATAAAAAAAAATTAAAAAGACTTAAGATCTTCTTGATCTTAAAACTTTTTGTTACACCGGTAAGTCATTGCCTACCACATTTAATCTAAGCCTAATTTCAAGAGATTTTATTGTATGTGTTCTTAGGTACATACCTAGACTAAACACTATTTGTAAATGTGCTTTTATATATACGATTCGTATTTGTAAAGATATCTATTTTAGCATTGAGCAATTTCAATCACTAAATAGATAAAAAACTTAAAACAAATTTTCGAATCAAAGCATAGTATTAAAATTCAAAACAAAATCAAAATTCTCTAATACACTTCCCCATCACTCTGACAACCGTCATAAAGTGTAACAATTACCAGGCATTATTTTTGTAGGTACACATAAAAGTTCAACGACTCTGAAATATCTAACTCGCCACATTTGCTACATAAAAGGAAGTAGGTATGTTCGTATAAAAGTAGATTGTAGGTAAAACTTTACCGATTCCACTAAACGAGGGAGCGCAAACTTCGTATAACTGCAGAATTTGGCGCCAACCACGCCTGGCACGTCTGGGGGTGGAGTGGGGTAGTTTGAACCGGCTATTACCGGTTTATACGAAAAATAGGCGCAATCGCTGCATAATAGCTTAATGCAGCCGCCATTTTGTGGTGTGTTGTACGGTCAACATCAAAAGTAGGATTTAGGACCTTGCCGTAGTGAAATAACAGTATGATTAGTAGTAGATGTTATTGTGACAACGTACAAATTTGTATATATACCTATATCAATGTCCTATGTATGTTATTTGTATATACACAAATATACAATTCCGTCTG
Organism: Heortia vitessoides; assembly: GCA_020976665.1. Taxonomy (NCBI): domain Eukaryota; kingdom Metazoa; phylum Arthropoda; class Insecta; order Lepidoptera; family Crambidae; genus Heortia; species Heortia vitessoides. The sequence goes on along the minus strand of JACJUM010002279.1, from coordinate 10,811,258 downwards.
TTTGTAACATAAGGAGTTTTAGTTACATGGATGAGTTTATAACAGGATTTTGCCAGTCTTTCTGTCCATCTGTTACATTATAAAATAGCTTCCAAGAGACAACGTATAGAACACATTTAATGCCAGTAGCAAAGAAAGTGAAGAGAAAAGCGTTGTCGTTAAGCTATATAGTATAAGACATTATTATTTAGAAATTAATAATCTGTTTTCCATTACACTGCAGGTCACGATTTATGGGTATACCGACGTTGTGTGAGGGAGAGATTAAACATAAACGCAAAGTTCATTGTGAATTTCGCAAATTTATTTAAACAATTTTATTTTAATTTACGAATAGCGTGCGAATAGCCCTGCGGTGCTCTTAAAAAATATAATAAATCCATTGTAAGGTTTAGCCAGCGACATTAGCGTGGCTCGTATTTAAGTGTTGGGTTCGTGACTGGGCGCCATTAGGCATTTCCTTCCTATCACCCTCTCACCCCGTTTCACCCCACTTCACCCCATTTCACCCCGGGTGTTCGCGCCCCCTGGCATTTCGGCCGCACCCTTGCACGAGTCTGCCGGTAAATATTTGTGTCCAGCGGAACTGATTTCACATTTTGTGTTTATTGTTCAAGAATATACGTAGCGATCGTAAGTTCAGTTTATGTTTGTTGGTGGGGCTGAAATATAATACTAGTTTGGAATTGCTATTACATTTTAAGACAAGGGTTTGTTAGCGCCAATGCCGTAAACGATCACCCTCACCAGTTACATAAGGTATCTGAGGTCATACATAAAGGTCGTCTGATTGGTACCTCACGCTCACCCATTTCTACCGCCAAACAACAGTGTTCGCATTGCTTTGTTCCGGGTTAAAGGGTGGAAAAGGCAGTGAAATTACTGGGTGGTGGTGACATAATATCTTTGCATTACAAAGTTGGCAACGCGCTAGTAATATTCTTGTGATATTACGAGCATCTTTAAGCTGTGGTTAAGCGTGACCACGCAAACTGTATGTTTGTTTGTGGACCTGGCAGGCAGCTTCTTTTCTTGTGGCTTGTGAATCAAACCTTGATCTATTTGTTCATTTGTTTTTTTTTTCTTATTTATTCAAATGACATTTAAGGTTATCGAAGTCATTGGTCATGATTTATGGAAAGAAATATTTATTGTTCTGTCCATTTTTTTTAAATAAAGATATTTTTCTTTGTTAGCTGCAACTTCGTCTGCGTCTGCTTTACTATATAGGTCTTCTAAGCTATTGACATACCAAATTTCATTAAGATCGGGTCTGCCAGAAAGGTAACAAACAGCCATAACCACTTTTGCATTTGTAAACAGGCATTTTTCTTTTTATACAATGTGTACATTTTAAATAGTAGGTAAATGAATTAAGCGTTACCGCGTTACTTTTTTATATATTTAGACGCAGTCGGGTAGTGGCGGAGTTGATTGGTACTAGGTGTCGTAAGGTACCGGCGAGTGAGGTACCAGAACTGACAGATGGCGGTATATCCCTCTTCACAGTAGTTCAAATGCAAAAGGGCATGGGTGGGCAGCAACATTCCGACATTGATATTTATACTAAAAGCACTTCAATACGGACATCAAAATCGGATAGTTAGTATGTATGTAAAATATACCTAAATATTATATTTTTAATTCTTTTGTTTTCTGATATCCGTAACACTAGTGCTTTATGCGTCTTACTTCTGATATTTATTGGATATTGTGTTATTAAAATAACTTTTCGCAAATGTGTCTTGTCTGGGAGCAGAACCGGTCACCTACCGCGTCCCAGAATGCTATGAGGCGGCGCAAAACATCACAGTACCGCCTGTTGCTAATACCCCGTGTTCAACTTGTAAATTCCGCAAAAAGTGCATAACTGCCGCATCCTGCAATTTTGTTAATAGACAATTTAGGAAAATAGTCTAGTGCAACATATATTTTAGTCCGACTTCTGTGTCTGACGCAGGAAGAGATAATCCTGTATTTGACGTGCCAAGGCAGTGTTTTGTTTTATTCCATATTTGCATTCCAAGCCGACAGACCTGTTATCTTGCGTGAAGGAATATTTGTGTTTTTTTTACTGAAGAGGAAGCAAGCGGGCGTCGTCTTTAATACACATCAAGTGTTCTAAATTTATGAATTTTGGGATTTACATTTATTATCTGTATTCTGTTCTATTTTTTTATTCGTGTAAAATTTTATCTATAGATCTGAGAGGAGAAGAATACTTTCTACTACTACTTTCTTTTGTACCAGTTATCGTATGAGGTAACAGAACTGATAAATGGCGGTATATCCATCCGACATATAACAGTGTAGCTCAAATCAAAAAGCAGGCATGGGCACCTCTGACGCGAAAGCTACGCTCTGCGCTTGCCAACACGCTTGCCCACTTTCTTGGGAAGGCCTATGTCCAGCAGTGCACTTCTTGTATCGTTCCAAAATAGCTGATATGGTGATTATTTTCCTTGCAGTACCCAAATTCAACATGAAGTCTTTCCTTTATATGTACAAACCCATAAGGGTTCATGTTGAATTGTATAAACAAAGGATTATTAAATAAATATAAATATATATATATATATATTTATTTATATATATAATCTATTCACTGGCCGGATTCTAAATTTAAATATTTATATATATTTAAATTTAGAATCCGACCAGCTTTAACAAGAACTAGACTAATTCTCTAGCAACCTCCAAGTACTGAGAAATCTACTAAATTACGAGACGATTACTCTATATATAATCTTTGTATGCATATTTATGTGCATAATTTGATTGTTCAACCGAGTAGGTAATGCGAAACAGGTAGCGGGTCGTGTTATTAGGTAGTGTCCGCGCGACGCCTTCAGCTAGATTACCGCCTGTGTCCTTAAGTGTTGTGTCTACCCGTATTTATCGATATATTGAAGTTTATCGATTCCCTTCGAGCAAGGTATTTGAATCCGAGGTACAAAGCAGTTAATGCATTTAAATAAGTTTAACCTTCATATAAATATATATAATATTCAAACAAAACCTCATATATTGGCCTGTCTCCGAGTTAAGTCGCTTGAAGCACTAGTGTGTGACACACCTGTCGCTAACATGAGAGAGTAGATGAATTGCAAACATAATAATTAAATATACATTTTTAACACTCAAGCACAGAATAAACACAAATTTCATCATATAAATATTTGTTCTGGGTGTAGAAGGAAGCCACAGCGCTTAGCGCATAAGATAGGATCACTATTATCTGTGTCATCGGCATCGGGATATCGTATTTACTTTTTCATTTATTTGTTTTTCGTTTCGTTTAAACGATGATGAATGAATGAGTTACAAATCATGTGCAGTAATATGTACATATTACATAATATTGTGCATACTAAAATATATTAGGGGATGAGGGGGCATGACGGGGTAGCTGAAAAAATATATAACTGTGATAAAACTGGAATTTCCGTTGTGTCTAACACCAAGAGCAAAATACTAGCTATGACAGGAAGAAAGTGGGTTCATTATCATCTGCTGAAGGAACAGACTATCACAGTAGAAATATGTTTAACACTGCTGGAACCTACATGCCACCACTGATGAATTTTCCTAGACAACGATGGAAGCCAGAACTTTTAGATCATGCTCGACCAGGTATTTTCATTTTTTACCCCACCCAATTTTATTACCCCACCATACCCCATAGTATGGGGAAAGATGGTTTGATAATGTTCTTATTAATTATTAAAAAAGTGATACGTTGATTCTCCAAAGACTGTACCAAATCATAGTTAGATTAATGACATAAAGTGCCATATATTAATGAGACTAATAAACATAGTGATTATGCTGTTTTTTTGTTATTTCCCTTAGCTAACCCATCATGCCCCCCTTTCCCCTAAATTTCATCGGAGAATGATCATTGGAGGTTATTAATTCAAATTTATTGAAATAAAACCGGAGGAAGTCCACTGTTAGAAATAGGCCTGCTCAAAATAAAATAGATCTCTACCCATAGTTCATTATATAATTGTCACGCTGAGTATGCTATGAACGCAAAGGGTAGCTATGCGACAGGGACGCTTGAGCTGAACTGTTTCGAATAGATATACCACCATCAGTCGCCTCTTACGATACTTGGTACAGAAGAAAGTAGTATTCTTCCCGTATCGCTACTCGTCTCTATGCCACAACCAATTATAATGAATGCAACCGTGGATTTAGCCATACATTTTAAACGCCACAGTTTCATTAAGTCATCCTGCATTTATATCATAAACAAAATTACAACCATCTATCACTCATCTATAATATAGCAATGATACCCCCCCCCCCCCCCCTCCCCCCACCAGTATTTCAAACATCGCAAACTCTCACTGTATAATTTGCCCTTGCACTGCCTTTGCACTGTATAATTAAAATCTATCGACATAATCGCATCTCTAAGGTAGGCAAATTATCGGCAGTCGGCGCGTAATAGCAGGAGTGGAGCTGAGCACGCAAGGACGTGCGAAATTACCCGCGACATACGGACGGACAGAGACGCCAATGCATTTTAGTAGGTACCTATGTTAAAAATATCACCATAATGTGAAAGAGAAAGCCGCTTTCAGCTGTCTGTCTATCTCTATGTATGCTTAGATCTTTAAAGTTATATCATCGTCATTATCATCATACCAGCTATTGAAACTCCACCGTTGGTCATATACCTCTCCAAGAATGGAGGTTTTTTGGCCATTATTGCCGCGCTGGGCAAACGTGTTGTCAATTGCAGAGCGCAACTTTTGCGAAGGCGATGCTGCTGCCCATCCCCGCCTTGCGCGTTTAATCTCCACCGTTTCAGATGGACATACAACCATCTCTCGGTTCTGGTACCTAGTCGCCTCTTACGACACCTGGTGCAATGGGAGGTACTTGTCTACTCCCATAAAATAAAAATAGATTTCGTTGCGTTTTTTTAATAGATAGAGTGATTCAAGAGGAAGCTTAAGTATAATACTCGCATAACATAGTACAGAAATACAGATAAAATTTTAGAAATTACTAACGTGGTGTCACAAAAAAACACAGTGTTTTTGCGATTACATTGCACATCCGGCGAGATAATCCAAAATATTATTTTGATCTAATATTACTACAAGTATTGTAATTTATAGAAAAGTCTACAGAAATGTCCGTGGTGGTATCTGTCTATATCTTAAGAAAAACCGGATCCTTGCGACCTAAATCGACCTATTTACTAAAACATAACTTTGTTTTAGTATGTAAATGCAACTTTTAGGCTTACCTAAGCTAAAAACCATTAGGTTTGAGTATTAACTCAGACTTGAGTTTTAGTGTCTCCGGAGAGATGAGTGAGCCCGCGTGGAGTGTGTAACTGAAATTCATACTAGTACGCTCGATGATCGCTTAAGAAACAGGAATTGCACGTATTCCCAACAATAAGTTTCCGAAATACGAAGTTCTGTTATTAAACATATTTTTTTATTAGATCAGGTCAACAAACAATCCGCGTGATATTAAACGTTACTGCAGCTTATAAATGCTGGCAATATCTTAAGGATATCACTAGCGCGTTGACAACCTTGTAACTTGAATATTATTTTGCACGAGCCTGTAATTTTCCTGCCTCTTACACTTTTCTAACCGGTATACATCAATGCGAACACTACTATTTGGCGATAGAAATAGGAGAGAGTGAGGTGCCAATGAAGACGACTTCTGTATGAGGTCTATCTAACTCCTGTGATATTGACAACCACGGTGTTAACCACCTACGAGATCATAAGAGTATATTAATGTCCTAACTGAAATCTTAAGCTAATTTTATGGGGGTTATATGACTGATTTGAATATAAATGTGAAACTTTGGATGCATATTTATATATCAACGCATGAATAATATCTGGATTGGTGTAACCTAATTTTGTTTCAAAGACATATTACTATTTGAAATATGGCATATTAAGTACTTTTTATTTTATAATAATATACACGGGATATATTTGCTTTTTCATAGGTCAAAAGATCAATAGGATTGCTTAGTATTTAGTAAGTTAAAAAAAAGCTTTAGTTAATTTAGAGTAATTAAAAGGACATACTTTTTATCCCAAAAAAATACTAGACGATGGGATAATTCTCATCCAACCGAGCGAAGTCGTGGTAAATGCCGGTATTCAAAAAACTAACTGTTAAATAAACTAGCATCGCCCCGCTATTTCATCTGCGTAGTTTCAATTCCCGTGAGAATAATAAATAATTATATTCACCACAAACACCATTCTTAACCGTTTCGTGAAAAGCAGTACTGAATTACAAATAGACATTAAATTTTTATAAAAAGATGTAGGAATAAAGATGTATATGATGTGAGAATCCAATAATATGCTTGCGATCGCCATTCTCGCCGGCCGTATATTGGAACTAGAAGTAATAAGAAATAAATATAAAACTTGTAAACAAAGAGATATTGTTTTTTAATCTGCCAACTGCACAGATGCATCCGCCATATTATATCGATTACTTGGTTCGAACGAGTCACTTTTTTTGTATCCTTCAAGGAATAAAGATGTCTCTATATATACAGCAACACTGACAACATGTGTCGATTCAATTATACTTTAATATTTCAAACTAGCAATGCCTAGCTGTTTCACTCACACGGTTCATGTTTTTCTGATCAAAAATGCATAGTAGCCTGTAAGTCATTACCATCAGCTATCTTCTAGTGAAAGTCCCGTTAAAATCAGTCTAGCCGTTCCAGAAATTAGCTGGAACAAACAGAGAGAGACATACATTTGAAATCTTTTGATATAGCCTTTATATCATCATCATCATCACATCAGCCATAAAACGTCTACTCCTCCTGGACATAGGCCTCTCCAAGAAAGTGGAAATCTCCCTACAATTGCCGCGCTAGGTAAGCGTGGTGGCAATCATAGAGCGTATCTTCGAAACGGGTATTCTGCTGCCCATCCCCGCCCTGTTGCATTTAAACTACAATGCTTGGATATACCGCCGTCTGTTGGTTCCGGTACCTCAATCGCCTACAAATGGAAGTAGTCTCTGCCGATACTCCACGGCTAAATAGCTAAAGCTATTAAAGTAGGCTAAATTTTAAAGTAGGTTCCTACATTGAAGCTGGATCCATTGGATCACTGGATTCGGTTTTCCGCTTCATGATATAACAACAAAAGCGCAGTTCGAATACAAAATGGGCGGGAATGGGCAGCATCATTCCCGTCACAATGTAATGCTCAGCGATTGCTTCCACATTCCCCTTTATAGTGTAGACCTTTGTCCAAACAGTAAACGTTGTACGACTAATATAATGATTATGAGGGAAGTTTTAATTAACCGACTTTTACTAAGACAGATATGGCATATACATACATACATACATACATCACGCCTGTGTCCCATCGGGGTAGACAGAGACTATGGATCTCCACTTGCTACGATCTTGGCAACCCTCTCGCTTTCCTTACTCGCATTAGTCCTTTCATACACGCTCGTTTATTCTTTGCACTTTTAACTTAGCCTTTCTTTTAAACCTTTTCTACCTGGTTAAGATATGTTTGCCTCGATCGTCCTATACCAACTCTTTTATTCACTTCCGCTCTATATATTTGTGCAGTCATTCTACTTTCATCTATCCTTTCTAAATGTCCAAACCACCTCAACATTCCTTACTCTATTATTGTTATAACATCAACTTTTACACCCCATTGATCTCTTATAACACAACTCTTCAATCTATTTTAAAAATTCACACCATACATACTTCGAAGTGCTCTCATTTCAACAGCATTTATTCTACTCGTGTGCTTCTTCTGCCAAACCCAACATTCACCTTGTTCAGTGTTAGAACCAACACACCTCTATGAACAGCCAGTCGTGCCCTTTCTATACACATTTAAGTTGCCCTGCCTTCATACTTCCCATCTCTCGTATAAACACTTCCCAGATATAAAGTATATGAATAACAAGTCATGTCATCACAGAAGTTAATATCTACTTATATAATAAATTCGATAATATGTCTGCCTATCTTTATTATTACGCTTATACAACTTACATGGTGCGCTCATATCAATGAAATATAGCCATATTTCCCATCATTAGAATGAAAGTAGCTTAAGTGAAAATAAACGTAACTTTCAGGAAATGATCGAAAAGATCAACACAAAAGTATAAATTTTAATTAATTGAAATGTATTTCCACGTGTCATCAGATATAATTGCTTTCTTACCTACAATTTGGTTTGTTATTTTTTTGAGAAGTCTATTGCAGCATTTTTGAGTTTTCTAATATCCGTTTTTCTTTTCTTTTTAATCATCATTCAACATCTATTCCTGTTGCTGACTCCATGATAAATACCTATAATCACTTGTGTTACAGATATCAGACAACAGAGAAATTACAAATATAAATATATATATAAAAAATGCAGACAAAAATATTAACTACATAAATGTATGTTGAGGTCAATTATTAATCCCATGACCCCTGGCGCAACCCCTGGTGATGAGGTGTCAATTGATTATTTATTTCAATGCTTTTTGATATCCGGAAAGTCTCACAAAGCCATACACACAAATGAACAAGAAGTTTCTAATCGTCGATTGGCCACTTTCAAGAAACCGGCGCTTAGCTAAATTACTGTGGGCACGAGCCAAATGGATACTACCTACCAGTTCTTGGAAACGCTTTATAATACCGCCTGGGGCTACCTTCAGATCTAATTTGTACGCTCATGATGTTAGGCGGTTTAGAACTCGTTTGGTCGATTCGCGTATTTTATTTATGTTCAATCGAATGCTGGTAAGAATTTAAAAGGGTCTTCCGAAACTGCTGGATTTATTAGAGGAGTTCGATACATGTCCATTCGTATATACGTAACATATATATAGTCGTCAATGCAAGATTTCAAAAACTACTTAAAGGATACTATAGTACCTCAAACAAAACTTTATTAGAATGACAAAGGATTAATATATATTAAAATGTTGAATATATGTAAAAATTTCATAGAAAATACGTAATAAATGAAACCTTTGCTGCATGCAAAAGTTTCATTTATTACGTACGACTATGGTCAAAATGCAATGCAATTATGGTCAAAATTCCTCCTTAGTTAAGGAATCCTATGTCCAGCAGTGGAATTCCAATGGCGGGTATGATGATTACGATGATGATGAAATGTGACAAACATTTAAGGCGGACACGACATGTAATGATAGAAAAACACGACTTTTGATTTATACTTGTTCGTTTCAAAGATCACGACCTCCATGCGAACTTGTAAGTTCACAAAACATAAAAGCCTGTAAGTTGACGATTTGCTACATTGTTTCCCAACACAATATTTCAGACTCGCTTTATCGTTCCCCGAATCAACCGACGTTAAATCATTCAAGTGTCATTTCCCATCATTGTCGACATCTTCCATCGGCGGACAAACAAAAACTAAGCTCATACCGCTTTCGCTTACACGATGAAATATATACACTTCCCTGTGTAATAGGAAATAGGTATGTAATGTAATTGGGATATACGTTAGATACTTATCAGGAAATCGTTTTTTTATATATTAAAATATCCATTACATACATGTAAACTGACAAGAAATGTTGATTGTTTAATTAAGAGGCGAAGAAACTAACTAACTAAGAGACGAAATTAGAGAAGATGGTTGGGAAATACTACCTGCCTGAGGTCCTGTCTTGATAATTGCGGAATTTAAATAAAAAATTATGAAGGTAGCAATTCTAACTTTTAAATTCTTATACAACATCTTTTGTCTTCTTTTTCGAAAAACGGTTGCCGCAAAGTAACCGAAATGTGGTACGAAAAATGTAAAAATTAAACATACCAGGTTGCAAAACTGTAAAAAGGGTAATTTTACTGAAGAGCTCTTGCTTTCACCACAATTATCTGGTCAGTTATTTCATAAGAAATTCAAATATTATCGACAAGCTTCTTATATTTTTATATCCTCCTTTCATTTACCTTACATTTTTATATCCTCCTATTAGGAATTAGTAGGGCGATTTTTATACTTCAGCAATAGACTTTCTATAGCGATCGATGCTGACAGTTTCCAAGACCCAAGTTAACCAAAGCCTCTAAATCTTTGGCAACAAAAATACAGCTAATTGCAAAGCGTCATTGCCAAGCATGGGTGACATGGAATTAAACGTTGCTTTGTTCCAAACACCGTTATAGCAAGACCTGTGTATTGATTACACCACAAAGGCAATGATTATAAGTGATTCAGGTAACAATACGATGCGAGGCAGATAACTGTCCTATAATGTAACGCGGTTTAAGTTATAAGCTGGCAGCAGGTAAACTTGGACCACAGTCTAATCGAAGGCGGGTCGTGTGGCGTATACGATAGTGTCCCAAATATTTATTCCCACCAAGCAAAGGTATTTATGTACTAAAGCTATTTATCTAAAAGGAGAAAATTACTGACTCCCTGACTGACATGAACGCAAGGCTATAGGGTTTAAAAATTTTTAATTTGGTACTGAGGTTCTTTTTGTAACGTAGGGAGCACTTGAAGATTAATTTTGGAAACGGGTGTTTATATTTAGTATCAAAATTTTGCTGTTTTTGGAGGTTATTCATACGAAAATCAGTGAAAATAAATATCTTACGATATCTAAACTAAAACGATAAAGATTTGATTTGAGTTTTCGGTTGCTTATTTCTTATGATTTATCTTTAAAACTACAAGACTTATATTAATAAATCATGCATGCCGTAATAAACTGTATGGTAATTCTGATATAAAACTCCTTTTAAATCTATCAACTTTTTCATTTGAAATATACAGTAAGTGATGGTTAAAAATATATAATATTTCGTATATGAAACTGAAAAAACACTTATCCGTCCTTCTAACTTTGAGTTTTGTGTAGTAACAGCTAATTTTTAGACATCTATTAAAGCAGATTTTTCTAAAAATAACACTTTAAATCGTATAAAAATATACTTGTATAAATTCTAAAGATTATTAAAGGGATCATCGAGCTATAATAGTGCAGGCACTTTTTTATTATAAGTGTGACATAAAGTAGACCTTCTCTTGTAACTTAACCTACACCACAGCATAATAAGTAAGGAATAATCCGTTTCTTGTAAGACAATGTTATCCATATGGACGTACTAACGTAAGCTAATGCTACTTCCTTTACTTTTTCTAACATTAATGCGTTCACTATTCCTAATAAAATGACGTTTTTTTAAAATATAAACGTAAACTTTTCACTTTTTATTTTAATCCCAATATGTCGTGGATTACCAGCGGAGTAGAATACCACCTCCGGTGTCGTTAGAGGTGGCTAAGGCACTGGAACTGATAGATAGCTGATTATTTGAAACAGCTATACATGAGGTAGACCTGTTACAAAATCTCGTCTGCATTGGTACCTCACACTAACCTATGTCTACCGCCAAATAGCAGGGTCCGCATTGCTTTGTCCTTGTTTGAAGGTTGAGAAAGGCTGTGAAATTACTGGGTAATTTGACATGATATCTTTAAGTCACAAGTTTGGCGACGCGCTAGTGATATCTTTGTGATATCACGAACGTCTATAGGATGCGGTCACGCTTACTATCATGCTTGCTATGATTGTTTGCCTACCTGGTCATAAAAAAAGCTTCTCAATAGGGCAAGGACAGGCAACAGTGTGCTCGTCGGTAAGCAATGCTCTGCGATTGCCACCCGGCTTGGTAAGCGTGGCAATATGGGCTAAATTTTCTTTTGCCCACACCCAGCAGTGGACGTTCTATGGTATCAGACAAGAATAGTCATACGAGAGACAGAGCTCATGGCATAATAGTTAACGTCTATAGTGCAATCATATTAAATTTCAGCAGCTTTTGGGAGGGTTGAATGACCTAAATTACCTCGAGATTCCCCGTGCGTACCCTTATTAGACTTCGTAGACTATAGACTTCATAAACTATAAACTTCATGGACTATAGACTTCATAGACTATAGACTTGATAGAATTTGGACTTCATAGACTATAGACCTCATAGACTATAAACTTCATAGACTATAGACTTCATAGACTATAGAATTCATAGAATTGCGACTGCATAGACTAATGACCTCATAGGCTATAGAATTCATAGAATTGCGACTTCATAGACTAATGACCTCATAGACTATAAACTTCATAGACTATAGACTTCATAGACTAATGACCTCATAGACTATAAACTTTATAGACTATAGACTTCATAGACTATAGACCTCATAGACAATAGTCTTTATAGACTTTATAGCCTATGGACTTCATTGACTTCATAGCCTATGGACTTTATAGACTATAGATTTCAGGATGTACTAATCTATTCGGCCTGTACCCCGTAGCTCTACCAGTACCCCCAACCTAAAATTATATTCAGAGCATCACGTTATAATACTGTTTCACTTGCTGATTAGTATTTGGCTATGTCGACGTGTCTACTAAGGTTTCGAAATGAAAAGAAGGTGATTTGAGTCCCGCTTGAGGCAAAATTATTTATTTTTGATTTAACAAAATCGTTATTTTCAATGCCTTAGTCTCACAGAACAATTAAACATTTGCAATTAGTGTAAAAATTAAGGACATGTGAAACAAAATTTATATTAATGTCACACAATATCTCATACATTAACCTGACTCCAAAATAAGTCGCATGAAACACTTGTATTACCGACAATACACAGCAGAATAATCACAAATATAATATTTTTAAATACAATTAGCACATAGACAAACAATAAATACAAATATCCATTAAATGTTTGCTCTAGGTGGAGATCGGAGCTATGACCTTTGACGCACATGATAGGTCTACCATGACATTTGCTCCTCCATGCCCGTCAATTGCATATCTGTTTAATAATGCCTGATGATGCTTGAACTTAGAAAGAAATAACTTCCTCACTATATTAGCCATTGAAAATCCACTGCTGGACATAGGCTTCTCCTAGGAATATTACCCAAAATTGCCGCGCTAGATAAGCGTGTTGGCAATCGTATAGCATAGCTTCCGTGACAGGGATGCAGCTGGCCATCTTCACACATTCATTTGAGCTACACCGTTTCGGATGGATATACCGCCATCTGTCGGTTTAGTGGCTTAGTCGCCTCTTACAACACCTGGCGCAGTGGGAGGTACTATTCTATTCTGCTGGTACCTCATGACTTTGCCGGTATACCACGGCTTAATAACTACCTACGCATTTTAATCTCAGTAATGTTATAAGTTGTAATGCTCGGCTTTGAAAATTATCAAGGAATGCTCCCGTGAAGGGACGCAATAAAGATTAAAAGACAAGGGCTATCTCTTAAAGGTCATAATTCATTGTAGTAACTATTTTAAGCTGCGAAACCAACTATTAAATTTATCTACTTACCACATATCATAAGTTAATTAAACGTAATTTACTGAACACAATGTAATCTTGAGTAATTAGGAATGACACAAACATACAATTACATTCGTCAGATTCTCTTTATAAGCCGATAGCCATCTTTTTTTTATGATGACTTGTACGACCCTAAGTAATATTTACTTGAGGTTTTCTAACATGATTTCAATCCAGGTTTTTCTCCAACAACTTTATGTCAAGGTGATAGAGTATGAATTTCTTTGTAAAATGATTATAGGGATAATGTAATTGTCCTATAATTATATTATGAAAGCTCATTAGCTTGTAAGCGTAATCACCCTATTGCGGCAAATGGTTACTTGTGCTGTTAACTCACTTTAGATGAGACTTTTCAATCTAAGATTGGATATATATCTATAAATTATGTGTCTATATTTTGATAGACCCGATGGCACTGATGGTATTGATCCTATCTTGCGTGCCAAGGGACGTGGATTTAATCCCCAATTAGGACAAATATGTCATCCTTGCAGCTAGGAAGTCCACTGTTGGATATTGGCCTCCCCAAGAAAGGGGGAATTTTGCCCATAATTGCTGCGCTGGTCTAGTGTTTTGGCAATCGCAGAGCGCAGGGATGCTGCTGCCCATTCCCACCCGATGGATATACCGCCATCTGTCAGTTCTGATACCTTAGTTGCATCTTACGACACCTGGTACAAGGGGATATCCCCCCACGGTCAAATTTCAGGTTGATTTTATAAATTATGATTGTAATGTAAACAATATTAATTACAAATAATTATGCTAAATACTATATTGCTAATATAAATAACTAGTCGAGTCACTCTCAATCTCTATGTAAGCATTTCATAAGAAAATAAAGAGCAGAAAAATAATTCATAATATAAATTTTATTTGCTTGTATTCTTTATCATTTTTTACGACTTATTTGATAAAATTATATAAAACATGTGATCACATGTAGGAGATACCGTCTGATTAATATTATAGTTTATTATGAATATTAGTATATATGACAGTAATCTGTAAGTGTACCTATACTAAATATATAAATAAATAGTGCAACGCTAAAGTTATAATATTGAATACAATTTTCGTATTGAACAGTGTCACATAGATAGTGGCGCCTCCTATAAGAACGTTCAATTCAAACAAACTACAAAGTCTTACATTACGTTTCCAAAAATTCTACATAAAAGTTTTTTAGTTATATATCAGTTAAAGAATATATTAAATGAAGAAACATAAAATCTTCTTGTTCCCCTTGTTCGTTGTCTGTGACCACACCGAGCTAAGGCATCAGGAAATTCACGGGTAATGCACAACTCCTGTGAATTCTCCCAGTGCCAAGGAACAGTGTGGTCATTTTTCTTTTCTTCCTTCTGTATGATGTAGCTCTTCTTTTTATTTGCCTATTTCTTTTCTTCTTTCTTCTCATATTATTTGAATACTGTCAGAAATGTTCTCCATATTTATTGTTATCCTTTTCTGTTCAATACACAAACATACATACTAATAATAAAAATCACTCGTTTCGATTACATAGGTATATAAACGAGGCACTATTATAAAAAAAAACAATACTTTGTTATGTTATAAGACTACTAGAGGTAACGTTCAACAGTCTAGACTTCCTGTCTTCAGATTTTAAGGTTGATAAAGACAATGAAATTACTGTGTAATGTGACATAATATCTTCATGTCACAAGGTTGGGACGGTGTCGCGTACATTTTTTACTGATACTGCTGCCCATTCCCGCCCATGCATTTAAGCTTCACTTTTCAATTGGATATACCGGAATATCGGTTACGGTACCTGTACAATACCTGGTACTGAGGAAGGTGCTATTCAAAGTCATCTTATATAATATGTTAGATCGCAAGTTTTCCTTCATAAAGCTGTTTTAAATCATAGCGGTACCTGATTATCCGTTGCTGAGCGGATGACAATAAAACACATCAATTTAAACGTCTATTGTGGTCATCCACACATATCCGCAGCATTACGTAATGCACGTATACTGTTCTAATATTTTCTGATGCCTTGGTACAGTCCAACTTTGATCTACCCCTAGAGAAAACTTACCGAATTGCGTATCCTTATCATCATCAGAGCCTCATCTATCAGCCGAAGGACGTCCACTGCTGGTCATAGACTGGCCCAGGTCATAGAAGTTCCCAATAAGATTATATTAATAAGATCAGCTGTTTCTGTTTTAAAATAGTGAGATGTGATGTGGTGTAAAAGACGACGTTGTGACAATAATAGAGAAAGGAATGTTGAGATGGTTTGGACAAACCATTGGATTGAATGACTGCACAACTATATAGAGCGGAACTGAATAGAAGACTTGGTATATAGGTATATAGGACAACCTAAGCGAATATACCTTAACCAGGTAGAAGACGTATTAAACAAGGGCCAGGTCAAAGGTACCAAGAATTATTAAGAGTGTATGAAAGGACTGATATAATATACTAATATGTAAAGGAAGCGAGAGAGGTATGCCGCGGCCGTAACTAGTGAAGATCAATAGTCTCTACCCACTCCGATGGGACACAGGCGTGATTTATGTATGTAGCCAAAGCAGTCGATCACTTTTTCAATTTAAAAGGACTACACATTTATTGGTGTAACGTTAAACTATTTGGGAAACTTTGTATTATCCTTTTTCGTAGACTATAAAACGAATTCAGCCGGGATTAAGGTGCTTATAGATTGCAAGACCTCTTTTCATAGTACATCTTATCTGATATTTTGAAGATTAATATATTTATTCTATAAACAAGACAGACCAACGTTACCCGGATAGTTCAATGTTAACCGGATTGACTAGGTACGCTATGTCACAACAGAATGAATGAAGAATCCTTTGTGCGTTTCATGTTCAGATTTCATAGTTTTGTATTGATGGTAACGTTATGAGTGAATGCCTTTTTTGATAATATAGTAAACTAGATGTCACGTCGAACGTTGTTTTGCTATATAAATTATATAAAATAATTATTTGATAAAATTACATGTTCTTTATATCAACTATTGGAAGTTTACTGAGAAAAAAAGACCTCTTCCCTAAAAAAGGGAAGGAATTATTTTCTTAAACAATAATGTTCTCAAGCATTTATTGGTATACACCCAATATTTTTGTAAAATTCTGACATATATTGTTTTATCTTATCTTATCTGTGACACGGGGTTTTCCCTAGTATGGACACGAGTCTTTCATAATGGTTAAGCTAATTATGTAAATGTTAAAATACATATAAATAAATGTAAAAAAACAATTGAACGCATTGTATTGGACTTATTGCTTTACCTACATGAAGAGAAATAAATAACTTATTAATTTCAACAATTTTTTTTAAATTATATGCAAATAAAGATATTAAGTTACCATAAATAAATAGAGATAACATATTTATGTGTAGAATTGCATCCACGCACTGCAATATCGGTGTCCGATTAAATATATCTTCGCTGTTTTATATCTCACCTCATACGTAGGCTGGTCCTTTTAAAGTTGGTGTCACCTGCAACAAACATAAAACAAATTTTAATACCACAAAAACAAAAAAAACTCAAAATTAACAACCAAAGAGATCGAACAACATCTAACAAATGTTTACAATCATCGTGTATATGGTACGACCCATAGGACGTTCCTCGACGTGATTTGCAAAGACCGGTTGTATGCGGCCTGCGTCTAGTGCGAGCCTGCAATTTTTTCAGATCATCTGCCCATCTTGTGGATCTACGCTGCATTTACCAGTGCGTAGTCTCCATTTCAGAACTTTATTCCTCCACCGTCCATCAATTCTGCGTGATATTTGCCAATCAGCTGGAATTTGTATCTATATCACGTGACTGAGTCTTCTACGGTACTCTTCTTATCCGATTTTATCTTCTTTTTCTCTCTGGACTCTTTGCAGTCAGTTTATATTACCAGGTAGGGTACCAGAATAGAAAAAAAGTATCTCCACCTGTACCAGGTGTTGTAAAAGGAGACTGAATCGCAACTGACAGATGGTGGTATATCCACCCAGAACAGCGTAGCTCAAATGTTGCATTAAAGGGATGGTCTATTATGGGCAAAATACCTTATTTGTTGAGGAGGACTATGTCCAGCAGTGGACGTCCTATAGCTGCTATAATAATGCTTAATATTATATTTAAGTGCCATTATATTAGTCATTACTAATAATAAACGTTTATTAAGCAACAAATAGTATAGAACAAGTTATAATCCATGGAAGTTAGGAAACCGAATCTCTAGTGAGTAAGATGCATACGATCTTGCAAATAAGACGAGACCTACTGACAATAATTATTATGCTAATTGAACAATCTCATACATATGTATGTATGTATTTACGTGTGAAGTCCATAAATTATTTTCACATTAATCGAACACCGTGGGTGTCGGACAGGCTAACAAGAATTGTTTAAATTCGTAATAGCTACTGAATTTAATTTGTAACCAATCTCTAAATTCCTACTAATATTATAAATGCAAAAGTAACTCTGTCTATATGTCTGTCTGTTACGCTTTCCCGCTTATACCTCTCAACCGACTTTGATGAAATTTGGCATAGACAATCTTTAGACCTTGAGAAAGGACATAGGCTATTTTTAATTTGAAATAAGGGTTGTAAGGGGTCGAAAGGAGGGATGAAACGTTGTTTTTAGAGCTAGAAGCTCGAATCTTTTTTTTCAGGCAATTGATTCGATATAATTAAACATGACATTCAAAGTTTATATATAGTTGAAGTAGAGGTATGGTACCCAAAAAACTATTCCACGTGGACGAAGTCGCGGGCACAGCTAGTAGTATATGAATTCAAACAAATGTTACTCCGCTACCTACGCCGCGGGGGACCGGCAGAATAAAATAGCCCCTCTGTGCCAGGTGGCGTTAGAGGCGACTGAACCGACACCGACAGATGGCGGTACATACATCCAAACCAGTATAGCTAAAATAAAACAACAGGTAGGGGTAGTACTTCTGCTGGTTGACTTTGGAGTCAGCTCCAGTGACGTCGGGGGTAAGAAGTCAAGCCGCTTATTAATGAGCGGCCCGCTCCCCCCACGAGGGCGGCTGAGCCCGCAAAGTGTGTTTTTGTATATGTTTCACGTTGTGCAAACTTTGTAAGCGCGATGTAGGCTTTAGGAGAATAAGGGGATTGATTGACGTAATGCGTTGTGTGTTGAGTTATTGAGTGTGGGGTCTCAGACACCTCAGTCGCCTCCTCTCACAGCTACCATTCGACAATTCCAGTATGAAATTACCATTTTAACGTTTTATTAGTCTACATACCTTTCAGAATCAAGTCACAAACTGCCCAGACCTTGCATTCATACACGCTTCTCGCCCACATGGTATAATTTAATTCCCACTACCTTTTGGTGCTGTGAAATCCAACACTAAACAAATAAAAACTTCAATGTAATAGACCGTGTGATATAGTCGACATAACCTTATATTGTATCAGCTATTTGACGTGTTCTGCGGAACATAGAACTATCCAAGAAAGGGGGAATTTATAATCACCGCACTGGGCAAACGTGCTGCAAAAAACTGCTGCCTCTCCCGTGTTGTTCCATTTAAGCCATGCCATGTTTCGAGTGGATACACCGTCATCTGTCGATTCTTCAATTACCTCTTGCGACAATGAGTTCAGGGTTTTACTCTTGTCTGGTGGTATATCCACTGCTTAAGATTCAACTAGAGCCGATAACGGATATATTTTCATACCTAAGCTGCTTTTCTTGTATGTGAATATATATATACATATATAGAGTATATATATACATATATATATATATATATATATATAAGAGTACGACCCTGAATTAAGTGCTGTAAGACGTGACTGAGGAACAGACAGATGGCGGTGTATCCACTTGAAACATGGCTAGCTTAAGTGGAACAGCAAGGAATAGGCGATTCCCATCGACGTGCTCAGTGCGGTACCACACTTGTACATATTATGTAATAAATATCATACTGTATATAAAATAGAGTTTAATAAACGACTTAAAAATATATATAAAATAGCATTCAAATGAGAAAAACAATTATAGCATTGATTTGACTTTGATTCTTCTATCATCAAATGAAGTACATAATGGGGGCTTAATTTGCCCGAAGAACACAATACAAATAAAAAAATATCTTATTGCCACCATTTGCTACCAGTGACAGTTGAGTGTATCTCCAAGTGCCTAAATTATGATATTCATTACATTTATTCCAACTTATCAGACAGGTATCCACCCAACGACCTTTCAAAGACTGACCCACTAATATCTATTAACTTCATTCATTCAAATGCCATTATCTCATCAATCATTCAAATACTAAGGAAAGAAATACAGGATCCGGTGGATGGTTGACAGTTAGACTTGAAAATGTATTTTCAACGAATTGTCCAACTACCCCATAATTATACTCGACCACATCTTCTAGTTAAATTAAATTTAAATGAATGTATGAATGTAATCTACGTATATATATATATAGAAGTTATGTAAGTATGTTGTATGTTAAGAAAAATACATGTAGATATTGTTATTAAATCTACTAATGATTATTAAACACAGATTGTGTCAGCTGTTGAAAGTCCACTTTTGAACATAATCCTAAGAAAGGGGGAATTGTGCCCATAATTGCCGCGTTGGGCAGGCAGAGTGGCAATGAGAGTAGCTTTGCGACGGGAATACTGCCGTCCCCGCCTTGTTGAATGTAACTGCGCTGTTTCGGATGGGTATATTTCCACCTGTCGGTTCCGGCACCTCGGTCACCTCACGACATCTGTTACAGGGGGAAGGTACTTTTCTACTCTGCCGATACCTCATGCCTTGCCATGCCTCACCTAAATTAATATGGTAGTAATGATAAAACCTTCTGCATACTTTAACATTGAAGGATAAAATGGAGGTTACTTTTTAGAAAATGCTTAATTTCTAATAAGAAGTTATCAAAATTACTTCGTTTGATTAAAAAGAACGGTGAACAATTTAAATTGTTATTGCGAGTTATGAGGTTTATTGTTACAAATACAAATTTATAAATATTTTTATGAATTAAAAAAGTGTTATCAAGTTAGTGCTTCAAGAAGCACAAAAAAATATCATGAATTCCACAAATGATATTAAGCTGCTGCAAATCTGCAGAATAAAGCATAAAAATTTATCAAAATATTGACCATTCGTATCAGTTAATTTGTCAATCTACAATAAATACAAATTTAGTACGTAAATAAAAGAAAAGTAAAGCAGTATCTGTTTGCGCTTAAAAAATCTTAATAAAATATTGAATGACGCAGCCATTTGTACATGTCATTAATTTAAAATTCCTACGTATTATTGTATGTTCACGAAATAACGAACTTTATTATCGGCCTTGCGAAGCGAATGTCAAACTTCCGAGTTCACAATAGAGTTTATTTTAGAATGAGGTTGCACTGTTGTTTGTTGCTAGTTCTGTTGCTATGGCAACGATGGGGAGGTTAAAAAAACAAGGTGAACGGAAAACTTGATAACGTACAGCTATGCGGCATATTTAGGGATACCTATGCCGTAAATGTATATTACATTATAAACTTTATTGATGGTTGTAAAGTATTAATTTTCTATATACACATAGATTATTACGGTTTAAATATGGCGCTACATTGTTGGTAAAGGATGATAAATTAACAATACACAATGCCTGGGGAGTCCATTTATAACGGTCTTTTATTAAATTATAATTTTTTTCGCCGCTGGAATATTTTTCTACTTTTTTTAAACTATAGAAGGAATTTGAATATTGAAACCAAATTAATGACTGCAAAATAACTTTGATTTCTTAAACTCAAACGATTACCTAATGACAAAATTTTGTTTATCTCACATCCACGTCTATTGCTGCGGCGCTACCAGCTATTGGAAATACATAAATTTAGGTATGTGGCGTTCGAAATGTGAAACTAAACTTTTGACTCCATATTCATCAAATTCAGTAATGCTTTTTAAAATTTAGTTAAAATTTTTGGAATGTTTAAAAAAATATCAAGCCTTCTTACTTTTATCGAGTATAAACAAATGATTAGACGTAGACCTTTTCCCTTCAGAACTAGTACAATAAATAAAGCAATTTAACCTTCCCCACAAGCGCTCAACTCGTTTTAGTAACTACCAATTTGCCACAAACACTGGAGGAAAAAAACCGTTCGCCCTAAAATTAAAATAATAGCACACCAGAGTTCTGATTAAAGCTACACTCATTAATCACTAGTCCATACATCAAAGGCTGTTTTACATAAAAAAAATACCTATTCAAATGCTGAGGCGTTGCGTGTAGTTTTGGGTGTATGACACCCGACGGGTGGGCCTGACCCCATAAAATGGAGCGCCCCAAATGTCCCTACCGACATTTTGTTATGATTTTCTAAATCAGGTCGCTCTAATTTTGTTTTGTTTTGGTTGGAGTTAGATTCTATGTATATCTATATACCTATATGTACACTTAATGTGTGTTTATTTATATACATGCGTTTGGCTTAAGAACCTTGAGAACGCGTACTTCCAACGTGGAATTTAAGAAATAATACACAAATTTTTTTATAAAGTCACACATCACATTTGTGGACCTGACTCCGTGGGAAGTAATAGCACTTGTGTTACTGATATTAGACAACACACCCAGGTACAAAACGAATACAAATATTGTCGTGTGTGGGAATAGAACCCGACCCTTGCATTCACTCTGTATTAAATATTAATTTATTAACATAGCAGCTTTTATATCGACACGGCCCTGGAAATCTGCCAGGCATATTTAGATTCTTTTTTCGCTTTTAAATTAATCAATGTGCGTGTAATTATCACATTATTAAAAGTACAATTTTTATATTGTTTTCAGTATTTTTTGTTATAACAAACAAACTTGAAAAAACAAACCGTTCACATTAAATATTTGTCAATGAAAACGCGACTTTTCGTTAGCGCTAAATTTTTAATGTTACATTCAGAACCATAACTTTACAATGTTACAATATTGCGTGTTGCCATAATATCAAAGTGAGATCGCAGGATAACCATCGGCCATTACGAGACGATAGCGAAGGGTCATTTGACTTAATTAAGGCCGGGTATAAAACACTCGAGGGCATGAGAAGTGACATTGTCATGGGAAAAATATTAAATTAAACTTGAATTTTCTTTATGTCGCTAATGTTGTGTACTTGTCATAATGTTTATAGTTTCAACACTAGGTTATTACGAAATAATTGAATGTAGTACGCATGTTAAGTGTAATTAATTAATTTAACGACTTTTAACTATGTAAAATCCTTTATTCAGCAAAATATGTTTTTTTAATGAGAACGTAGAGTATAAGAGCTGTGGATTGCGAATAAATAAAATTTTGAAAAAACGAAGGTAGGGTGATATATTTTTAATTATTTATTGCTTAAAGTACTTTTTGTCTAATACTTGGCTGTTCGCATTCAAATCGATGCTTCCATCAATTCGATTCGAATTTTGAAAAAACCTTAGAATTCGATTCGAACATAGATTTCGTTCTAGAAAACTTGAATTATAATTTCCTAGTGCCCAAACACCGCACGCGATGCAGCGCATTAAAATAAGTAAAAACAATATTAAAATTTACCTTTTCGGCGAAACTTGCACGAATTGCAGAGTACTGCA
This sequence comes from Heortia vitessoides, assembly GCA_020976665.1. Lineage (NCBI taxonomy): Eukaryota > Metazoa > Arthropoda > Insecta > Lepidoptera > Crambidae > Heortia > Heortia vitessoides. Next base: position 10,788,164 of record JACJUM010002279.1, on the reverse strand, counting down.
CGAAACATCACTAGCTAAATTGAACTATTGCATGCTATAGCATTCAACTATTAGTGTTATCGGTCTGTATGGATTTATATATAGTTGTAAACGGCAAATAATACTTCGACCTGATGGCAGACGACGCTATATACACGTTTATCATGAATATGGCTCATCATCATTATATCATCATCATTATAGCAGCCGTAGTGCATCCACTGCTGGACATAGGCCTACCTAAGTAAAGAGGAATTTTGCCCATAATTGCCACGCTGTTCAGGCTCGTAAGAATTAAGCTGCGCTTCTTTCAACAATCCTTTGAACGAATATTAGTCAATACTAATCTACTTTGAAACTAGTCAGCACCAAACGAATCTTAAAACTTAGTTTATAGTAGTTACATTACAAGTACCACCAGAAACGAACCTGCAAGAGAAACTTGAGAGTGGTGATAAAGCTTTCATTAATATGTATTGGTAAGTGTTGGAACCGTTATCGGCGTAAACTCTGACTTACGCTTCCTGACATTACAATTACATTCATACTTAAATACCTATAAATTACACCAAGGCATAAAAAAAACAAATATTTATCATATAAGTATTTGCTCTAGGTGAGGATTGAATCCACGACCATTGGTGCACAAGATAGGATCACTGCTATCTACGCCATCGGGCTCATCAACCTATCCGATAAATACATAAAGTACAAGATAGTAAGATATATTAAACGGCGCAAGGCTATTATTGTACGTGTGTGTTATTTTCTGGAAATTGTTCAGGTAATTGCCGACAATTATTTTCTGATTATTGGCCTACTACAACGGTGGACGGTGGACATAAATGGGTAAACAAAATGATAAATATCAATTTTGTTATCAATCGATAATACGCGCCAAAGTGGGATCAAACCTACACGGCTTAGGTCCCTACCTAGGACAAACATGTAATTAATATTTAGAATTCTTCTGCTGTCTTATATCTATAAGATAAGTGGTGAGACCCGTAATGTACCGGCAGAATAGTACCTCACCCTCTACCAAATGTAGTAAGAGGCGACTTACCAACGGATGGCGGTATATCCGTCCGAAACAGTATAGCTCAAATGCACAGGGCGGGAATGGGCAGCAGTGTCCACATCACTAGAGCTCCGCTCTGCGATTGCTAACACGCTTGCCTAGTGTGCAAGCAGGGCAAATTTCTTTTTTTGGGGAGGCCAGTCTCCATCTGGGGACTTCCAATGGCTGGTATGATGAAGTGTGACTTATCTTGGAGTCAGGTCAATTTATGAGATTTTGTATCAATTTATAATTTTATTTATGATCTGGTGATCATAAAGAGACTAGGTAGACACTTCTCAGAACTCACATCGTGTAAAAATTAAGTGCAACAATTGTTTGCTATGAAACCAAATAATAATTAATTAATCAAAAAAAAAATTAAACAACATCTTACACATTGACCTGACTCTAAGATAAGTCTAAAGTATTTATGTTACGGACATCAGACAACAGAGGAATCACACCTAATACTTGAATACATTAAATACATATTTTATAAACAGACACAAAAAATAATAATATAAATATTTGTTCTGAGTGGAGATCGAACCAAAGAATCTTGGCATACAAGAGAGAATCACTAATATCTGCGCCATCGAGTTCGTCGATAAATACACTATTTTCATATATTGTATCAAAATGAGTGAATAATTTAATGTCATTTTTGTAAATTAAAAAATCGAATCTTAACTAAAACCTATTTCGCAACAAAATGTATTAATAGTAATTGTATTTTCTTTTTAATTTTTTTAAGAATCTTGTGCGTCCTGTGCCTTGGATAAAACAATGAAGTACAATAAACCGATAGCATTCCCAATATAGTTTAGCTGGAGCGAGTGTTGTATTATATTGTCTTCTGTAGTCAACAGAACAAGTTCGTCATCTGCAAACTTTAACCTTTCCACTGATCCCGTTTATTTTGCGAAGGTCACATTTTGATGGACCAGCAGATGGGTACCATTAAAATTAAACGCGTACGCAAGATATTATGCATACATGGATGCATGGTATTATGTATTTTATCGAGATGCAATACAGTAAGCTATTTTACCATTCTTATTAACTCATTTTTTTTTTCATTAATCGGGACTATTCTACTGCAAGAAATAAACAAGTTGCACTCACATGAGGTAGAGATACAAATGTCATCTTCATTAGTACCTCATTCCCACCTATTTCTACCACCAAATAGCAGTGTTCGCATTGCTGTGTTTCGGTTTGAAGGGTTAGAGGCTGTGAAATTAGTGGGTGATGTGCCATAATCTTCAAGTCACAAGGTTGGCAGTGCGCTTGTTATATAATAATTGTTCATAGACAGCTGTGACGCTTACTGTCTCGCGGACTGTAGGCTATCTGGTCTAATAATAAAAATCCATGCTAAACAATAAAAAATCTCGTAACTCTCGTATCTACAGATTATCTTCTCATAGAAATATATCATATAAAAGTGACTGTTCTATGATACATTCATATCCACGAGGCTCTCAATTACAAGTTTTCACCAATAGAAATAGGATAGTAGAAAAATGCGAAATTTAATACCGTTAGCAAGCACTACTCTATTAACCAAGCAATCTTCTTTAAATATCTATATTTAACTGTTTATATACATATATACATTGGCCTCCTGACTCCGAGATAAGTAGCTTAAAGCAATTATGTTACGAACATCAGATGACATAGGATGTAATACTTAACAACTAGACACAGAATAAACACAAATATTCGTCGTATAAATGTTTGACCTAGGTGGGGATCGAACTCACAACCTCTGGCGCACAACAAGGATAGGAACACTACTATTTAGGTTTAAACTCGTGCTGTTGACAAGGCAATACAAAATTAATGAAGTCTCTCACCTAATAATTATTAACTGTAATTTAGGAGTGTAAAATTTATTTTAAATAACTTAATTAAAGATTTATGCTGTACCATTATGAGATACTTTACCCAATATTAATTTTAATTCAAAGCCATTATAGATTTAATAACATTCAATAATAATTAAGTTAAATATAATAAATTTAAATCACCAGAAATAATTAAAGCAACTGGACCTACAACCGGTCCTATTGGCAATCTCTTAGGGAGTTAAATGTATTGGACGATCGCATTCACATTCGACGAGCCCGATGCCGCAGATGGTAGTGATCCTGTCTTGTGCGACAAAGGTCGAGGGTTTGATCCTCGCCCAAGACAAATGTTTACTTGGTGATATTTATATTTTATATGTCTGGGTGTTAAATATATATTTTTAAGTATTATATATTTGATTGCTTTGTTGTCTGATATCGATAATACAAGTGCTTTAAGAGACTTATCACGGAATCAGGTATGAAATTTTGTGGGAAAAAATTAAAAAAATAAGCTGTAGATTTATTGTAAAACTATTGTAAAGCTACTTTTAGTCCCAGATAAGTTAGTGCTTATTAATCCGAGGAAACTTCTACAGTTAAATACAAGCTGTGAAATATTGTTCAAGTCATGAGAATCATGACTTGAACAATTACATTTACAACAACATTATATCATCTCATTAAATACCTTCAAACAGTTTTAAATGATCAAAGAGCTAATCAAAGAAAGCGTAAAAACAGTTAAACATGTGTCTGCATATATCTATGAAGCCTGTCTGTTCACAAGGAATTCAGCGCTTATAGTGCTAAATTTAGCCCATTTAAAGCTAGCGCGAACCGATATATAATTTTTTTTCAAAGCGCATAGCGGATTATTTGAGCTTCCTCATATTAATGATCATGTAACATATTATTATAAATAATGTGATTTACAGAAATTATGTACGTATGCAACATTAAACATGTTGGGCTCTTTAAATTAAAACTTAAACCTCTTCCAATACTTCTCTCTTACTATTTTCTGGCTGGTATCACTAACACTATTCTCCTCTGCCGGTACCATACCGACATAGTAGAATAGTACCGTAGAGTAGAATAGGTCGTAAGAGGCGACTGAGGTACCCGAATCAACAGATGGCGGTGTATCCGAATCAGTGTAGCTCAAATGCAACAGAGTATTTATTGGCAGCAGCATTCCAGTTGTGAAGCTACGCTTTTTTCGGACGAACCAATCACCCGAGGGCGCCCCTAAAAGTTCGACCTAAACTCGAATAGCCGTCGTTGGTCATTGGAGAATGAAGTAAAGTCTGCAAAGGAGGACAGAGTGAACTCGGCTGCGCTAGGGCGGCCGGTCTTCGCTCGCTGGGGCAGGGGCTGCACTTGTTAGCCGGCAAACGTGTGTACTGCTCTGAAGAAGGAAGTGTGAAGTGTATCTGATCACGGAGTACCAGTGAAGAGGCAAGAGAGAGATGCATTTAGAGTCATTCTATTGGGCAGGTCTTCTCTTACCTGAGGCGGTCTATGATGGCGGACGTGGTAGAATGACCTATTTATACCGCTACATGGCAGTGGATTTAGGCTGAGGTAGCCGAATGTCTGAGTAATTTGATATAAATATTCTTAGGACACGAGATTGGTGATCAGTGATATTCTTGAGGTAGCACGAGCGTGTATATAGAGTTTGCTTGTTTGCCAGCATAGTGTATTAAAAATATATTTGTATTATAAATCATCATAGAAGCTATGAAAAGTCCACAATTGGACATAGGCCTCCCCAATAAAGGGGGTATGTTGCCTATATTTGCCGCGCTGGACAAGCGTGTTGGCAATTGCAGAGTGCAGCTTTTGCGATGGTGAAGCTGCCCATCCCCACCCTGTATATTTGAGCTGACTTTTTTGCATGGATATACCGCCATCTATCGGTTTTGGTACCTTAGTCACCTCACGGTTTTACATAAGAATTCAAAAATGGATACGCATCACAGTGCGTTCTCATGATTTAGAAGGCATTATCTTTAACTGCGAAGTTTTATTTGCCTTTGTTTTTATCTATTCCATCAACATCTATTTGCTCTGCATGTAAGGTCTGGTTTGTCAGAATTATCAAGCGATGCAAGCGCTGTATGGGTTCTTTTTAATGTGGTGGGACGGGATATCGGCACTTTGGTGTTATCAAAGCTTATCAGTAATTATATATGTTTAGTACAAGTATATACTTAATAAGATATAGTAATACGTAGCTTTGGCCAGGGCTGCTAAGACGAAGTACATAGTTTATGTATAAAATTATATTTAGTACTAGAAAACAACAGTGCTGTGCAGTCCTCCGGCATAGGAATGATGCAGGTTCAAGTTCCAGCTAAAGCCTAAGACCAGTCTTTTTTTCTAGTAAATATCCTATAATTCAATATTGAGCATTTTTAAATTATAAAACCTATAAAGTGCTTTATGTCTATGTATGTCTTCCTATATCACTAATTTCCATTTGCTCCTATCCTTACATGTCACTCGCTTCTACAAAGTTCATTAACCTCTTCATACATAAAAGTCTGAATGTAGACTTCACCAACTCCTTTACAGGAACATTTTGAATGTAGCCAAGCTGCAGGTACATACAGTAGGTATACCATGGAAGCCTTTTCAATACAAAAAACATCTAAAGTACCTACTTATATATCCTTTATTGCTAATTTACATTTAGTTCTATTCCGAAATTTCACTCGCTTCTATAAAGTTCATTAACCTCTTCATACAAGCAAGTTCACGTCAACTCACTACGCCTTTTCTAGGAACATCTTCAAGGATCCCCTTCCGCACCGGATCCCCTTTGACCCAAACAGGAAATGGAATAAAAAGCCTTGTTTATACAAATTGACATCGCAAATACTTCATTGTATTTAAATTACGTATATGCACATTGCCTGAAGTGATTATTTGAAAACCCTATGAATTAAAACTAAATAGCACCGTCCGGCGCGACTTAGAATGAACGATGAAGATTAATATAATTTAACACTCAATAATTTCCTGGTCATTATATGAAACCACTGCCGGTGCTAAAACCATAGTGAAGGTAAGGAACTAAGTGATCATTTATAAGGCTATTCTTGAACCTTTTTAGTAAGTACTAACTTGCACAAAAACTGTGTAGGTAACCTATAATTTGAATAATTCGTAATACTATTTTTCATTTTCAAAGGTTAATGACTTGCCAGTAGTTTTTAAACGATAATGAGGAAAAAAAAGTTAGAGTGACTGTACGATATTAATCATAACAAAAGAACAATTTAAAAAGAAACTTTGGACTTTATTGTACTTAATTTTTTTATTGTTATTGTGTTATTTAGACTATATCCATAAAACGCTAAACAAAATCAATGTCCTATTTATCAATAATTCAACCATATGGAGTCTATTACCAGGCACTCTAGAGTCATCAATTATATTATTATAGAAAAAAAAAGATGTATATATAAACATTTATTTTCCAAAAATAATATTTACTTGAAAAAAGTATTTTAAAGAGAACTTCTAGTAACAAAGAAAATTATAACTTCCATCTGAAATTTGGCTGAACAGCTTAAGTGAGAACTAAGAACTCGTTACACACATACAAACTTAGCCAGACAAACAATTTAAATGTAAGGATTACTTGCAGTCAGACAAAGATTTACTTTAACGCGAATTTTATGTTTTCTATACTTAATATGTTCCATTAATGTCACAGATAATAAAATTAAAATTATCCTTTTTTGTATTTAACAAGTTTAATATCCTTAGTTGAATACATTGTATGAAGTAAACCTGTAAACTGGAACACATTTTACCTTTTATTGGTCAGTAATTTACGATGCGTATTTTTTATGAGAAAAAAGTTGCTTGCAAAAAGTGTTTATGCGTGTGGTGTAGAACACAAATTGATCTAAAACCAAAGACCACATTTGTACGCCTAATCTTTGAAATAAGATGTAAAGAGTTAAATATATTTTCTTTGATTGCTATAAATTCCTGTATCGGTGATATTTTTTACACGATTTGTAAGTTTTTTTTATTAAGATGAAAAAACCTTTAACCTTTAGAAAGAAACAAACCCACAATGAACCCAAAGGAAAACGGAGCATGCCTTGTCGAATCTGTTTTAAACAAACTCAATTTCAAAAGTATGTATTAGGCTGAGAAGTCAAGAGTTAGGTCCAAAAATTGAGAATTACTGGAGTACTTTTGATGTGAGGATTGTTTCCGCGAAACAAGTTATAAATTAACCATTAGATGGTATATCTCACACAAAGGTCGTCTACATTAGTACCATACTTTCACTCATTTCTATAGCAAAATAACAGTGTTCCCATTGCTGTGAAATTACTGTAATATCCTTGTAATATTATAAGCTATTGCTAAGTTCACTATCACGTGGACTGTATGCATATTTGTTGACCTGGTATAATAAGAAAGTAAAAAAAGAGGAGAGTAAGGTTTCAAAAGCTTGCTTATCCCGAAAGGCATGGCGGAAACTACACGAGAATGATACAGTGGTATTAATTATTCCCTGGGAAAGTATCGAGACGCTGAGTCGCAATATTTCAGATTAAGGGTCCCGTTCCTTCAGCTGATTGCAATGTCCATTCAAAAGTCAATTACTATTTTGTGTCGAATCAAATGAATTGCTTGCATCGTCTGAGTACTAAAGTGATGTGGTATGTTAATGCAGCTGTATGGTACTAGAGGACGCAGTATTTAATTACAACTAAACAGGCAAGTTCTCCAACGGAGACCGCTTAGTGGTAAGCGCAATGCAGGATCCACAGACATAGACTCATTGAGTTGATTAGAAATATAGGCATGCAGGCCGTATGCAAATAGACTTATTGGTAATATCTTAAAGGTGTATGTCTAACAGACGACGTAAAGCTGTTCGGGCAAGTCATCCAAGTATGTTCACTTTGGTATGTTATTCAATGCACCAGAGCAATGCGTTAACCTCAGTAATATACTAATAATCTCACTTCAGGTAGGTAGACTATTTTAAAATTGGTTTCTTCACCAAAAAATCATCTTAGTCACCTCAAACGACACCTAGTACAGCTGGCGGTACTATTCTACTCTGTTGGTACCTACCCGACCTACGACCTACCTACCCGATATATATATACGGCTACTTGAAATTTTATTTATTAATATAAACACTAAAAGTAAACCAAATTGCATATTGAGAAACTTGATTTGAAGTAAATAGTGATTGTCTATTGCATGTCAAGCAAATGATAAAAGAGTTTTAACCAGATTTAAAGTATTCATAGACCACTAGTTATTTTTATTACGTTCAGTAATGTACTGGAATACCAACATAGTCAAGTTTACCCATACCATTGCCAAGATATTCCCAGTCAGCTTAGCCATCCAATCGTAATAAGCTAACTGTCAATTAGAAAATCCTAATCAACATTTGTTACGGAGATAATTTAGTAAATTACCCTGCCTCATTCATTTGTAAGTTTGAAGCTATATGTATATTCTAAGGAATATATTGAACTAACGGAACAGGCTTAACGAGGCAAAGAAGAGGTCACATTGATAACGAAGTGAAGTTTGGTGATAATCTATTTACACAAAATCTCATACATTTACCTGACTGAGATATGTCGCTTAAAGCGCTTCTGTTACAGACATTAAACGTCAGAAGAATCACAAATTAAATGCTTAAATAAAAAATTATCAACCAGAATAAATCTAAATATTAATCATATAAGTAATGTAAAAAATGTGTTTTCTATATATTGTTCCTATAAAATAAGAATTGTAAAACAATTCTTAGACTTTGTAACCCTATTTCTCATGATCTTGGTGTCCCCACACGACTGTCCTAAGCCAAGGTGAGAATCTAGTAGCAATACCTGTTAAACTCTAAAATAGTTATCTCTAAAATCTCATTGAAATGGTATCAGTAGCGCAGTCTTTAACAACTTGGCGAAAGTCGGAAATGGTGAATGAGTTGGTGTTTCGATTGGGCTATACAAGTTGACTCCACGAAAGACCTTAACCGTGTATACAATACGCTTAACAGTTGAGACAACGCAATATTTTTGATCCTATGAGTCATCAGGGTCATCAGTACTAAGTGTAATAGAATTTAGTACTTCATATTTTTTAAATATTACTGTTTAAGGTATTTTGTACGATTCGAAAGTGCTTTTACGCCTAATCTTTGGCCTATTTAAATAAAGTATATTTTGGGTATGAGTTTGTGGACATTTACTTAAAATATTTGCAACATACTGGCAACATTATTTCTGTTTTGTTAACTCTAAGCGAATAACTGTAAGCGTCAGTAATTACGTGAGTTATCCCATCGCAGCTCAGCGAGATGAACCTTTGTATGCAAATGTGGGATTGTTAACTAAAAACGCGTCTGATCCCGGGATTGGAATCAAAGGTTGTTAGTTCATCATTGTTTTATTTTTTTTGGTTTAGGAAGCAATTTTGTAACAGTACTATTAGGAATAAACTTGGGTAACATATTAACTTCTGAAAGTTATTTAACTCTGCTCTCAAGTTTACTCTCATATAATTACTTGAGACAGGCTTCTACAAGGGTCGTCTGCATTGGTACCTCACTCTCACCTATTTCTGCCGCCAAACAGCAGTGTTCACATTGCTGAGTCCCGGTTTAAAGGGTAATGTGACATTATCTTTAAGTCAACGCGCTATTTTATGTTTTCTTGCTATATTAAATAGCTATATTAAAGCTATAGATATATTACAAGGGTCTATAGTCTGCGGTGACGCTTACTTTCAGCGCGGCAATATTGGGCATCATACCACCTTTCTTGGGGAGGCCTTTGTCCAACAGTGGAGTTTCAGTGGCTGATATGATGATTATGTTGAATGCTATCAACCATAATAAGTCTTGGTTGATCGATATTTTATCATAATTAGAGGTTGAATGTGTAAATAAAATCATTCTATTTTAAAGCCATAAACCTCATTTACAAATTAGAAAATCTAAATTAAACCTTTCAAAGACATTTCTTATTCCACCTTGAACGAAATATAAGCAATAATACCACACAATAAGGTAAAACAGATGGCTTAGCAGTAAATTCACGTTATTATTTATATTCCAATTTAGTCGAAATATTTACAACTGGGCTGGTAACTGGGGTTTATAGTTAGTTAGTCTTTCTCGATCAATGGACTATCCAACACTATTGTACTCGGAGCACCGAGTACTGAGTTATATTTTTTTTATTACAACAGAAGCATTACAAATATACTACTTAAATACATATATTTTACACCAGACACAGAACAAACATAAATATCATCATATAAATATTTGTCTTGGGTCGGAATCGAACCTACGACCTTTGGCGCAACACAGGATCACTACCATCTGCGCCAGCGGGCCCATCACCAGAGAAACATAGATGTCATGTTTGCTTAGGCCATGCTGATCTTTTCTGTATCCTCCCAATTTTCGTATATGAACTGCCTAAGCGATTCTTCATCATATTAACCATTGGAAGTCCAGCGCTAGACATAGGCCTCCTCAAGAAGGGGGGAAATTTTCCCATAAGTGTCGCGCTAGGCAAGCGTATTGGCAATCGCAAGGCGCAGCTTTTCGGGGATGCTACTGCCCATCCACCCCTTGTGCAATCTGTCGGATTTTAAGTGACACCTAGTACAGGAGGAGGTACTATTCTACTCTGCCGGTACGTCATGCCTAAGAGTTTCTTAGTATGCATGATCTATACTAATCTGCCTGTCCGAATTCATGGCTGACTCGGTGTACCGTGTTTTATGAATTTTTGTGTGTGAGAGACTTAAAAAATAAGTCTAGACCAAAGATATTTTTTGAAATTAAATCTAGACCAAAGATATTTTTTTAGAAATTAGATCGTCACTTTATGCGCCTTCTGCAGTTTGCTGTTTGTGATAAAACTTTGTGGATTCAATTAGCTTATTTATTCACTAACTACACCATTTCGAGTGTTTGTGATTTTATGAACTAAAATACTAACGAAGTGGCCATTTTGTGAGTGACGTATCCTTCAAGTAATTCTACAGTTATCTTTGATTTTGTCTTAGATATAAGAAGGCTTTGCTTAAACGCATTCATCCGGTACTAGATTAGTTGTTAAATGGTCAATTATTTTCAGATATTTATTTCAGCTAGTAGCAAGATTTGTCGTTGTCGATTAAAATGGGGCTTAGAAAAAATACTGTACCTACTTACCTGTATTATACCTAAACAATAAATACAATATCACTTGTTATTTTTTTTAACTAAGTCAACAAACATGCATACAGTCCGCTTGTATCATCACAAGGATATCTAGCGCATTGCCAACCTTGAAGATATTTTTTATTACATTACCCAGTAATTTTACATTACCCAGTAATTTCACATTACCCAGTGATTTAACATTTCCCAGTAATTTCTTTTCGTCGTATGATATTTGCCTCGCAATAAATCGAAATTACGAACCTATCACTGTACTAAAATGCAATAACATTAATTGGCTTTACAATTCTTTTACATCTTTCTAATTGGCTATTTATTTTTTTTATTTACGAAAAACCCGTCCCGGATTCGCCCGGGTGCAATGAGGATAAAAAATGGTTATTGTGGGTTATCTCTAAGAGATAGACAGACATATGCCACCGCGGACTTTTTTGTACACCTTTTCAAGGTGTACAATACTCTAGTACATTATTTTGATCTATGTCATCGGGTTTAGCCTGCGTGTGTAATGAATTCGCAAAAAAAAGATGTTTATTTTCAACATCACAATAGAAACTTCTAAAACTGAACCCTATTTAATAAAATGTAAAATATTTAATAAAATGCCCAATATATATATCTTTAGGCGACTTACCACGGAGTCAGGTCAATGTATGAGATGTTGTGGGAATTTACTGATTGGGTTCTGTATTATACGCCAAACTCATCTCTCCTGAGTACCCCTAAAAATCATCTATATTAAAAATTGTAGATCGTAATCAGCAGATGCGTCGTGATAACTGCTTTTTGAGTTGTAGGCTAGTTAACAACCAGCCATATCAATAGACAGGCTGGCGTTATAAATACACATTTTTTGCTGGCTCAATTAGTCTGTGGAACACGTTTTGGTGCCCGTTCTCGATGCTATTTTTGCTAATGATTTTTTGTTTCTTAGCACTGAATTTATCTTCATTTTTATTTTTTTAACGATTTTTTGTTTTTATCATATTCATCATACTAGCTATTAAAAGTCCCCTGCTGGACATAAGCCTCTCTCGCTGGGCAAGCGTTTTTGGCAATTGCAGAGCGCAGCTTTCGCGACAGGGATGTTGCTACACATTCTTGCCCTGTGTATTTGGATAGATATACCGCTATCTGTCGGTTTTGGTACCTTAGTCGCCTTTTACGACACTGGTACTTGGTCTGTACCTGGTGTGTCTGGGGAGGTACTTTTCTACTTTGCCGGAACCACACGGCTATTTCGTTGATATATTATTATAATCTCATACAAATATTAATATGCCTGTAAGTGTGTCGACTCCTCAGACGCTGGTACCAGCGTAGACAGATGGCGGTGTAACAGAATAGCGTAAATGCAACAGGGCGGGGATGGGCAGGAGCATCGAATCTACGCTCGCGATTACCACCAATTTTACCCAAAGTGTCAATTATCGTTAAGATTTTGGCTGATAATTACTCTTTCTTGGGGAAGACGTACTATCTATATATATAAAAAATAAATTTAAAGTATGTTAGTACGTAAGTTTCCGTTCCCGTGTAAATATTAACATCAGCTTTATGCTAGAAAGAGTCCCGTTAAAATCGATGCAGCTATTTCAGAGACTAGCCGTAAGAACCCGACAGACCGATTATGATTTTTTATTTTCGTAGGTACAAAAATATAACTTTTTCTTTAAATGACTTTTATCATCAATTGTAAGAGTCATTGGTCATTTGTGTACAATTGTAATTAACAAATCTATACTTATAATTGGTTTTGTTGATTTAACGATTCAAATAGAAATATGTTTGACGTTGACTTTGACTTTAAATAAATAAAGATCATTTTAAATTCTAGTTCCATATACATTTAGGGAACAGTTGTTAATTTGGAATTCAAAATAAGACATTTATATTTTATCTCTATGTATGAATATACCTAGTTAACTGTGTAAGACTATTTTTAATCCTAATTGATATAAAACTTACCTTTCTACAGCGGCGACTTCATGGGTACATTTTCGGGAACTCTTCCCAGAGTTATCTGAGAACAAACAATTAATTAAAAACGAACCTTAAATACAACATAGTAAACAAAACATAAACGATAACTATGTATACACGACGTAACTGAAAATCCACACATATTTTAAAACATTAATTTGTTATGCAAAACAACACAGGATTTGTAAGATCGGCATAAACGCCGCCATGCTCGTTAAGGCATAACCTAAATAGTTCCTTTACGTCGTAAAGGGTAGGGTCAGCAGAGTCGTCGTTATTGCGGCTTTATTAATTAAATAATAATCAATAAACAAGTCATAATTATCATCATATCAGCCAAATTGGAAGTCAACTGCTAGATATTGACCTCCCCAAGATAGGAGAAATGTGCTCACAGTCGCCGCGCTGGGCAAGCGTGATGGCAATCTCAGATCGCTGTATTCACGACGCCCTTTTTATTTGAGCGGTATATCATTCCGAAACAGTGCAGCTTAAATACACAGGGCGGGGATGGGCAGCAGCATCCTCGTCGCGATTGCTGACATGGGCACAAAACCTCCTTTCTTGGAGAGGCTTATGTCCAGCAGTGGACTTCCAATAATTGGTATGATGAATTGCTTGTTATATTTTCTTTTTCAAATTTCAAACCTAACAAGACAATTATTTCTTGAGCTTAGGTAGCTCTATTAAAATTTTAATATCTCTGGAGTAATCCCTACTACAATAATTTTATGTTTATTATCATATCAGTCGTCTGACATCCATTGATAAATAAATTCACCCAACATTTCATACATAGACCTGACTCCGAGATAAGTTGTTTAAAGCACTTGTGCAATTGTAGCATCAGACCACAGAGGGAGTATTATTATTAATGTTTAAGTATTATATTTGTGATTCCTCTGTTGTTCAACACCCAGCCACAAAACAAATATAAATATCATCATACAAATATTTGTCCTAGGTGTGCTTTAAACGACATTTGGCACATAAGATAGGAGTACCATCTGCGCCATCGAACCCACCAATAATACTGACATAGGTAATAGGAAGAAAATTACATCGTCTGTCCACCATGTAGGTTGACGATCAACACTCAATAATTGTCTTAATGTAATGTTGTTTTATTACTCGTTGGATCGTTTGCTCCATATAAAAATGTATTTTTTGTATTTTTTTTTTGAAAAGAAATATCTTTTTTTATGCCAGTACGTTGTAATTACGGATTGATAGTAGAAAAGCGTATCGGCTCCAAACAGTTTTTTTTTCTCCTCTAATTAATAGATGTTACGACATATTAACTAGATGTGCTGGACTTGTCTACAGAATCTATTGCGGAACTCTGCGTTTTACTAGCGGTAAAGTAAGATAGTTGACGAAATAATTACTAGAATCGTTCCACTTTCTGACGGGCCGGATGGCGCAGATGGTAGTGATTCTATCTTGTGTGCCAAGGGTCGTGCGTTTGATTCCCAGCCAGAACAAATATTTATACGATGATATTTGTATTTGTGGTTTATTTGTGATTTCTCTGTTGTTTGGCGTCCGTAACACAAGTGGTTTAAGAGACTTACTACGGAGACAAGTCAATCAATGTATGAGATGTTGTCGGAATATAATCTATGTTTGCCCACTTTACCTTTCAATTTCATTTAATTACCCAATTGTTATTTTGTTTGATAATTATTATTGATATAATTCTATATATTGATATAATCAAAAATTATTTTGGTATTAGTGTTTTTTTATATGAACTGCTTAATTAATTCGTTTAATTATTTTTTTATCTTATATTTGTAATTGTTTTTCTTTAATAAGTATCCAAATACGCCAAAGATATTTTTTTGCAGTTAAGCTCTTTTTATCTAATTTTATAAGCTTCATGGTACTCAAACCGGCTAATCCATTTTCTATGTCAAGGTTTCTTACGGTTTAGAAATTAGTAAACGTAGAATCAAAAGGTCTTGTGTTTGATACCTGACTATCACTATTTAAAGTAATTTTCAAAAACCTATCTTAGTTTTACACTTTGGAACTTCTTTGGCATAGTTTTTAGTCATTTTATTGCTTTATTAATTAAACTTATTCTAATTTTTTATAAAGGTAGATTAAATTTAAACTTACATTAAATTAAAACGAATTCTCGGCATAAAAAGCACACTAGTAAGAAAGCAAAATAAGTATTACCTATATCTTCTCTTTAACACTACTGTTCACTAGAATGGTAAAGACGCTGGTTCAAGTCTTTAAGATAAATAGATTTTCGTATAAATATAATATTTAATTGATTATCTTGGCAATAAATAACATATTGGTAACCACAGTCAGATCGAATTGGTGTGACGTGTTAGAGTTGATAACGCGCTCGGGATATCGTTGTTGGGTGAAACGAGCGTCTGTGGGCTGCGGTGACGTTTACAATACTTGTTTGTAACGGCACTTAGGACACCAATGATTTTTAGTCCAATTTTGTCTTTGTCCTTGTTTAAACATAC
The DNA here is from genome assembly GCA_020976665.1 of Heortia vitessoides. Taxonomy (NCBI): domain Eukaryota; kingdom Metazoa; phylum Arthropoda; class Insecta; order Lepidoptera; family Crambidae; genus Heortia; species Heortia vitessoides. The sequence continues at coordinate 10,772,546 of JACJUM010002279.1, read as the reverse complement.
GAGAGAAACAGTTCAATCATCTAGCTTGCAACTAGACTGTCACAACTCTAATAGAACCAAAATTGAAAAATGAACACTACAGAATAGTGATAATAGAAACTATTTTGAATGTGATTTGTTAAAAGTTTCGTCTTAATTGGAACGCAGTTTCTGTCATCCAGACCACGGGTCTGGAATAATCTATATAGCTAATCTTAACGCCTGTTTAAATTAACAGATGTTATAATTAATTGTTCCAGTTCTTACACGGGTGACAATATAATGAATACCATAAGATATATCTTGATGCCGGTCGAGAAATATTGTGAATGTAAGTCACGGCCGAACGCTTTTTTTATATCTATCTCCTTATCTTTGAATCTAAGTACAATACTCGGCATGCTTCGCGGTTTTTGCCGTGTTTTGTTCAATCTAAACAGTAAACAAAATATTTATCATCATTATAATCATGTTTTAAAAAACATAATATCTTTTATATTCTCATGCAGACATGCTAAGTGTCTTTGCGAGATCAAATGAGGTGGACCGTAAAAGAACCAACCGACAGGCTAATCTAATAATGGTTGACTGGGAGATAATGCCATCTGGCATTAAGTCCGCCATTTGTACATTTTGTGCAATAAAGTTAAATATATAAAAAAAAAAAGAAAAAAAAATAATAATCGGCCAATAGAACCGAAAAGAAGCAAGCGCAGTGTAGGACGATATGATGAGGTGGAAAAATAATCTCGAACCACAAGATATCACTATTTCCGGAAAGTCTTATTTCAGCAGTAGACGATGATGATGATGATATTGCATGGATATTGATAAAGGAACCAGTACATTAGCCCTACAGTCTTTAACCAGTGTTGAAAAAATAGAAGTATACTACTTTTTTTAAGAAAAAAAATATCTTCGGGGGCTATAAAGAAAGTGGAGGCTAAATTGATTCGAAAAAGTAAAATCGTTTAAAAAGAAATTTATTAATATAAATTATTTATAGTGGCAGAATATCCAACAGTATCAGTAGACTATTATTATTAAATTATTCATATTCAATTATTTATAAATAATATAAATATTCGTCATATAAATATTAATAATTATTATTAATATATATTGGTTTTTTAGTTAGTTAGTTATTACTACTATTTTCGCCATCGGGTCCGTCAATAATAAAATATGATTTCTGTGTATTGAAGCTTCTTTGGCGTTTCAGTGCTAAACATTATTATTCAAGGTTTTCCGTTAGCCGTGTGGTACCAACAGATTAGAATAGTACCTCTCCCCCTGTACCTGTGTTGTAAGAGGCGACTAAGGCACTAGAACCGACAGATGGCGGTGTATATATCATGCATGTGGGCAGCAGCATCTCCGTTGTGAAAGCTGCGCTCTGCGATTGCCAACACACTTGCTCAACTTGAAGTTCATTGCTGGAATGGACTTCCAATGACTGTAATGATAATGATTGTACGCAAAACTGTCAAAGTTACAAAAAAAAAACAAGTACAGATTTGTATAGGAAAAATCTTTATCCTTTACACATACAAAGCTATGAACGAGTTAGATTAACTAAAATCCATACGCCTTTGGCAACAAAGTAAATGTTTTTTTAATAATTTAAAGAATTATTGAAATATGCATGACATATTTTTTAACTATTGCATATTTACTGCATCAGCTTTAATTCAACTGTTATATTATTATTTTTTTATTAATAAATTTATACAAATAGGTATGAATAATGAAAAGATAATAAAAACTTCCTCATGAAACCAGTCCATATTGCCTTCCGAGACAGGGCCAATTCCGCACAGGAAAACGGTAGCGGGAGTTTCCTTTAACAAACGGACAGACGCACGATTCTCATATTTTTATTATATACAAAGTTTTATTATTAATTATCACAACATGTTACGTAGACTGACCTGCAAAACAGTATCCAATTTTAATTGACCTCTACCTGACATCTCGTTTTCGTAGTTCAGTTCCAATTATTGACGCCGGAGGGAGCGAGTTGGGTTCTTTCTAATATGGCCACTTGTATTAACTTTTGACAGATCTGGGGCATGATTATCGTTACAAAACGTTACATTTTAAAGGAGTTTGTCAAATATATAGACATTGATTTATTGGTTGTATAAGTTGAAACATAATGGTTGGACTTTTATTTTGGATAAATGTATTTTTGTCTTGCCGTAAGGTACGTGCACGAGGCAGTGCGTGAGGCAGTTCAAACGCACTGGGCGGGGATAGGCAGCAGCATCCCCGCCATCATCAGCGCGGCAATTATGGGCAACATTCCCCCTTTCTTGAGGAGGCCTATGTCCAACAGTAGACTTCCAATGGCTGGTATATATATTCTATCCCCAAGTTAATATCAAACCAAGTATTAGGTTAAATAAAATCAAATAATTATGTCCATGTCTTGTCTTTTTTGGAATATAAAGTGGATAGTAGTTTTGATTTCAGTCTAGTTCTGTGTAAAATTTTATACAGGTCCGTCCTTTTATTTAGTATTAAACACCTATATAAATACCTTCTTTCTTTCTAACATTATAATAGTATGAAAGAAGAAGTGTGACAGTATTGAAGAAAAAAGAAAAATAATGATTGGCAATTAAATTTAATCCAATATCAAAAAAAAATCTTCCTATAAATTCAAACCTATAAAATAGTTATCTCACCAACTTTCTATTTATTTCATTAACAACAAAACTGTTCATTTCAATTATGAATTTCAAACTATACTAATACACTTACACCGTAAATACCAAATTCTAAAATAGACCAAACTGTTAAGAATTATTAATAAGTGAAGGCGATTCTAAAATTAGAAATACCTACCTCATTTAATATTTATACCCACTTAAATTGTACACGGAAATGGATATCAGTTACAATATCTATGTGCTATTAATATCAATACATATAGCCATGTGCGTATGTACGTACGTATGACTATATATTTCTATTACAGCGGATAGTATATTTTGTAATTATGTATTATAAACATACATTGACATGACTCCGTGTTAAGTTACATGAAATACTTCTGTTACCGACGCTAGAAAACAGAGGAATCACAAATATATTACTTAAACATATATATTTAATCTCAGACACAGAACAAATACAAATATCATCATATAGATATCTATATCAGCTGCCCAGGGGGGTAATCAAACCCATGCGCGCCAATATAGGGTATATTGGCGCGCATGGGTTTGATTATTT